>CP139503.1:128186271-128638135 GCA_021014915.2 Artemisia tridentata subsp. tridentata
CAAACTGTGAATATTCGTGGTCGGAAAAAGAGTGGTCGGAAAAGTCGTCAGAACAGATGGTCAAAAAAGTCAAAGCCCTCTTTTATCGAACTTTCTAGTAAAGAAAGTTCGATAGACCCTCTTTTATCGAACTTTCTTGTAAAGAAAGTTCGATAAACCCTCCTTCATCGCACTTGGTATCGATTTCTTGTAAAGAAATTCGATAAGGGATTATCGAACTTGTCATATGACATGTTATCGAACTTGTCATATGACCAGTTATCGAACTTGTCATATGACCAGTTATCGAACTTGTGACAAAAGTAAAAGAAGAAGATGAAAAAGGTTGACCAACTCTCAAAATACTACAACTCTTAGTAGACTTTAGTTAACAACACAATTCCAAACCGAACCAAAAAGAAAATTCAAACAAGGCACGACTGATGATTAACAAAGTTAACTGCCATGCCAAAACAATTCCACAATCTAATCTAAACCCGTCTCCATCTCACGTCTACAACATCTAACCTACAACACTTAACCCCACATATCCAACACCAATCACCAAACACATCAACGAAAAGAATAATAAAAAATCAAAGGATCATCATCGATCTGTCAGTTTCGTTCACCAAGGGTACCAATCTTCATAGATTTTAAGTAATTGAACAACAAAGGACCATCATCGATCTGTCAATATTCGGATTCAAAACTAACAGATTCACGATCTCAGATTTTTGTTTTCATGTGGTACTACTAAAGACCAAAGATCTTATCAACACGACAACAAATCATTATAGATCCTTACAATCAACAAATCTTAAAGAAAACATGACAAAGGTCTCAGCCTATCTCTTTATGTATAAAAGAATGATTGATTCAAAGAACATAACCACAAGAGAGTAATCATCACCGACCATTTTTTGAAGCTTAGCTTCTTGTTTGTATCTCAATATAAAGATTGATAGACTAATAACAATTTTTTTATAATCAATCTTTGATTCGTTCTATGATAACAAAACTGAAAACAACATAGGACTTACCCGATACCATCTTAGTATGATCTTTAAGTCGAAAAGATACGAACATAGTTTGGGTCGGAGATATGGTTTGGTACGGTTAATGTTTAAACAAACCAATTAAGGGTTTGTGTTACCCATTTGTTATGTGTTGGGTTTTAAGATGATGAGAGGATATAAGTTCTTGATGAGATTGATTGATGATGATGGAGTTGTGGAGATGAGATGTTTGTGACTGTGTTTTGGTGAAGTCAAAAGAAAAAAAGGGCGGATAGTTGTGTTATTAGGTTTACAAATGGTGTCACAATTAGGGTAGGTGATGTATTAATACCCGGAAATTTAAGGTATGTGTAGATTTGGATCAGGCCTTATGGGTTTGTGGTGAACCGGGTATGTATTGGGCCGAGTATAAGCTGTATTTGACTGGGCTTATTTTTTTGATACTAAACGTTATGACACTGCAAATTGGACTGAACCGTTATCTAAATCTGAAATGTATTCATAGGCTGAACTTTCATTATCAAATGTGTTTTTTAATACATTGAGTGCATTCTGGTATCATTTTTTTAGCAAAAAGAGCTGGTATTTTGGTTAGTACAAATTTTCACGGGATTACGTTTTTGACAAGATCGGGAAAACCATTATCAAATTCATTAAATCGTCAAAAAGGCTAGTTTTGGGTATTAAACCGCACGAGATGACTACAGGGTTAATTCATTATTATTTATTTGGGGTTGAAGTTGAATTTCACGGGCGCGTGTACTTAGTATCTGAAGATATCGGGGTTGCTTGGATTCATGATTCGTCGAGATCCTTGTTTGAGCTTTTAACAGTCAGAATGATTAAGACTTGATTTATCTAGTTATACCCGATGTAAGGAGTTACGTTGTAGTGCTCACAGTGTATAGCTATCACTTTAAAGGAGTTACGTTGTAGTGCTCAAGTGTCACAAAGCTGTGGATAATTCGAGAGAAGTTCATATATAGTTAAGGATGGTTTGATGGGTATATGATTCTACCTTTATGGAAAGTCTCATTATTGGTTCTTAGTCAGACAATAGTGCAAGTTAAAGTCACAAGCTTAGGTTATTTTACTTGAGTCTCAAGTTCATCATATTGGGTTTTCTCCATCAGTAGTCACTACAAAGAGCCGTCAGAATGATAATGTGGTCGGTAAAGAGTTAGCTGAGAGGAGTATAAAAAGAGTATAGATGTTATCAGCAGTTGATTCTCACGGGATATTTTTAAGCTTAACAGAGATTCATGGTACTTCACACTTGTTCGATTAATTGGACATATGGGGTTACTCTGCCTCCGATTACATCGTTAACATAGTGTGTATGCTTCCGATTCATCGAAGACATCGTGGGGGAAGAGAGTAGATGTTCTTTGTATTTTTTTTTTGTCTTCTTTGCGAAAACACTCTTTCTCCAGGAGTATCTGCAATCAGGTGGAAGAAATGTGCACAACGGGGACGCATAACAAGTTCATGTGATCGAGCTTACAATGTTATGACTACCGGAGAGACGTCCGCAGAGATGATCAGTGGTTCAGTTTTGTGATTTTGGTGTTATCATTTCAACTTTCGCGGGTTGTGAAGTGTGAAGTAGCCTACATATGTGAGAAGATCTTGCTGATTTCTTGCATGTTACCCCCGAACGGATGTTTCCGCATTGTGTATTAGTCAGATTTGCTTGGTTTGGTTTACTGTTTTGTCTACAAATTCCGCTGCGCACTTAAAACTTCAAAAAGTTACAAGATATGTTAACTACATCAAAGTTTCGAATCTGCTGAAGACGGTTGTCAGTTTGGGGGGAAGCTGATTCAGAAACTTCGCCAAAAAGAAGTGTACGAGGAAGCCGCTAAATACATGCAGTATGAATTGGGGGGGAAGTTAATCTAGTTTATACATATTACATCATTTGCCTACAAGTGAAGAAAAGTTCTCAAGCCGATGTACAAGATGAAGACAAAGAGAGTCAACTGCAGTCATCCTCGGCATGTGAAGAGCTTATGAAGACTTTATTTTACTTATATCTGTACTTGTAGAAAATATTGTAAGTAATCCCTTATATCGTCCCATTGGGGGAAGATTGTTAGGAATGCTTCTATAACGTAAATGGGGTGAGACTTAGTTGTGTAACTTTCATTTTCTTTTACCAATAATACACTAGTTTTCCCTTCTCTCTCTACTTTCTCTCTCTAACTATGGATGCTTTAATCTACCATCATCCCCGACCTCCCGAATCACATAATCAAACTAAAAAAAAAATGTGGATGTTCTTTGTACTTTTTTTTTTTTTAGTGAGAATTTCTCTATTGCATTTCAACCAACACCTCTCAAATGAGAGGTTACAACAATATATATTCATATATAAGGTAAGCATAAGGAAGTGTGTCGTTGTTACATTTCTTACTCATTCAACATTAACGTAAATACTAAGACTAAACTAGACGGCACACTGATACTAACACGTAGACTATATTTTTACGATTCTAACGAGCTGTTACATGACCATAATACAAGACTCATTGACTCGATAACGATCGTCACTTTAAGCGTTCCTAACAATTTGCCATGCCCAAATATAAACGGTTAAAAACCGAAAAACCGAACCGAAACCAATAATAAATTGAAAAAACCGAACCGTCAAAAACCGAACTGTTTCGATTTTGGGTTCTATAAAAACTGAACATTTCGGTTCAGTTTCGGTTTTAGCCAAAAACCGACTCAAACCGAATCGTGCACACCCCTACTTGTACCCATTTAAATGCCACACCTCTATCACTGCAGGTAATACTAAAGCAAGAACAAGATTAATAGAAAATATTCATGTATACTTTTAGTCTTGGATTCTTTTTTTGAACTTTTTTAGTCTTGGATTCTATTCATACAGTTAACCTTGCATTAAACACAACGTTATATTGAAAACTCATATATCAACAAAAATAATAAAATAATGATTTTTTATTTACGTTCTTTTTTGTTAGATATCTTTTGATACAACAAAAATTTATGGTCAAAGAAATTAATCTTTTGGATAGGAAAGTATGGGGATGGTGTGTGATGACGTATAATACAGATAGCAGGCCTACTGGGCCTGGACCGTATTATACACATTTGGGCTCTGGCCAACAAACATACCGGGCTACTAAACCCAATAATAGATGAGTTAAGGCTCGAACATACATAGACGCACGCAGATCATCCAAAGGGCACTTTCGTAGTCCCACAGCGAACCAACCATGGGCCGCGGAAGATGATCTGTGTCCGTAATCACGATTATAGCGGATCCTTGCCCGACAAGGGTCCTACTCTGGCCACCAACAACAATAAGCGAAATACTAGGAAACCCTAGTACCCGACTCGCCTATAAAAGGCAACCTTTCAACACATTTACGAGGTATGTGTAACACCCTAGGCAAATCCTACATCGGCTGTGGCCTGGAGAGATGCTGGGTTCATAAGATTACATTCGCCTTACAATGACACAACGCGTTTTGTGGTCTACTGCGAGTGGGGTTCTTAGGAACTGGCAGTTAAACGTGCTCATGTGAGAGTAGTACTGGCTTCGGTGACCAGCCGGGAAGTCTTCAAATGAGGCCACAAAAACAAAGCCGTGAGCCTGCGGGCAAAGCGGACAATATTGTGGTCTGAGTAGGCGGGATGTTACAAGTAGTATCAGAGCCACTCCTGAGCCGTTCGGGATGGTAGGGCAAACCTCATCGAGGACGATGAGTCCCTAAGGGGGGGGGTGATTGTAACACCCTAGGCAAATCCTACATCGGCTGTGGCCTGGAGAGATGCTGAGTTCATAAGATTACATTCGCCTTACAATGACACAACACGTTTTGTGGTCTACTGCGAGTGGGGTTCTTAGGAACTGGCAGTTAAGCGTGCTCATGTGAGAGTAGTACTGGCTTGGGTGACCTGCTGGGAAGTCTTCAAATGAGGCCACAAAAACAAAGCCATGAGCCTGCGGGCAAAGCGGACAATATTGTGGTCTGAGTAGGCGGGATGTTACAGTATGACTTTCTCACACATAAATACACACTCCATACATTCTCTGACAAATATGGTTACTTACTCTCACGCCGGTCTACTTTCATTTGTGAAGGAAATCATTTCATTACTTGGATTAGTGCAAGCTTAACCCATCAGCGGCCCTTCAAAGCAGCCCAATACGCAATCTTAACTCCAATCTATACCCCTCGTATATTTTTCACTAACAGTATGGAAGGGGATATGATGATGAAAGTGTATCTTATAGGTGATAAACATGGAAGGGATATACAAGTTGTCAAATACAGTGACAAGTTGAGAGATGTGGCTCGTTAGGAAGCTTTTATCGGTGTAATCAAGCTGTTTGAGGCAAGTAAATGATGCAAAAGAAGATTTAAGGAAACAATACGCAGAATGCAGAGACATTTCGCTAGAAAGACGTGCTGTGATTGATAAATTATTGCACGATGAAGGCTAGAAAGATCACGAGATTAAGGCCACGTTGTCAAAATGTGTGTCACAAATACAAGATAATACCAGTCACTAAATCCGTTGGATTCACAAAGAAAACAAATAGGATGATTTGTGTTTTTAATTTGTATTTTTATTTCAACTTACGGGGTTTTTTTAAGGATATTTATAAGAAATCAAATGAAATTGCGGAGGAAATTATCTGACTTTCATTTCATTTGGCTTCTTTATAAGTATCCTCCAAGAAAAACCCGTATGTTTTTTAGTTTTCTTGTATATACATATTCTTTTAAGTTTCGTATTGTAAAATATTTTACTGAATAGACTTTAGTTTGTTTGAAAAAATGGAAAAAAATAGAGTTGTAGGTGGGGCCCAAATGGCTATGTTGTGAGTGAAGGGGTGTTTTGAGTTGTGAGTGTTG
Organism: Artemisia tridentata subsp. tridentata; assembly: GCA_021014915.2. NCBI lineage: Eukaryota > Viridiplantae > Streptophyta > Magnoliopsida > Asterales > Asteraceae > Artemisia > Artemisia tridentata. The sequence continues at coordinate 128,192,165 of CP139503.1, forward strand.
AAAGTGCGAATGTTGATGTGGCACTGGGTGGGGCCCAAATGGCATGCCGTGACACCTTTCCCTCTAAGACCGCAAGATACGTGTATATGAAAGTTTTGTTGTATTGTACTCTCTCCGTCTCAAAATTATAGTCTATATTCTTTTTTATAATGTCTCAAAATAATTGTCCATATTCTATTATAAGTAATAAAAAGAGAATTTAGTGTAGGAATATTTTATTTGAGCGGTTGAAATTTGTAGTTGTCACATTTTTATTAAACTGTGTGATTTTTGTCTCCCAGATAATAATTTTGAGACGGAGGGAGTAGTTATATTAAAAAAAAAAATCACGTCTGACATAAATTAGAATTTCATGTTGATGTTAAAGATATCAATGCATTTGTTAGATGGATTTGTTTTTTATTCTTCAAAAAGCACAAAATTTGGGAATTTTGATTCATATAGATTTCATCAAAAGGTAACAAATCATTTGCTACACTGTTTTGGTTTTTGTGAGAAAAATAAGCTTCGCACACATAAAACCAATATATAAGTTTCACTATTTGTTGGTAAGCATGAGGATTTTACAATAGATCAATTATACGTATTTTCGTTATTGGAAAAGTGAACTAAATATTGTAAATGTTCTTTTGTTAGGTATTTATAATGTTTGGGCAATTTCATATCACCCTTCTTTTAGTTATAAATGAGGTGGGAAACCCGCGCTTCGCGGCGGGATGTTTTGCTAAAGAAGTAGTTTATGTTGTTGTTGCTAATGTTGCAAGCTTGAAATGGGGAAAAAAATTTAATAGTTCAACATTGTGATGGCTTTTTGTATAGATAAGGTTTATGTGCGTTAGTTTATTCATACAGGATAGTAACATGTTTGTATAGTCAACGTATTTGCAATCAATAGTTGCTCAAGTTTAAAGGGATATACATTACATATTCATAAAAACAGTAAAAAAGAACTGGGAAATTGGTTACATTGTTGATACAAAGTGTATAAACTGAATCGAGACATGCAAAAAATTTGAACATGCTTTAGTCTTTTTACATGGGTAGCCACTGGTGGAGGGGCATTATGAGAAGGGCGTTCAGTTTTGACTTCAGAATCGGGGAGAGGTTCCAGTCGAACTGAAGGCGTTTGTTCATTTTCAATCCTTTTTATACTAAAAGATTCGTGGTCGATCACTTGGCATTGGAGTAATGACCTGATGCTTCTACTGTCGGGTTCTTGAACGAATTTTTGCATTCCTGTATAGCTTGGTGTGCAATCATGTAAGTGGAGAGAAGATTGTATTATTAAGTATGATATAAAACCGGTAAACAAAAGGCAGAAATACAAACTACATATATGAAAAGTTAGGAACAGTCCACCTCGATCTTACTTGAACCATAATGTGCTCAGGCAGGTGAATGCGAAAAGCTGGCTGCAACAAAATTTTTGACAAAGTATCAATGATGGATGCACAGACCATACGAATTTAGTAATAGTTGGGGTTGGTTTCCGTACATCCATCATTGATATTCCGTCTATTTTTTATATTTAACTTTTGTCCATAGTATGCAATCAGGTTGTTGAATATAAAAACCCCATTGGCAGAAAACAAAATATAAGCAGAATCGTCTACTACAGTGGATCATGCCTGTGAAATTAAGATACCATAAGCATACCTATACAAATGCAGCAGTTTCATATTGAACTATGGCGTAAAAAAATTTCAAGCAATACTTAACTTTTGTTTGGTCTACTTATGTAGCAACATCGCAAATAAATTGAAAGACAACCACACATAAAGTTTAGAGCTGCAATGAGAATACATAAGTGTCCGAACAATTCTTGACAAAAACAGTAAGAGAGGATCAATGATGGATGAACGATAATGTATGATGTATATATATATAATATATATATATATATATATATATATAATGAGGCTCAGCTCAATGATTATAGAAGTGGTACCCAAAACCGTGCTTGGCTGCAAACATCTGATTGCTATGTCAAGACACGGATTATGGCAAACTACACTTACCAAAATAGGAAATAGTAACAACTTTCATCATTGCCTGTGATATTCATCATGTATTACATAGATACCCGGCGGAAAAAAATTTTTGTTTTGCTGAAAACAACAGTAAGAGCAACAGTCATAAGTAAATTGAAGAATGACCATTGACCAAATCAAAAGGGCGTCATGTCTAAGAGTTTAAAAGTTTAGATTCATAGGAACCCAACACAGAAACAGTCAGAAACTCATGGGGTACGGCAGGTGGAGATAGGGTAGCAGTTATTAGGCTCAGATTTTTAAATCAAATTGGGTGAAAAAGATCTAGACCGCGGCATGGCTGCAAAGAAAACGGTTGCATAATGATGTAGTTGGCCCGCCAAGTTACGGATCCAATCTTTGACGACCCACTTCATTTGTCTCAGAAAATATTTGTTAATCATCATAGCCATACCCTAGTTTAAGCAACAAAAGGCGTTCTGTAGGAAAATAAATGTGAATAAAACTGATAACCGACCACAATAAACAAGCATGGTAAGGATCGACAAAAGAGGATATGTCCACCATGGCTACAGGTCTAGTCACCTGCTGATGTGCTGCGTGTGTCGTTGCGGTTTAGCAGTTTTAATGCCTAATCAAGTTTTAAATTTATATTTAGCCGACTTATCAATAACACACACACCTAACGAGCAGTGTACCCGGTCAGTATGAATATAATGGTAAGTAGAGTGTCGATCACTAAGAGTGGAACGTATTATCTAGTTATTCTAATCAGTATTTTAATATATTAAGTTAGCTATACAATCTAATCTAACGCAAGGGGTTTCAGCCTGAGAGACTGGCACGATTTGGTTGCAATTAAATAATAAACTTAACCAATAGGCACGAATCAGCAAGTAGCACACACGTACACAGATAAATACTCGAGACAATAAGAGGGCTGTCCTTATGATAAGTAGTTTGTCACTTGTTTTATTCCTAGTGTTATATGAGGTGTATAGTTCGATGCGACGCACCGAGATTAAGTCCTTTCTCGTTGGTTCTAATCTTATCGGCGAGTAAACCCTTAATGATTACTTATGACTATCCCGTTTATCTTTCTCCTACTTTTCTACAGACCATAGAATACATAGGCATCTAATAAACAGGCGAGGGCAGAGGCATGGCGACCCGATCAACGCTCAGCTAGACACAGAGGTTATCAATGCACTAATAAAAGTCACCAATGACATCAACATATAAACTTTAATTAATGAGAAAGTAGTTTTAAGGGAGTGCAACCTTTCCGTTGTCACGTTACACAAGCCACCAATCTTGATGAATTAAAGTTTACTAACACAATAAAACAAAACTACTTAATGAATTAAACATATGCAGCACCTTCTTACAGCTCTTGTATCTTTGATTTGGGTGTGTCTTGTGCTGCTACCTTGACTGAATTCGTCCTAGGTTTCTGGTCTTCGGTCTTCGGTTATATTATCGGTCGTTCGAAATTCGTCTGGTCTTGGGGTATTTATAGTTTCTGTCTGAGGGTGAGATGCGGCGCATCTCGTAAGTAGATGCGGCGCATGTAATTAACTTCGCGTGGGGTCCAAGATTATAATATTCAGGAATATTCGTACACCGCCAGTAGATGCGGCGTATCTTCATCTTTGGATGCGGCGCATGTCCTCTTGTATCTTGGATCGTATCTGGTGAGATCTTGATAGTGATGCGGCGCATGTAATGAGTGAAATGCGGCGCATCTGGAGCAGATTTGACTCGATCTTGTCCATTTCAGTAGACTCTTCACTTTATGCATGTTTTGCTCCATAATTAGTCCAAAATCGCCAAGTTTCACCAAATGCTTGTTTTCAACTGAGAATTACAAAAGTAAACGATTAAGTATCAATCCTCATACATAATATAGTAAAACAAGTCAAATTAATAGGATAAATTGTAACACCCCGAAATCGGATCAGCGGAAGCATACAAGTTGTGGGGTGTTATTCGATAGTTGTCACAATCACAAGGTATAAAGAACGGTTTTGTTTAAACCGTTTTGGAAGAAATTTCATAATAATAAATATTTACATTACATCATGTAAAAATAGTGCGGAAGATATAGATTTAAAAAGGATTTTAACCAGTCCCAAACAAGTTTTAGAGTCTTCTATAACAATGCCATGCCCTTCGCCAAGCTCCTCCAAAAGTAAAATACGCAGCGGAAAAGATCTAACACCTGAGATAAACATGCTAAAAGTCAACACAAAGGTTGAGTGAATTCATAGGTTTAACAGTAAAGCAGTTGATCACAATGTTTCAAGTTTCCAAGAAAGAGGGCTACGTTGTTATACGCCCGAAAGTTATTACCACTGCACTAAGCTCATGATACACAAAGCGTTAACCGGCACCAGTAACTCTGGCATAAGTTGACAGTAACCGCGGATTTTCATAATCATAATAGTTGCCCCCAAAGCCAGGTATCTTGCCAAATACCTAGTTAACTCAAATATAGCACACCCGTGTTGCCTACCTGGTCAACAGGGATGGGATGGTCAATCCTATAGGCCTATATACTATAATCGCGCTCACCCGCAGGTGATTAATGGTTCATGATCGAGGGACTTGCTGTTGGCAAGGAAGGTACTTAGTGCTTATCAGGTGGTTCGCAAAGTGGCTACTGCTTCACTCACAGTACCAGAAAAGTATAAATGTTGTTTCAGCTCAAATACAGTTTCAGATAGTAGAAAACATAGTTTTCAGTTCAAAATATAGTTTCCAAACAATTGTGATCATAATCAAAACGGTAGCATGTATCTCACCCCAAGTAACTTATAAAGCAGTTAAAGCAAGTAAAAGTGGGGCTATGAACTCACCTGAGTATGCAGCAATGCAAAAATATCACAAACATCACAACTGGCATCAAGGAGTAATAGAGCATGACGACATCAAGAGTAAAAGCATAACGATACTGGATCGGCACAACCTAACAAGTAACATGTTTCAGAAATAATACTCAAGTAATTTATGAAATAGTGTTCGCTGAATACTTGTGTTATTATAAAAATGTTTAGTTTTCAATGGCGTTTGAAAGAAAAAGAGAGTTTAAGACTCGTGTGGAAGACAAGAAGGTAAAAAGATAATGAGTCGGAGAATACGAATGAACACTCGAGAAAGACGAGAGGAGAAGAAGGAAGGAGTGTGAAAGAAGAACAAAATTAGTAAAAGAATAACAACAAATAAACAACATCGATAGATAGTTTCGGCTTTTCCCCGTTTTCCAAAATAGTTGGTATAATCGGTAAAACATATAAGTTTTGAAAAAAAAGTTTTAGGGTATTTAATAATTCATAAACGATTTAAGTTTATAAAAGATTTTACGAAATTTCGGCATAAAATACCCGTTTATAAGATGTTTCCAAGTCATACGACTTATTTGGATAATTCAAATATCGTCAAGTTTTACAAGTTTTAATATATATAATTGGACATATCATTCGCGTGAATATTAGTTGTTTAGTTTTATCGACCATTTTGTATAGTTCGAGTCCAGGTAGGTTAAGCTCTTATGAGTCTAACGTACCCTTCCGTCTCGTGTACCAAAGGGTCCATAATAGTCCAAATAACCAATACCGTAAATCCAATACGTCCAATTCTTGTCCACAACATTACAATATTATTCTAATCCAAACGATAAATAAAAGTATCCCATGTGTTGTAAATATTCCGAAACATCCCATATCGATAGCAAACAAATAAATAACAACGAATAAATAACGACTAACGACTAACTAAATAATCCACGACTCAACGAAAATAAATAGTAAACGATGACAAGTAAATAAACAAACAACTAGACGACAAGTTATTAACCTTGGCCGTGACTCGCCACGAGTCACGGCTCGACTCAATCCGAGCCGTTGGGGCTCTCGGCTACAACTATACTCGACATAACGCAACTATTTTCCACACTACTAACTTATATCCAATTATCAAAATGAATTCTCATTCGACACATTTATTTCAAAACGCGACACAAACCAAAACGACAACCACCATTTCAATAATACTACTCTAACCTTAACACTAAATCTTAAATCAACTTGATGTAAGAAAATGATTCCAAATGACACAACACTGTAAAACTGTCAACATGATTAAATCCAAATCCAAAATCAAACCGACTCGACAATCACAATCCGACATAAACCCGACACCAACACATTATCGCAAACAAAACCACAATTAATCCGCAACTATCACAATCCAAAACCAACTAATCCTAGATCCAAATTCATACCGAATTCAATAACAAATAAATCTTCATCCGAACCTCATTATAAACCGACATCAAAACTATTCTTAATAAATCCTCAACTCGCCGTGACTCGCCGTGAGTCACGGCTCGGCTATGCCGTGTGGCTGCCGGAACAGTTGTCAACCAAACGGACCTCAAGCAATACCAAACTCAACCAAAAATGAAACGATATCACGAGAAATAACAAAAGGACATTAAAACATAAAAATAAATATCCAAACCCTCACCGAGTCAACCGAGTTGACTCGGTGAGTTTGACCGAGTGGACTGAGTCACCGAGAAGAGAGGGAGGGGAGGGTTTCCACACGAGGGTGTTAACAAGTTATCATCACTATTTTCATTAATAAAACATTTATTTAAATCGGATTTATAAGAAATAAAAATTAGGGTTTCAAAATAAATTAAGAAAAATAAAAATAAATGGCGCGTGAGGTGGGTTTACCGAAGGAGAAGAGGCGGGGTGAGGCTGTGGTGGTGGCGGTGGTGTTGGCAGGAACGGTGGTGGCGCGTGGGAGTGTTGTGGTGGGAGCCGAAGGCTCAAAAACTCCAGAAATACTATAAACTAGCCGATCTATTGATTCGGCAAAGAAAAAGGGTCGCCGGAAATTTTTCCGGTGACCGGAAAATATGAATGTGGCCGGAAAATTAGGGCGCCGGCGCTAGAGAGAGGAATAAGAGAGAGAAGATGAATAGTAAATGAATTTTTATTATTATAAGTGGGTTTATATACATTTTTGAGAAAGGGGTTAAATGAAAATTAAAAAGGTGAGGGGAGTGTTTTAAAAATAGGAGCGGAGGGACTAATTATGTCACTTTGGCTATTCTTTTGCAATAAACATTGCGGGACCCATTTGACATATCAAACGGACTCGAAAATTAACGAAACTTGTGCCATTGTTCACGAAATAATTTTTCCAATAAAAACGAGTATAAATATGCAACATTTTCAAAAATCAATATTTTTGACAAATACGATACGTTTTGTGTTTTCTAGGTTGTGCCGGCTCGATAAGGGAATAACGCTCACATTAAACAAGATATTCATAGTTTTTCAAACCCAAACAAGTTCAAAAGTTAAAGAAAATGAGAAGCAAGTGTTTTGGCTCGTAGAATAGGTTTAGAGATTTACCGGGTGTTACATAAATGATGGTAATAAAATGTACTTATTTGAGTTCATCAAATATCCCCCCACTTGAGCTTTACTTGTCCCCAAGTAAACCTTAGATTAAAACTTATGAAAATGTATCCTAAAAGATATTAGGATTTATTTTTATATTTAAGCATGTATTCATTTTTGTCATAATCACACAACTAAACACTTAACGAATTAGAAGTAAAATAAAATAATCTGATAAAAGCAAATCTAATCGTTTAACTGTCCAGTCGCGACGAATATTCTATCATAAGCTCGGCAAGTTTACACATCTCCACCACTAAAGCTAAGGAATAACAAGTCTAAAGCGGTAAAAAGGGTTTTTAGGCTTAAGGGTTAATTATTCTTAATCACTATCGATCTCAAATTCCAGAAAAGGCGACAAAATCACAAATACATGATCGAATCCACGAACACGATACTTGCAATTGCTCAAATCCTTAACTCGAATAGGCTAAAGATAGGTCCAAACTTCACCAATAATAATATATCAAAAAGGGCGACAAAATCATAAATACATAGCCGAATCCACGACTACGATACTTAAGATTGCTCAAATCCCTAATCTCAATAAATCAAAGGTTTGGTTGGATAAAGAATAGGGTATGGATAACATTTGGGATATAAATTGGTGTAAAATGAAAAATAAACAAAAACAAATAAATTAAAATCCTAAGTGTGGTTAATCACTATCCCAACCATCCCATGAATAAGACTCATATCATTGAATAACTCACGCTTTAACACTTGAAACACACGCTTTAGGTAGACACGAATTATACTCAACAAGATCTTAATCAAAGAATAAACCTTAGTTGACGTTCCCATAACTGCCAACTCCCATTCAATCCATAAATATATAACAACTAGTGGTGATATCGACCACTTACATAACTTTACATCGTTGGTCAATCTTCCAACTTTATCTTTTTCTTTTTCTTTTCTCATTTTTTCGATTTTTTTTTTTTTTTTTTTTTTTTTTTTTTTTTTTTTTTTTTTTTTTTTTTTTTTAACATAACATAGATGTGTAAAATTTCACCACATCACTATAATGATAATTCTGGATAATTTTTCCATACTTTTCATACTTCAGAAATAACGGTAATAGTGAAAGTAGTAAACACACGAAAAATAAACTCAAAAATATACAATATTTACTTTCACTCCAATTGCATTGTGCAATTTCCCGACCTAACCATAGATAATGAATTACGCACGCGAACACAGGTAATGTAAGGAAACACACTTTGCCTATAGCAATTAACCAACCACGGATTTTAATCTACAGGGTAGGCTAAGGTGTAAGGGTGTAACGAAACATTTTAAACATAGGTGTAAGAAACGAAAGGAATGGCTCTGAGTGTTTTTCTAGGGGTATCTTACTCTAAAAATGAGAGTAACAAAGGGTTTATATGGGGGTTAACTAACCAGTGTAGTTAGTTAATAACACATAACATATAAGGCTATTTGGGTGTAATCCTAGAAATTTACCAATTTAGACAAGTCATTCCAATTATATAAATAATACTCATTATGGTGGTCTCGAATAGTATACAAGCCAAGTTCTAAAGTTTACAAGTCACCGGCACACTCATAGATTTGTGAATTTTGAAAAATCACAATTTTTGAAAATAACGTCTTGTGTGCAGCTATGCAACTTAGACTTTAAACAAAAACATGCTAAAAATTTTAAATTTTGATATATTAAGCACTTTTTAAGCATATTTTGAAAAGTTTAGGAACAAGTAAGTGTTAAGTGTTCTAATTCTCCAATCCCCCCACTTAAGTTAAACAACGTCCTCGTTGTTTGTAATAAAAGGTTAAAAACTGGAAAATAAAAGAATTAGAACAGAAAAACTCCCCTGAGATTTGCTCGGTATGATCCTCCATTAGTAGTAGAGCAAAAATCATCTTCCTTGTGGATTAGAACGTTTAAGTTTCATATAAGATGTATCCACAGGAAATGCAGGAATCTATAATACCACCAAGGCTTCAAAACACACCTAAGGTAAGAAAGGTTCAACTTGCATAATACATTAGTAGTTAGATAAAAATAAAACATAAAAATAAAAATGAAAATCATCAGGTCAGTCGATGCGCCGTATCTTATGGAAGAAGATACGCCTTATCGAGCCTGGAATAATTACGGATCAGAATAAAAGATGCGCCGCATCCTTAACCAGGGATGCGCCGCATTAAAATAAACTGATAAAAAGTTTTAAATTCGAAAAATATAAAATGCAGAAAAATAAAGATATGACCATTGCAGGAGATGCGTCGCATCTCGGAATTGAGATGCGCCGTATCCTCTGCGATCTGACTGACTCAACACAAAAACAGAATAATAAAAAGATAAATCCGGGTTTTCTCCCGGTAAGCACTTGTCTTTATTCCAGAGTCTTCAAGTTAGACTCACGTTCAGCTCGTCATTCCAATACTTGATTCCCACATTGCTTACGTAGGATCCATTTAGCTACTAATTCGTCATGTATGTATTCAGGTCCCAATTTCAACACTCCATTGTAGAATCCTTCCATCATTTGGTATGGGTACTCAATCCCTCTCTTTATATCATCATTACTAATAAAAAGGAATGGAGAAAATTTGTAGCAGATCCTGCTAGTAGCATGTTTAAATCCAGGGTGAGTTTGCGGCATCATATAGGTGATAATTTCGCTTCCACATTGAAAGGTGATCTTTCCTTCAAATCGTTTTGCATTAATAGTGATCTCCCTACAAAATGGTTTTCCAACAATCACGTCGCCCATATTGCTGTCACAATAGGCATTCATGTCTTCAACAACGGCGAACTCGGTAACAATAGTAAAGCGTCCAACGAAGATCGGGACATTAATGAAGGCTCCAACTACATTCTTTCCCTTATACTCCACTTTATTTCTCATAATGGAATTGTAAAACCTTCTTGACATGACATTGATTGGTAAAATAGGAAAGAAATTGGCGTCAATACACTTGTACCCAATCATGCATGTGAATTGCAAATTGTAAGCACAATCGGCGTGGATCCTTCTACCGTAATCCCAAGAACCATCATACCCCTCAAATTCATCGTAATTCCTAGTATTAATAACATTGGTTTTTGGACTATCAAGAATTTCTCCTTCTTCTAACTCAGATTCCGCATCATCCATGAATAGGTCATTGGATTCTAATGGTCCATTAAGGTCATTAAGTTCAATGTAGTCCCCATTGTAACGTTCGGGTGATTTTTCATGCACTAATACATCGTTCATAAAATTGGTTTCGAAGTCGAAGTCAATTAGTTCTCCGAATCCTTCCATTTTCCTTCTGAAATAATCACAAAAGCATCAGTAGGATCTGTTCGCTAAGAAGAAAAATTAATGAATTTAGAAACGGATATAAGAATACAAAATAGCTGATATCTGCAGACGATGCGCCGTATCCAAAAAGTTGGATACGCCGTATCTTATAATCGTTAAAATTAAATCAGACTTTATTCAGAAAATAGATACGCCGCTTTAGAAATCAGAATGCGCCGTATCTGTTTTAATTATCAAAAATCGATATACTTATTAAAATTAAATGCGTCGTATTAACAAAAGTTAATGCGCCGTATTTTCGTTACGTTTCAAAATATAAGATTTTTGATTCAGAAGATGCGTCGTATCGATAAAAATCGATACGCCGTATCTGTTTAATAATTCGAAAACTGTTTTTAATAAAAATAATAGATACGCCGTATCTGCTAAAGCAGATGCGTCGTATGGCGTTAACGTTTAGAAATTTTTTTTTTATCAAAAACAGATACGCCGTATCTTGGGGAAAAGATGCGTCGTATCACTTTATCGCTTAGAAAAATTTTCTTGTTAAAAACAGATACGCCGTATCTTGGGGAAAAGATGCGTCGTATCGAATTAATTAAACGCGTTGTATTTTAAAAAAAAATTGAACGCAATACGCCGTATCTGAGAAATCAGATGCGCCGTATCGTTCGATTTAGCTCAGTACAACGATAGCAGAACACAAAAATTACGAAAAATAAAAACAAATAAAAACACACGAAAATAAACACAAACAAAAGCAAGCAAATAACACACAAAAACAGAAAATATGCAAAATAGTACAATGAATGCAAATTAAACTAATACACAACAAAATTAGCGGTTAGATGAAAAATTAAAACCTAATTAAAATACTAATCAAATTAACAGATAATAACAATTCACTCCCCGGCAGCGGCGCAAAAAACTTGATGTGCTGCGTGTGTCGTTGCGGTTTAGCAGTTTTAATGCCTAATCAAGTTTTAAATTTATATTTAGCCGACTTATCAATAACACACACACCTAACGAGCAGTGTACCCGGTCAGTATGAATATAATGGTAAGTAGAGTGTCGATCACTAAGAGTGGAACGTATTATCTAGTTATTCTAATCAGTATTTTAATATATGAAGTTAGCTATACAATCTAATCTAACGCAAGGGGTTTCAGCCTGAGAGACTGGCACGATTTGGTTGCAATTAAATAATAAACTTAACCAATAGGCACGAATCAGCAAGTAGCACACACGTACACAGATAAATACTCGAGACAATAAGAGGGCTGTCCTTATGATAAGTAGTTTGTCACTTGTTTTATTCCTAGTGTTATATGAGGTGTATAGTTCGATGCGACGCACCGAGATTAAGTCCTTTCTCGTTGGTTCTAATCTTATCGGCGAGTAAACCCTTAATGATTACTTATGACTATCCCGTTTATCTTTCTCCTACTTTTCTACAGACCATAGAATACATAGACATCTAATAAACAGGCGAGGGCAGAGGCATGGCGACCCGATCAACGCTCAGCTAGACACAGAGGTTATCAATGCACTAATAAAAGTCACCAATGACATCAACATATAAACTTTAATTAATGAGAAAGTAGTTTTAAGGGAGTGCAACCTTTCCGTTGTCACGTTACACAAGCCACCAATCTTGATGAATTAAAGTTTACTAACACAATAAAACAAAACTACTTAATGAATTAAACATATGCAGCACCTTCTTACAGCTCTTGTATCTTTGATTTGGGTGTGTCTTGTGCTGCTACCTTGACTGAATTCGTCCTAGGTTTCTGGTCTTCGGTCTTCGGTTATATTATCGGTCGTTCGAAATTCGTCTGGTCTTGGGGTATTTATAGTTTCTGTCTGAGGGTGAGATGCGGCGCATCTCGTAAGTAGATGCGGCGCATGTAATTAACTTCGCGTGGGGTCCAAGATTATAATATTCAGGAATATTCGTACACCGCCAGTAGATGCGGCGTATCTTCATCTTTGGATGCGGCGCATGTCCTCTTGTATCTTGGATCGTATCTGGTGAGATCTTGATAGTGATGCGGCGCATGTAATGAGTGAAATGCGGCGCATCTGGAGCAGATTTGACTCGATCTTGTCCATTTCAGTAGACTCTTCACTTTATGCATGTTTTGCTCCATAATTAGTCCAAAATCGCCAAGTTTCACCAAATGCTTGTTTTCAACTGAGAATTACAAAAGTAAACGATTAAGTATCAATCCTCATACATAATATAGTAAAACAAGTCAAATTAATAGGATAAATTGTAACACCCCGAAATCGGATCAGCGGAAGCATACAAGTTGTGGGGTGTTATTCGATAGTTGTCACAATCACAAGGTATAAAGAACGGTTTTGTTTAAACCGTTTTGGAAGAAATTTCATAATAATAAATATTTACATTACATCATGTAAAAATAGGGCGGGTCACCCACTTATCAGTCGGGTTATGGATGAAGCGGGTGGGATAAAGAAACGGGGTAAGTTAGCCTGCTAAGAGTTTAAAAGTTCAGATTCATACGAACCCAACACAAAAGCAGCCAGAAACTCATGGGGTGCGGCAGGTGGAGATAGGGTAGTAGTTATTAGGCTCAGATTTTTAAACCAAATTGGGTGAAAAAAATCTAGAGCCCGCCATGGCTGCAAAGAAACACGGTTGCATAATGATGCCATCCGGTCGTTGCCCCGCCAACTTACGGATCCAATCTTTGATGACCCTCTTTATTTGTCTCAGAAAATAGGTCATAATCATCATAGCCCTACCCTAGCTTAATCAACGAAAGGCGTTTTGTTGGAAAATAAGTGTTACTAAAACTGATGACCAAGTGCAACAAATAAGGCTGGTAAGGATCGAAAAAAATGATATGTCCACTATGGCTGCAGGTCTAGTCAACTGCCCCGCCAAGATGTGGACCTAATTTAGGCCCTTTTTTTCAATTTTGTCCATCTACAGGACGATTAATAACTGGCTGATCTTACCTCTTCATCCTCACTCACAACCATCCTGTTACTTTCATATCCAAACGGTGCAAGATCGGCACTGGAACCTGCCGACCATTCAAGTTTCTCCGATCCGAATATATGTTTTTTTTGTAGCTGTAGCTGCCTGTGCGTTGATGAACAGTAAAAGAAGCATTGGTTTTATTTTAAACTCTTCTGTGATTATTTTCATGCCATATGTTAGGGATACAGTATCTACATTAGTTATGGCCACAATTGTCGATCTAACAAACAAATGTCAACATATCTGAAAAGTCTTACCTCCCCCTCAAATCCCTTTTTCTATTTAAAAGGTCTTAAAACAATGGTCTGCATCAGACGTACTGCTAGCTCGTTGAAATATCAAAAGGAATTTGAGGGGAAGATAAGAAGAAGCAGGTATGTTGTACACCGTGTGTCAATATTAGTAAATGAAGAGTACGTGGTATTGTTTATCTGTTAATATTAACAGTTGATGTTCCGTGTCTGTGATAGTAAATTTGTCATTGTATATTTTCAGCCCCAGCACAACAAAAGCCTCTGATCAACAGTAGGGTGCAATTTTCAAAGATAGATGGGTAACAAAAGAGGATGGTGCGCAAAAGTAATTTGCACCAAATCACTTGTCACAGCATTCTCTTAAGTTTCCCATCTATCTTTGGTCAAATGCACGCGGCCGATGATCAGAGCCTTTTGTAGGAGTGAACCTAAGTGTGATATAAAATTGGTAAACGCAAGTTAGATATACAAAGTATATATATGAAAACTGACCGGCAGTGGACCTCGATCTGACTTGAAGCATAATGTTATCCTCTAGTTTATAATAGTTTAGATCACCACATAGACACTTATTATCAGCTTCGTCTTCAGGTGTCTGATTTCTTAGAGGCCCATCGACCAGTAGCTGAATCATGCCTCTTTTTCCTTTATGGTTTGGGCAGGTCAACATCCCCAGCCACCACCATCTTCGGGAGTAGGACCCGATTCCCAAGCTGATTTGCCAGTAGTAGAATGAACTTCTATCCCATCAATATTCAGATCTAAACCATCTTCAAATACAGGTCTAGAACCGGGTTTGAAATCTCCTGAGCTCGATTCCGGCTCTAAACCTGTATTTGAAGACGGTTTCTGTGATATTCATCATGCATTACATAGTTACCTGCCGAGAAAATGATTGCTTTGATCAGAACAACAGCAGAACCAACAGTTACAACTAAACCGAATAACGACCATTAACACAGGTCGAGATAGGGTAGCAGTTAATAGGCTCAGGTTTGTAAACGAAACAGGGAAAAAAAGATGTAGAGCCCACCATGCCTGGAAAGAAACACGGTTGTGTAATCATGTCATCCGGTGTTTGGCCCGCCAAGTCACGGATCCAATGTTTGGCACCCCACGTCATTTGTCTTAGAAAATAGGTGTTAATCATTATAGCCCTACCCTACGTGAAGCACCCAAAGGTGTTTCGGAAGAAAATAAATGTGAATACAACTGGTAACCACCTAAAACAGATAAGTCTGGTAAGGATCGGGAAAAAAGGATATGGCTACTATGGCTGCAAGTCGACCGACCTGGCCCGCCCATATGTGGAGTATCTCAACTTTAATGGCCTAACCCCGTACACTCATCATAGGTCCTTGTAATCAATATCACAATAAAAACGTAATTATTATCCGAGGTGTCAATGGACCTGGTGTTAAATGAAAAAAATGGCGTAAATAGGCCAATTAATGTAAGGTGTATGTTAGATCTGAAAAGGCGATTATTAATAATGCATGATGATAATATAGATAATAAGGCTCAGTTCAGGGATACGGAAGTGGTACCCAAAACCAGCATTTGTTGCAAACATGTGATCGCTATGCCAAGGTACAGGTTATGGCAAACTACACTTACCTAAATACGAAGTAGTAAGAAGTCTCATCATTGCTTGTGATACTCATCATGCATTACCTAGGTACCAGCTTTAAAAAGGAATTGTTTTGCTGACAACAAAAGTAGAAGCAACAGTCATAAGTAAATCGAAGAACGGCCTTTGAAGAAATCAAAAGGGTGCCATCTCTAAGAGTTTAAAAGTTCAGATTCATAAGAACCCAACGCAGAAATAGCTACAAATCTATGACGTGCGTCAGGGCGACATACGATAGCAGTTATTAGGCTCATATTTTTAAACCAAATAGGGTGAAAAAGTTCTAGACTCCGCCATGGCTGCAAAGAAACACGGTTGCATAATCATGCCATCCGATCCTTGCCCCGCCAAGTTACGGGTCCAATATTTCATGGCCCACTTCATTTGAGTCAGGAAATAGGTGTTAATCATCATAGCTCTGGCGTACGTGAAGCAACAAAAGGTGTTTTGGAGCAAAATAAATGTGAACAAAACTGGTAGCCACCTACAACAAATATGTAACACCCCAACCCGAAAAGGGTAGAAATGTCACATTCATGGTGTCAGACAGAACATACGCAAGCAGAAGACTTTAATAATACAAATAAATATAAATGTTACAAATGAATTCTTAAGGAAAATGAAATACAATGACTACAACTAAGATACAATAAGTCTAATATGAAACATCTCCAAGTCAACTCTAATCCATGGTAGCTAGCTATCAATAGTGTAGTCCTCTAAGAGCTCTTATGCACTCTTCACTCATATCCCAGCTTCCCTCTAAAACCTGCCGTGGTTAAAAGAAATGCGGTTGAGCTTAAAAAGCCCAGTGAACAGATATGTATAACAAAATACTGAAACTGAACATGAGAAATACAGAATATAGTGCATTGGGGAATAACAGAAGGTATATCAAAATGTATCAAAGGTGTAAAGGTTGTCAGAAATCTACCACGAGCCCAGAAACATATCATATTATAAACATCATAATCATGGTCTTCATAAATAACATAAGTAACATAATAGAGTAGCTAGCTCCCAGAAATGTGAAGGGCATGTATTGCACACAGTACCAATCACCAAAAATATAACATATAACATAACAGATCAAATCTAGGATGCATCCATACGCCCCTGCATAAATCATAATCATCGTGGCCATACATATTACATAACAAAAGGGACAGGGTGGAACATCACTCGACCACCCTAGAGTCATGCCATTGGTGCATCAATGACATGGTCATGGAACCCCCATGACTAGTGATAGCTCGGGGATCAAACTGAAGGGTCAAACAGAATGTCACATTAATGACACAGAATCTATGGTCATCAAAAATATCATAATCATAGGTTCATATCAAGGGTGCATAGAAAGGCTCATATCAAAGGCTTATGTCATCGTATTATATCAGAAGTGTCATAATAGAAAGGTTCATAGCAAAGGCATCAAAATCAGAAGTTAAGCAATCAAAAGATGTGAAAAGGATCATGAGAAACCTTATAAGAAAGGTCAGAATATCTGTACCTTATGCAAATAGACAATTAGCTAAAAGATGGATCATAGAGAAACGGAAAGTCACTCCTTCTTCGGTAAATCTACAGAAAAGTGGAGGATAATGCTCTTATTAGTTATAGTGTAGGTGAATTACTTCTTATTGTTGTCTTTAATACATATTGGAGCTTCTTTCCATTTTTAGTAACTTTCCATATTTAATAAGTTTTCATATTTAGTAAGTTTCCCGAATTTGTAACTTTCAATATTTAGTAAGTTTTAACACGACTTCCCAATTTAGTTAAATTAGGTTTAGGGTTCAGGATTATCAATTAGGTTAATCGTACCCACACACAAGTCAACATGACATTAAAAAGACACACCCGACATAACAACATGTATTAGGCCACCAAACATCAAAGTGACACATTTAACACTTATATAGCACATGCATTCACCTTAACTGGTTTTATCACAAAATTAAGCCCACTAACCGAATTTTAAAAGCGTAGCAGAAGCCCAAAATAAAAATCAACAAAGTTCTCACAGGAGTCCATATGCCTTAAGAGTCTACTTTAATTTTTACAGACTTTATTATTAAGTGGAAACCCCTTTTTAATAATCGTATATGCTAACATATCCATATTTGGATCTGCAGATACACTTCAAAAGTATGCAATTAAAAACCTAACCAAAAACTCCAGAAAATTCTAAAAAAATTCCAGGAAATAGTACACATATGAAATATGATTCTTGTAAATTGGTAACCTCTAATTTGGTACGGTTTGAAAATGAAAAATCATAAACCACGACTGAAATAAAATTCTGCCAACACTATTTTGACATATCATCACAATAAATTCTAAAATACGACCAAATCAAACTCAAATCCTTCCCAACCAATTGGAATAATTTACCAAGACCCTAAACTGAGTTTTAGAGCAAAATTCTAGAATTAAACATTTACAAAACTCGTTGTATGATGAATCCAAATTCGACTATCAAAATTGTCCTAATCAAACAACCACATAAACCCTAATTTCTTTATCCCTTTTTAATCCAATTAATTATGTGACCAATATACATATTATCTACTGATATAATTCATCAAATACACATATTCAAACACCTCATACGAATCATTTAAGATTAAAACCCGTTAATTCCATACGACACACACACAAGTTCAAGATTGTACGTTTTATGATTTCATGTGGTTAATAAACCGATTATAATCATGTTTTAGAAGATGATAAGGAGACGAGAATGAAAGCATCACACTACCTTGACGTGGCAACAACAAAAGGGAACAAAACCAAGAAAACCACAAACCGATTCACCCCAAAACCTTGCACAAACGTCGCGCTAAAAACCCTCTTCAACACCTTTGTATTCCTTCGCGTTCTTTAGACAAAACCACCAATATTCTTTCTTGTTCTCTTCTTCTTGGAGCCGTGATTTTATCGAGAGGAGAGGAGAGAATATTTTTGTGTTTATTTGTTGATTGTGTCGTGATAATGGATGAGAAAATAAGGGACAACCTGTGTGATAAATATGGAATAGGTATGCTGAATATTGTGAATGATTTAGGGGAATTTGAAGACTTATTCTTGTGTTTATCCTCTTAGAATTCATGTGGGCCGATTTATAGTCCAGAAACATTAAGGGTGTCGGGTTTTTTTTTTTTTTTTTTTTTTTTTTTTTTTTTTTTAAAGTATAGTTAGTGTTTAATTTAATTTTATAAGGTAAGGCTTAGAAATATTAGTTATTTAGTTTAGTAACTTAGGATATGTAATTCTTATAATTCTCATTTTAAATCCTTGTGTTCTTGTAAGATTAAAAGATTAGAGGGTAATTTGGGGATTTCCAATATATAGAAAATGAGGGTTTTACAACTCTTCCCCTTTAAAAAAAATCGTCCTTGAAATTGAAGTAGAAAGATCAAATGAAAACGTATCGAATCGCAGAAGACATGTGAATAACAAATACGCATAACTCTTCAGTTTCTCAAGTAGTCTCGTCTTCAGTATAATTCTCTCCAAGGATTTTCACAAGCAGACAGGTCTTGTTCCTCAAAATTCATAGTCTCAGATCTTTATATAGAGTAGATCATAATGAATCAGATTCAACGGATGTGAAACGTAGATGTAGCAGATGGTAGGTGAAACTTCTCAATAGTAACACATGGGATACATACAGACTATTAAACAAATTGGATGACGATATCAAACGGTAGAGAGCTCTATTATGACGCCTAAGATTCTTAACGGATGTATAAAGGTCCACAAAACGCATGTTGAGTATTCCAACGTATCAAGATGCCTAATGAAAAGTATAGAATGTACGCATAGGTAGAATGAACCTAAGGACTTAACTAGTCGCGGATAATTCTTCATTGGATGTTAAAATCTCTAAACCTTCTCAGACACTTCTCAAAATATCCTATGACCACAATAAGTGCACGTTATATGATGTAAGTATTATCACGTTGATCAGGCGTCATAATACTAGCATCATATAAATATGCCCTCATGATGGTCATACTCTATCTCGAGTTTTGAAAAAGCAACCTATCAGCACCATAACCGATCTTCTTCATTCTCAGGTGGTATCATCCTCAACGGAACGAACTAGGAAAACAAATCTTATCGTAACGGTAATGGAAACCTCAGTACGTCTGGCAGAAGCGAAGTACGTCATCAATTGTATCAATTACTTCTTCACTCACTGAAATCAACTCAACCAGACATGAATGTTCGC
The DNA here is from genome assembly GCA_021014915.2 of Artemisia tridentata subsp. tridentata. Lineage (NCBI taxonomy): Eukaryota > Viridiplantae > Streptophyta > Magnoliopsida > Asterales > Asteraceae > Artemisia > Artemisia tridentata. The sequence goes on from CP139503.1 coordinate 128,212,049, forward strand.
CTCAAAATCCGTCAATTCAGAGTACATGATCTCAATATCTCTTCCAAGTCCGAATGGTTCATTTTGTTTGTCCATCAGTTTGAGAGTGAAAAGAAATCTTAAACTTGAGTCTGATTCCTCAAGCCTTCTGTAGTCCTTCCTGAAACTGTGAGGTAGTAATGCGAATCTCTGACATGATCATTGAATACCCTTCTACCAACAAGTCTACTTCTGATCTTAATTTATCTTAGTACAACTAATATGAATAGGGAGGTGAAACTGCGTGTCCCAGTCAGGTCTTCTAACACAGCTCAAAATTCGTCATCTTGATTAGATTCTTCTTCTATGCTCGCCACCACTTTCGCCTTGCGAGAAATGTCTTCCAATCTTCAAGGTAACCACCACTGTTGTCAACTCCAGGTTATGTGTTAAATAGTTCATCTCCTAAGGTTTGGTTGTCTTGATGCCCAAGTAGTAATCTTCATGTGCTGAATAAAGTATAATTGAGTCCCTCCTAAGCTTCTCTCCTCTTCTCACATGCTTCATCGATGGTAACGCCAGTCGTGTACACCTTCCTCTACTCTTCTGCAAGTTTCTAACTCCGGCAACTGTCGTCGATCTTGGCCCTTTGGTGGAAATCTCATTCTTCGCAGGATCCATAGTAGTACTATATGTTGCCACTTATGAACACCAATCAAAATTTACCCTTCCAGAATGACGGGTCATCCTGGCTTAACAAGAATTGATCTTCATGTTCCTCATTCGCCATTGAACACACCACAATGTCATACTATAACAAATTTTTCCAAATACTCGTGAAAGACATGATTTCATTAGATCCATAAGAATAGTTGAAGTATTTGCCAATACAATTGACATCATTAAAATTCATAGTGATCACAATGAGTACAAAAGGCAGTTCAGGAATATCTTGCTTCTTACACGTAACAGATGATAATCAGACCTTAAGTCAATCTCCATGGAAACTTCACATCCTACGGTTGATAAGATGAATCCTCAATTCGGGGTAATGAATAACGGTTTTGCCAGTCGGTGTTGGAGTATGCTCGTGTCATAATTAATAATTATATGGCTAGACATATGTGAGCCTATGGGGTCACACACTTATACACAGAGACATCATATTATAGATTGTAATTATCGTATTTACAATATATAAACGGCTATGTAACAAGGAAACTATAACGGGCCATAAAATACTAAGTTAGACTTAGCGTTTTTGGATTGGACCAACAATGGGCAAGCCCATTGTGGGCCCACATGATGGCCGGCCTTGAGAAGGGTTAGGAGAGCTTATTATGCTTTAATAAGGTGCTAAGTGTAAATGTTGAAAGATAAGGTCAAATCTATTTTGAACCAAATCAATTACACTTAATTGCTTAGCATAATCAAAGGAGATAATCCCTCCCACTCCTCCTATACCTCACGGCACACAAACAAATACCCTCTAGGGTTTTGTTTTTTCCTATCTCATTTTTACAACACATATTGTATGTTTTGTCATTTGATAGTTACAACCGTAAGACTAGCATCATTGTGGTGATCAAGGAAGTGTAGTGTGGACAAATCATAGAGGTGATCTCCATTGGTCACTTGGGTTTCTTGTTCTATTCGTGACATAGGATATTGGTGGTGACTCCCGGATCACGCTACAAAGGTATAACAAACATGTTTTAATTTGTTTTTATCATGATTGATCATATGACTCTATGGATCCAATGTTGGTGATGTTTTTCCGTTGTGCTTATATTGTTAATTGTTAATTTATATTCAATATCACCTATAGTGGTATCACGAGCCATCATATGATGTTATATGATCATCTAGTATGCATAAAAATGACTAAAAACGCATGTTTTTAATGGATCTAAAAGTATATCATCAAAACAGCCCCTAGGGCTTATATTTTCTGAATATGTTGACCCATATAGGGTCTTAAGATCTGGACTTTTTCATCCCATGGTCATTTGTTATGCATACATTAATTGTTTACTTGATCGGTACCCGTAAAATGGCCTAAAAACGCGTTTATTTGATAGTTTTTTGAAACGATTTCAAATCAGCCCATGAGGATTAATTTTCTGTGGAAATATGATATTAAGAAGGTCCTAATATCAGTGGGTTTTGAACCTATGGCCATTTGACACGCGTACCAATCGGGGTTTTAATTCTTGTTAATTAATTTCTTCGATTCGTTGGCTAACAATTTAATTCTTGTCATTTATTTTGTTATCCATGGCAAATACATGCATGTTTGTCCATGGAGTTAGCCAACACCTTGTCTTGATCATAATTTTATTGTATTATTGTGAATATATGCAAAGCCGATGAAAACCTAGACCACTTGTGCCTTGTGATGTTGTGATTCTTGGTTGATTTCTTGATTTTTGGGGTTTGCCATTGTTTCGGCACTTTTGTAATGTAATTCATTTTTGTTTTGCCATTGTTTGGGCATTTTTACATTAGATAGGAAGTAGATTAGTTGTACTTTATTTCATATATCATGTAATCAAAAGCTTGGAATCAAATGGCGAAAAAATGAAGGACTTTGGACCATAAGTTGCTGCTGGACACCTGCTGGGAAAATGCGATTTACAGGAGATTGGTAAGGTATTTTGGGCTGAATTTTTTTGTGCAGGTTCACAAGACATATTCCTACAAATTTTTCAACTGGGCCGAAGCATGAGGAGGTCATCTTCCAGGCCGTTTGGGCCTTCAAAGACAGAAATTCTGGGCTGACAGAATCAATTTTCCATGTGCATAATGGGCTTTTACTTGCCCATGATCGTCTTGGGGCAAGTGGGAGCCCTCCGTGTGGTTGTGGTTTATGTCCTTAGTTGACTCTTGATTCTCGTGATGGCTCACGAAACCAAGCATAGGATTTTCATCGGTTGAGGCTTTGCATATTGTGGTTATGTGTTTGTTTGGTTGTTTTATATATGCTATGATTATATGTAAAACGGAAAATGTTTTCTAAAAACTTGAAACGAAACACAAACCAATTTAAACTAAGTCTTATGATTTAATTTAACTAAGTTTAAATATGATTTGAAACTTAAAAATCATTGTTTTCTAAATAACACTTAAACTAGTTAAGGTTGTTTATTTATTCATTTATTGTATTGTCCAAAATTAATTAAAATCCACTTAGGATTTATCTTAGTCTTGAAAATGGACAACTTGACACACATAAATTAAAACAATGATTAGACTTAAGTTAAGAAAAGTTTTTAACTTGTGCTACGAAGAATGAATGCATGCTTCTTTCGTATACGTTTTTTATCCACATCAAAACACTTTACCCGTCAAAATTTAAGTCATGCCGTCCAATTATGAAAACACTTGCAATTACCTTTTGGCTATGGTTAGACCTAGGCTGAATTGTAACCCAGGGTGACTATTCTCTAAGCGGCCAGACCCTGATATATTCTCACACGTTTTCAAATTGGATGACTTAATCGAGTTAAGCGGTCAGACCCTGACCCAAGGCAAAGATGGGACTAAACATGCCAGCTTGACACTAGTTGCTTGTTCACTAGTGCCATGAGTCCCATAAAGTTTTAAGAGTTGCACATGTAATGCAATTGGTCGACGTTACCTACCTATTGAATCCACCATTGCTAGTAGATCAACTGCTGTGATGGTCGAACCTCAATGAGGATCTTAGCCTTTTCGTAAAATTAATTGTTTTATATGCTTAAACTTGGGTAGTTAATTTTAAAAAGGATTAATTATTGAAACTTACTTAAATTTTGAACTTTGTTTGTTTTGTAGATGACAACTCCTAATCAAACCACAAACAACTCGTACATCAAATCAATTCTTGAAAAAGAGAAATTGAATGGTAACAACTTTTTGGACTGGTATCGCAACCTGAGGATTGTCCTTAAGGCTGAACAAAAGTTTTACCATCTGGAAGGACCTTTACCTGAAGCACCTCCTGCTAATGCTACTCTTGCTGTTCGTAACGCCTACTCTCGTAGGGTTCAAGAACAACAAGAAGTGGCTTGTCTCATGCTGGCAAGCATGATCCCTGAGCTCCAAAAGACCTTAGAGGACCTTGCAGCATTTGACATGCTGAGAGAACTGAAAACCATGTTCGAACAGCAAGCTGAGCAAGAACTGTTTGACACTGTCAAAGCTTTTCATGCTTGTAAGCAGGAGGAGGGCCAATCGGTTAGTAGCTATGTCATGAAAATGAAAGGCTATCTGGATCAAATGGAGCGTCTGGGATACCCCATGCCTCATATCCTTGGAGTGAGCTTGATTCTTACCTCACTGTCGAAGGATTATGACCAATTTGTGCAGAACTACAACATGCACAGCATGGGCAAGACCATCCCTGAACTGCACAACATGCTCAAACTTGCAGAAAAGGGCATGCCCAAGAAGGCTTCAATGGTCCTAGCTATCAAGCAAGGCAGAATCCAGAAGAATAACAAGCCGAAGGCAAATGGCAAGGGACAAGGTAAGGGCAAGAGTAAGCTTGCTTACGCCCCCAAACCAAAGATCCCCCCACCTACCAAGAAGGAGCATCCGGCCAAGGACTCTCCCTGTCACCATTGTGGAGTGAAGGGGCACTGGAGGCGGAACTGTCCGTCCTACCTAGAAGGGTTGAAGAAGAACAAAGCTAGCAGAGCTAGCACATCAGGTATCTTCACTATAGAACTCTATACTTTTCCTAACAAATCCTGGGTATATGATACTGGTTGTGGTACTCACATTTGTAATAATGTGTAGGGGCTTAGGGGAAGCAGAAAGTTGAAGCAAGGAGCTTTGAATCTGTACGTGGGTAATGGAAACCGTGCTGCTGTCGAAGCGATAGGGAGCTTTGATCTCATCCTCCCTAATGGTTTAGTTATTGTTTTAAATAATTGCCATTTTGCACCTACTATTACTAGAGGTGTTGTTTCACTTTCACGTTTGAAGGATGATGGTTTCATTCATACTTTTACGGATTTTGGCATTTCAGTTTCTAAGGATAATATTTTTTATTTTAATGCTATTCCTCGTGATGGTATTTTTGAAATTGATATGCGTGATTCTATTTCAAACGATAGTTCTATATATAATGTTAGCAATAAGAAATCTAAAAGTAACTTAGATTCCACTTTTCTATGGCATTGCCGTCTTTGCCACATAAATAAGAAACGCATTACGAAGCTGCAACGCGATGGGATTTTAGAGTCAACCGACCATGAGTCATTTGATAAATGCATTTCTTGTATATCTGGTAAAATGGCACGAAAGCCTTTCTCCCATGTTGGAGAAAGAGCTAAAGATCTACTTGGACTCATACATACTGACGTATGTGGCCCATTTAGAACAACGTCTAGAGAAGGAGCTAACTACTTCATTACTTTTACTGATGACTTCAGTAGATATGGTTATGTTTACTTGATTAAACATAAACATGAAGTTTTTTAAATGTTCAAAGTCTTTCAAAATAAAGTAGAAAATCAACTCGGCAAGACCATAAAGGCTCTTCGATCCGATCGAGGAGGTGAATATATGAGTCAAGAGTTTTTAGATCATCTAAAAAGGTGTGGGATCGTCTCACAATTCACTCCTCCATACACACCACAACATAATGGTGTATCTGAAAGGAGAAATCGAACTTTGCTAGACATGGTTCGATCTATGATGAGTCTAACAACATTGCCAATGTCCTTTTGGGGTTATGCTCTAGAGTCTGCTGCACGCATTCTCAACATGGTTCCAACCAAGAAGGTAGACAAGACACCATACGAAATATGGCATGGGAAGGTCCCTAATTTGTCGTACTTGAGAGTCTGGGGTTGTGAGGCTCTCGTGAAACGAGACACACCTAACAAACTTGAGCCCAGAGCTATCAAGTGTATCTTTTTAGGATACCCAAAGGAAACGATGGGTTACTATTTCTACTACCCACCCGAGAACAAAATATTTGTTGCCCGGAATGCTGAGTTTCTTGAGAACCGTCTCATTTCACAAGAAGCAAGTGGGAGCAAAGTAGACCTTGATGAAATTCAAAAGGAAGATGCACAACCTTCTGGTAACACTAATGAGCATCAAAATGAGATTGAACATGAAAATGTTGAACCTCATCAAGATGTTGCTCCCATTCGTAGATCCGCAAGGATACCTCAAGCACCTGAGCGATATGGTTTCTATGTCGATGCTGAGGAACATGAGTTAGGGGATCATGGTGAACCCGATAACTATCGAGATGCATTATCGAGTCCTGAACACGATAAATGGATCGAATCTATGAATGTGGAGATGCAATCCATGAAAGACAATGATGTCTGGGTCGAAGTTGACCTACCTCCTAACGCTAAAACCGTTGGGAGCAAGTGGCTCTTCAAAAAGAAGACCGACATGGATGGAAACGTACACACCTACAAAGCTCGTCTGGTAGCAAAAGGTTTCACTCAAACCTATGGGGTTGACTATGAAGAAACCTTCTCGCCTGTTGCAGATGTTAAAGCAATTAGGATTCTTATAGCCATAGCAGCGTACTATGACTATGAGATTTGGCAAATGGATGTCAAGACAGCTTTCTTGAACGGCCACCTGAACGAAGATGTTTATATGGTGCAACCCGAGGGCTTCGTGAATCCTAAACATCCAACTAAGGTATGCAAGCTTCAAAGATCCATTTATGGATTAAAGCAAGCATCGAGAAGTTGGAATAAGAGATTTAATGAGGAAATCAAGAAAATTGGTTTCACTCAAAATCTCGATGAGCCATGTGTATACATGAAAACTAGTGGAAGTATAGTCGTGTTCCTAGTCTTATATGTCGATGACATATTACTCATGGGAAACAGCATTCCAATGCTACAAGATGTAAAATCCTGGCTTGGAAGTTGCTTTGCCATGAAAGATCTAGGAGAAGCCGCGTACATACATGGAGTCAAGATCTACCGGGATAGATCAAAACGATTAATCAGCTTGTGTCAAAGTGCATACATTGACAAAATCCTGAAGCGATTTAGGATGCAAGATTCCAAACGTGGAAGTCTTCCAATGCAACCAAATACAGAATTGAGTAAAGCTCAAGGACCCTCTACGCCTGCTGAGGTGAAGAGGATGAAAGGAATTCCTTATGCTTCGGCTATGGGATCCATAATGTATGCGGTTAGATGCACTAGACCTGATGTAGCGTTCTCTTAGAACCTAACGAGTAGATTTCAACAGAATTCAGGAGAATGTCACTGGACTGCTGTTAAGAACATATTAAAGTATCTACGAAATACTAAAGATATGTTTCTTGTTTATGGTGGTGATGTCAAGCGTGAGCTCAGTGTCACTTGTTACACTGATGCAGGCTGGGAGACGGATCGTGATGACACCAAATCCGAAACGAGATATGTTTTCATCATGAACGGAGGTGCTGTTGACTGGAAGAGTGCCAAACAAAGCACTATTGCGATGTCCTCTACAGAAGCTGAATACATAGCTGCTTCTGAAGCTGCAATGGAGGCGATTTGGATACGTAAATTCATTTCTGGGCTTGGCGTTGTCCCCAGCAATGAACGACCTATGGATATGTACTGTGACAATACATGTGCCATTATCATAGCCAATGAACCAGGTGTTCAAAAGGGTGCCAAACATTTTCGTCGGAAAGTTCACTACATTCGAGAAGTTATCGAATGTGGTGAAATTCGTCTTCTTAAAGTTCACACAGATGACAACATAGATGATCCTTTTACGAAACCAATGCCTTGTGCCAAACATGTCGAACATGCTAGGAGCATTGGACTTCGACCAACTAGTAGTCTCATGTAGATCTGTTTTTTTTAGTATTTGAATAATTGGAATGTTAAACAGTTTATATTTATAATGAATTGATGTAATGGTTATGATCGTTTTCATTCATATCAACTGTATTCTATATTTGCATGTTTAATCCGTGAATGATTTATTTATTCTAAAATTGTCCATTGTCGGTTGACGATACGGGAGTATCATCAAATTAAGACAAATGTGAGCGTGTTGGTGATTTATTTGCCAAACTCACATGTTATTCATTGTGATGAACATTGGATTGACCCAACCTACGAGTGCTCACTACATGGATCGTCGTCAATAGTGAATCTCGCAAGTGGTTATGTCTCTTATCCTTAGACTTGAGATGCAAGCAGGTCTTGCATATGTGGAATTTCATTCTTTGATATGGTTAAACGTTGTCCTGAATAAGGTAGTTATAAAAGCCATTATCATGAGTGATATGAAGCATGTGAATGACACGTGTAGTCAAAACAGGATTTGTTCCTCCACATGTTATGGAGTTAGATACTATTGGGCCCCTCGGTGAATTGGACAGATGTTTGTATGGCCGTACCCAAATGAGATTAAGATGAATCTTAATCCACTTGGTAATCTTGTTCAATATCAATATCGAGAAACATAATAGTTGAACAATTAGAATGACATTTGATCCATGTCTAATGTTCAACATGGTATCTGTAACAAAAGGATAGACGACATATAAACCATTTAAGATGAGACGTTTAAGAAACTAACCTCACATATTTCTAGGGGCATTGGCGTGTTTCTAGACGCTAACCATTGCTTGTATAATTACATGATTATTATGACGTCGCAAGTGGGAGCTGTTGGAGTATGCTCGTGTCATAATTAATAATTATATGGCTAGACATATGTGAGCCTATGGGGTCACACACTTATACATAGAGACATCATATTATAGATTGTAATTATCGTATTTACAATATATAAACGGCTATGTAACAAGGAAACTATAACGGGCCATAAAATACTAAGTTAGACTTAGCGTTTTTGGATTGGACCAACAATGGGCAAGCCCATTGTGGGCCTACATGATGGCCGGCCTTGAGAAGGGTTAGGAGAGCTTATTATGCTTTAATAAGGTGCTAAGTGTAAATGTTGAAAGATAAGGTCAAATCTATTTTGAACCAAATCAATTACACTTAATTGCTTAGCATAACCAAAGGAGATAATCCCTCCCCCTCCTCCTATACCTCACGGCATACAAACAAATACCCTCTAGGGTTTTGCTTTTTCCTATCTCATTTTTACAACACATATTGTATGTTTTGTCATTTGATAGTTACAACCGTAAGACTAGCATCATTGTAGTGATCAAGGAAGTGTAGTGTGGACAAATCATAGAGGTGATCTCTATTGGTCACTTGGGTTTCTTGTTCTATTCGTGACATAGGATATTGGTGGTGACTCCCGGATCACGCTACAAAGGTATAACAAACATGTTTTAATTTGTTTTTATCATGATTGATCAAATGACTCTATGGATCCAATGTTGGTGATGTTTTTCCGCTGTGCTTATATTGTTAATTGTTAATTTATATTCAACATCACCTATAGTCGGAATTTATGGTAAAAGAATTAACAGAAACAATTTGTTTGAGTCGTCAAAAGTGAGACGTATAGAATGACAGTCGTTAGCATTTTCATGCTCAGTTAACAAATCCATACCAGAATAATATCGAAATTATATATTTCCAAAGGAAAACACTCAGCAGAATAAATCTTATGATCAGAATGGAATGGTCAAATTCCTATACTTGTGGTTAATAACCACCAGGTTTCTCATAAGAATAGAAATGGTTTATGTGAAATCTAAAAGTGTTAGAGGAAACTTAATATGCTCAGCATAAGCAAAAGAATTCACAGAATGTGTCAAACACATTATAGTTGTAAGAATTCTCAGAATGGTCGGAAAGGTATCAAACTGATTATCAAACGAATCGGAGATGAAGGTCGAAATCAGAAAGTGAAACTTAAATGGTGTAAAGTGTATCAATGTAGTTCTCGAGGCATTCTAAACTTACTTGGTTACTTAGGTTGTGCATAAATTCTGATTTCTGAAAGAACGATCTTATAAGGTTTAACTAAAAGTAGAGGCACGATTCAGAGTGATGCGGAAGCAATATTACTCAGGCAAACGTTCTGGTCTACCCAATCCTCACCGGTCATAATTTAAGTTTCTATAGGGAGATTCTAAGGCAAGTTCTCAAAGGTGTTCTCCTATGCTCCTACAGTGGAAACCTAAGGGTCCAACTTCACAGGTCATGATTTTATGTACTACAAGTCGAAGCCTGGTCTTTGATACCATAATTGTAACACCCCAACCCAAAAAGGGTAGAAATGTCACATTCATCGTGTCAAACAGAACATACGCAAGCAGAAGACTTTAATAATACAAATAAATATAAAGGTTACAAATGAATTCTTAAGGAAAATGAAATACAATGACTACAACTAAGATACAATAAGTCTAATATGAAACATCTCCAAGTCAACTCTAATCCATGGTAGCTATCAATGGTGTAGTCCTCTAAGAGATCTTATGCACTCTTCACTCATATCCCAGCTTCCCTCTAAAACCTGCCGCGGTGAAAAGAAATGCGGCTGAGCTTAAAAAGCCCAGTGAACAGATATGTATAACAAAATACTGAAACTGAACATGAGAAATACAGAATATAGTGCATTGGGGAATAACAGAAGGTATATCAAAATGTATCAAAGGTGTAAACGTTGTTAGAAATCTACCACGAGCCCAGAAACATATCATATCATAAACATCATAATCATGGTCTTCATAAATAACATAAGTAACATAATGGAGTAGCTAGCTCCCAGAAATGTGAAGGGCATGTATTGCACACAGTACCAATCACCAGAAATATAACATATAACATAACAGATCAGATCTAGGATGCATCCATACGCCCCTGCAGAAATCATAATCATCATAGCCATACATATTACATAACAAAAGGGACGGGGTGGAACATCACTCGACCACCCTAGAGTCATGCCATTGGTGCATCAATGACATGGTCATGGATGTCTAGTGATAGCTCGGGTATCAAACTGAAGGGTCAAACAGAATGTCACAGTAATGAAAAAGAATCTAAGGTCATCAGAAATATCATAATCATAGGTTCATATCAAGGGTGCATAGAAAAGGCTCATATCAAAGGCTTACGTCATCGTATTATATCAGAAGTGTCATAATAGAAAGGTTCATAGCAAAGGCATCAAAATCAGAAGCTAAGCAATCAAAAGATGTGAAAAGGATCATGAGAAACCTTATAAGAAAGGTCAGAATATCTATATCTTATGCAAATAGACAATTAGCTAAAAGATGGATCACAGAGAAACGGAAAGTCACTCCTACGGAAAGTCACTCCTTCTTCGGTAAATCTAAAGAAAAGTGGAGGATAATGCTCTTATTAGTTATAGTGTAGGTGAATTACTTTTTATTGTTGTCTTTAATACATATTGGAGCTTCTTTCCATTTTTAGTAACTTTCCATTTTTAGTAACTTTCCATATTTAATAAGTTTTCATATTTAGTAAGTTTCCCGAATTTGTAACTTTCAATATTTAGTAAGTTTTAACACGACTTCCCAATTTAGTTAAATTAGGTTTAGGGTTCAGGATTATCAATTAGGTTAATCGTACCCACACACAAGTCAACACGACATTAAAAAGACACACCCGACATAAGAACATGTATTAGGGCACCAAACATCAAAGTGACACATTTAACACTTATATAGCACATGCATTCACCTTAACTGGTTTTATCACAAAATTAAGCCCACTAACCGAATTTTAAAAACGTAGCAGAAGCCCAAACTAAAAATCAACAAAGTTCTCACAAGAGCCCATATGCCTTAAGAGTCTACTTGAATTTTTACAGATTTTATTATTAAGTGGAAACCCCCTTTTAAAAATCGTCTATGCTAACATATCAAGATTCGGATCTGCAGATACACTTCAAAAGTATGCAATTAAAAACCTAACCACAAGACTCTAGAAAATTCTAAAAAAATTCCAGGAAATAGTACACATATGAAATATGTTCCTGTAAATTGGTAACCTCTAATTTGGTACGGTTTGAAAATGAAAAATCATAAACCACGACTGAAATAAAATTCTGCCAACACTGTTTTGACATATCATCACAATAAATTCTAAAATACGACCAAATCAAACTCAAAACCTTCCAAACCAATTGGAATACTTTACCAAGACCCTAAAATGAGTTTTACAGCAAAATTCCAGAATTAAACATTTACAAAACTCGTTGTATGATGAATCCAAATTCGACTATCAAAACTGTCCTAATCAAACAACCACATAAACCCTAATTTCTTTATCCCTTTTTAATCCAATTAATTATGTGACCAATATAAATATTAACTACTGATATAATTCATCAAAAACACATATTCAAACACCTCATACGAATCATTCAAGATTAAAACCCGTTAATTCCATACGACACACACACAAGTTCAAGATCGTACGTTTTTATGATTTCATGTGGTTAATAAACCGATTATAATCATGTTTTAGAAGATGATAAGGAAACGAGAATGAAGGCATCACACTACCTTGACGTGGCAGCAACAAAAGGGAACAAAACCAAGAAGACCACAAACCGATTCACCCCAAAACCATGTACAAACGTCGCGCTAAAAACCCTCTTCAACACCTTTGTATTCCTTCGTGTTCTTTAGACAAAACCACCAATATTCTTTCTTGTTCTCTTCTTCTTGGAGCCGTGATTTTATGGAGAGGAGAGGAGAGAATATTTTTGTGTTTATTTGTTGATTGTGTCGTGATAATGGATGAGAAAATAAGGGATAAACCGTGTGATAAATATGGAATAGGTATGCTGAATATTGTGAATGATTTAGGGGAATTTGAAGACTTATTCTTGTGTTTATCCTCTTAGAATTCATGTGGGCCGATTTATAGTCCAGGAACATTGAGGGTGTCGGTTTTTTTTTCTTTTCTTTTTTTTTTTTCTTTTTTTTTTTTTTTTTTTTTTTTTTTTTTTTTTTTTTTTTAAGTATAGTTAGTGTTTAATTTAATTTATAAGGTAAGGCTTACAAATATTAGTTATTTAGTTTAGTAACTTAGGATATGTAATTCTTATAATTCTCATTTTAAATCCTTGTGTTCTTGTAAGATTAAAAGATTAGAGGGTAATTTGGGGATTTCCAATATATAGAAAATGAGGGTTTTTCAAAATAAGTCTGCTAAGAATCGAAAAAAGAGGATATGGCCACCATGGGTGCAAGTCTAGTGACCTGCCCCGCCAAGATGTGGACCATCTAAACTTTAATCCCCTTACCCCGTAGACTCATAATCCGTTCTTGCAACGAATACGACCATCGTTGTTATGCCATTAAACCCATTGAGAGCGCAATGAGGTCCACAAATCTTTGTAAAAAGCTGTTGTTCCACTAACATAACATTTTATATATATATATATATATATATATATATATATATATATATATATATATATATATATATATATATATATATTACATTTAGTGGGATCACTTAACCCGTTTCTTTATCCCACCCGCTCCGTCCATAACACATAGGGTAACAGTTATTAGGCTCAGATTTTTAAACCAAATATGGTGAAAAACTTCTAGACTCCGCCATGGCTGCAAAGAAACACGGTTGCATAATCATGCCATCCGGTCCTTGCCCCGCCAAGTTACGGGTCCAATATTTCACGGCCCACTTCATTTGTGTCAGAAAAAAGGTGTTAATCATCATAGCCCTAGCGTACGTGAAGCAACAAAAGGTTTTTTGGAGCAAAACAAATGTGAAGAAAACTGGTAGCCACCTACAACAAATAAGTCTGCTAAGAATCGAAAAAATAGGATATGGCCACCCGCCAAGATGTGGACCATCTAAACTTTAATCCCCTTACCCCGCAGACTCATAATCTGTTATTGCAAGGAATACGACCATCGTTGTTTTGCCATCAAACCCATTGACAGCGCAATGAGCTCCACAAATCTTTGTGAAAAGATGTTGTTCCACTAACATAACATTAACCTACAAACCAAACATGGTAAAAAGTTAAAAACTTTTACAAACGACATAAAACAAACACATGAGCGCTAGCTCATAAGTTAACAAAATAAGGTAATCTAACCATACCTTCAACAAATGAGGCAAAAAACAATGGTTATCGTATCTGATTGACAAAAATGATAATACTTTTGACATAAGATTTAGCAAACACATTCAAAGTGGTTCATTTCTTTCCACAACTAAAATAAGCTATGAAGCGCTTAAAATAAGGTCACCCAAACATAAGTAACCAAGTGAACCATTAGAATCCTAATTCAACCAATACCAACAACAAAACCCTAAACCTGAGATGATAAAATTAGCAAAAACCACAATTAAATAAACCAAAACCGTAAATCAAGCAATAACAACAACAAAACCCTAAATCTAAGATCCAAAAATTAGCAATAGTTGGAACCCTAAAATAATAGCAGTCATCTGCTTGCATACACCACCACAACAATAACAGCCACAATTAAATGAAGCAAGACCCTAAATCTGAGATGAGATGAGAACATTACGAATAACATTTAGATCAACAATTAAATCAACCAAGAGCATAAATCTGAGATAAGAACATTACGAATAACAACAAAAAAAACATAATAAGAAAGGGAAACCTACAACGTATTCTTTCACACTGGATCTTCAGACAATAAGGTCAACTACCTTTTTGAGCAAAAAATGAGGAATACAGGTAAAATTAGATCCAAACCTGTGGCTATAACTAATGAGATACTGTATCAGTAACATATGGCGCAACAACAGCCACAAAAGCATTAAAAAATTGCGTTCACTATACCTAACCATGTTCACCCCCTCACAGACAACTGTAGCTGCCAAAGGTCGGATCAGAGAAACTTGAATGGCCATCGGGTTTTAGTCCTGGGCCAGAACCTTTCGAAGCTAAAAGATATACGATGGTTGTGAGTGAGGATGAACAGGGCGGGGCACCAACTTAGTAGTCGGGTCACGGAAGGAGCGGGTGGGACAAAGAAATGGATTAAGTGATCCCGCTAAATGTAATATATATATATATATAATTTCATATATACCCAAACTAGCATTAAAAAATAGGGTTAATGGCACGAAAAGCACCATACTTGCCACTTTTTGTCATTGTCTGTTGCGTCCTTTTTTTTTTGATTTTAGCACAAACTTTTCTGAATCGGGTCATTGTGTGTACCGGTGACCATTTTACCCTTACTTTTTTCAAATTTTGAAGGGTAAAATAGTCATTTTCATGGCTGGAAATAGTGGCAAAAGTACACACAATAGCACGATTTAAAAAGGTTGGTGTCAAGATGACACGATTTAAAAAGGTTAGTGCCAAATTCAAAAAAAAAAAAGGTCGCTACAGACAATGACAAAAAGTGGCAAGTATGGGCCTTTTCATGCCATTATCCCTAAAAAATATTATACATTATGTATTCAATATTTGCACTTTGGGTATATATGAAATTAATCATTAAAATAGAGTGATATATGAAATTAATCCTCTAATATTTTAATAAGAATAATTATGAAAATTCTCTTTGTAAATGTTTTTTTTTTTTTTTTGTCCAGTCGCGAAGCGCGGTCACCAACTACTTGTTAGCAACAAAGTGTAAATACATCTCAATTATTCTGCAAAATAAGAGTTTACTAAACGACATTGTGTATAAATTTGTAGAGCACCCAAACTGGCCAAAAATGAAAGAAGATAAATATACTAGCCAATTATTCCATTTAGAAACAAGCAAAGTTTTAGCCTGCTCGACTACAGTTCAGGTTGATGGAGTCGATTGTAACAAAATATACAAGTGTAATTACTGAAGAGTATCAAAACTATCAATAACGCATATAAGTTACGTTTGTCGAATTGTCCCAACCATTTTTCAACGGCCACGGCTAATAATCATATTACCACTTAATAGTATTATAGATTCGCAAATACTTTTAATCAAGAAATCATTTTCTGCTCCATGGAAAGCAGCCACAACCCTGAGACATCCAAGGAACAAACCATTAAGAAAACCATGAACATAATCAAGCATCATCTAAATGATATTTTCGAAGACATATGTAAAACACAACACGTTCAGATTTTGTCCGTTTTTATAGTAGTTCAGATAGAAATATTTGCTAGATGTTGGAAATCAATTAGACTAAAATTGCTGCAAGATCATAGTTGTGTTGTACCTTTGAACTTTCATTGCGTTGACCATAAAAGTCAGCATTCTCGGTTGTTACCATTGGTGATTTTCCTCCTCCTCCTGCATGCTTATCTTCCCGTACTTTGTTAAATACTTGAGTGTAGCGTTCACCTGCTGTAGGATCATTATCATCCCAATCGCCGAATTTCGGAATTACATGACCATCATCAGGCTGCCAAAAAGAATAATGCATTTAGCATATATCTTAATCTAAATGACAACTTCATATATAAGTTCGTCATAAATTATGGCAATGGGATTGTGCCATCAATATGTATTTCTGATAGTAAAAATTCCACATCTTATATTATATTTTCCTTATGCAGAAATGGTAACAACTTATAGTATAATTTCAGCAGAAAGAATTTATTAAACAACTTACAGTTTCATCACCACGAGTAACTTGTCTCAACCGCGACCGTCCAGGAGTTGAAGAAGCTGCACCATAGCTACCTTCCGATGAAAGACTAACCTTGTTCCCAAAACTGTGATTCGAACCTACACTCTGCCTTGAGACCCTTTTGGGATTTGTAGATGACTCAGTTGAATATCTCGAGTCAACTTCTTCTTGGCTGATGCGACTCTTCTGATTCGTTCTTGTTGAATCTTGATCCTTTAGTATCTCTGGTTGAGGCTTCGTAAATTCACGATTCTTGACTTCGGATTCCTCTTGATTCTTAAATGAAGATCCGTTGTTGGAAGAAGGATCAAGAATTTGTGGTGTTGTCTTTCCATTTCGAACTTTCGTTGCTCTCTCAAAGTAGGCAGTGTATGGAACATCTTCTTGGTCCTCCCAGTTGCCGAACTTTGGTACTTGTGAGAGTTGCTAAAGCAATAGAAATAGAAATAAAATCATACCATAAATCAGAACTGCGGTTTAGACAGTTAACATTTGCCTAATCAAATGTAATTGATATAACATGAAAGCAGAAGCATAACATGAATAGCGCAATTTACAGATTAAGCAGTTTTAATAAGCAATAAAATGAAGCGTAAATACATTTCCTGATTAACAACATCAACAAGCTAGCCTAAAAAGCCGAGTTAATCCGCACAAACATAATGAAAAACTCACGATTAAAAATAGGAACTTCCTAAACAGTATCAAACATTACCTTACATAATTCTAAATCCAACATCCTAAATTTTGCTACATACATGTAATAAACAATAAAATCATTAAATATAATTTCCAAAGAGAAATGCTAGCTATTATATTATGAGAACCAAACCCTGAGTTATTCAACAACAAAAAGAGCATCAACTTACTGCCATGATTATATATTGATTCCTGTAGCTAAAGAGGTACTAACAACTGAACTTGAGTTTTGTGTTCATAAATGCTAACTACCAAAAAAGAGGTGATGAGAGAGATAATGTGACCGGTTGACCTGTGCCTTAGGTCATGAAAGTGTTGTTTTCAAGGTTTAGCTTGCAAGACTTTACCGTTGACGAAACCGTAGACGACGTTTTTGACGATGATTTTGTCAAAAATGCTGTCAAAATCAGCTACTGGTCACCAACATTTTGACATAACTTCACACCTTTGGTTCTTACTTTAGCATTGACAATGTCTATTTAGACTTACTTTAAATAAATATCTCGTGTAATCGTTGGTAGCCCTTGTTGGCTTTGTTGTCTGTCGTTTGCCTGCTGCCCGGGTTGAGCTCTTGCTTGGTCCGGGGTGGTTGCTTCATGAAATTCGCCGTTCAAAAAAAAAAAAAACTCGATCCTGATATTAGGATATTATGATTTTACGATACTGAAAAACAAAAATGATTCGGATCCTACGTAGAATCTTAGCAAGCTTAGGATGTTATAAGATCTCAATCTTGACCATATGATCTTAAGATCTTATCCGATTCGATCTTATTTTTCTCGAACCGTACGCTAAATAACCACAACATTAACATTATGGATTAAGTTTCATAGAATTTAAAAAATAACATGTTAATTTTCTTAAACATTCCATATTCATAATTTAGGATAATAGTCCATGAAATTTTCATATAATTTTGTGTTTATGGTATATAATAATTTGTAGATTTGAATAATATCAAAAAGACTATTAAGAAAATAGAATTATAGTAGGATCTTATGATTCTGATCAGATATTACGATTTCAATCTTGCAAAACGATCCTAAGTAGAATCCCGATCTTGAAAACCTTAATTTACATTGCTATTTTACGATAAACCTTGAAACTAAAAATGAAAAAACAAGTGGCTTCTTATAAAAAACATGTTTTAATAACAACCTCACACTTTATATATCTAGCTAAAATATAAAATTCACACACTATAAATTGTCATCAAAACTTTTTTTTGTAAATAATTATGAATAATGAATTGATAAAAACTATTCCATGTAAATAGAAAACGAAACCAAAACACATAAAAAGAAAGTATTAAAGCCATAAAAATCATTCTAGATTAATAGAAAACGAAACCAAAACACTTACTATATGTCTACAAGCTTGACGTATATCGGGATTTACCGTCATCCATGGACGGATCACGGAACTTAGAAGGGACTGAGAGGGGCTCTGACCCCTCAAATTTTTTTAACCTATGTACATTTTATACCCTTTTATATATGGTTTTAGTAATTTTTAATACAAAAATATCAGTGTAGCGTATCGCACCTATAAAATAAATACTTATCAAGTTGCCCCCCCCCCCCCCCCCCCCGGGTTCAAGTTTCGTTCCTGCCGTCAACGTACGCTACCACTTTCCGCAATTTTCAACCAACGATACACTTTCATAACTCATAAACCAAACAAAAGGCAGCATATCGATAATTAAATAGTGGTTATAAAGTTATTTTACGCATAATACAATTATAAATGCATGGTATTCTTTGTATATTCATCACCATGAATTTTTTTAGCAACATCATCGATAATTTATTATCGCGAAGAATGTACAACCGAAAAATATTTGCTCGCAAGAAAATTTTGTTACACGGATACTCAACACCATAACGCGCAAGTACCAGCTAATTTACTTCTATGAGCACATCAAGGGTTTTTTTTTTTTTTTTCCTTTCTTTTTTATTTTATTTTGAAGACAATAAACAATATTACAATACTCATAAATATCCCACATAATTGTTTCAGACACGAGTCAAACTGACAACCACAAAATCTCATTTATTATGCACATAAAAAACATACAACATGAGTTATTTTAAAAACCATAAAAAATATAAGAGATTTTATTATGCACATAAAAAACATATAACATGAGTTATTTTAAAAACCATAAAAATATAGAGATGAGATATATTAAATAACTTATATATATATATATATATATATATATATATATATATATATATATATATATATATATATATATATATATATATATATATATATATATATATAATGGACGACCCTCGAAACCATAATTTGTTGATATAGTCAAGGGCGCTCTGAAATGTAATTGTGAAAAAGGTTAGAAGATCTAGCCTTATTTGAAGGAACCCAGGGGGCTGCGGCCCCTCAAAATTTTTTAACCTATGTACATTTTATACCATTTTATATATGATTTTAGTCATTTTTAACAAAAATTTCAGCTTAGTGTATATGTACAGCGTTCAAGTTCTGTCCCTGTAATAGTCATTCATTTATAACTAAAATAAAACACTCACTTACATCCCCTCTCACTTACGATTACAACAATCATTTAATTATCTTTCAATATAAGGACATTTTCATATATTTTCGACAAACTTTTATTTTATTTATTTATTTATTTATTTATTTATTTATTTATTTATTTATTTATTATTATTATTATTATTATTATTATTATTATTATTATTATTATTATTATTATTATTATTATTATTATTATTATTATTATTTTGGTACAGAGTTTGCATGATATATCACACATTCACATGTGATATAACACTAATCTGTTAGTTCCTACGCTCAACATGCTATCGTAAAAAAGGCATAAGTACTTGTGTAAAAATCCAAATGATTCATCGTTTTTTGCATTTAAAAATACAAAACCTTACTTTTTCAACTATATATCACATAAAATTTTTAAACTTCCAAATTAATAAAGTTTATTCATAGAAATTGGACAAAATATATTAACTTTTTTATATTCAAACTCGCTTGATATATCACATGTGATATAACACTTGTAGATTCAAAGGCTGAATATGTTGTCGTAGATTGGACATAAGTATTATTTTTCTGTGCAAAAAACGGTGAATATTTTAAAGTTGTATACAAATACTTACACTCATTTTACAACAACATGTTGAGTGATCAAACTTACATATTAGTGTTATATCACATGTGATATATCAAGCGAGTTAAAATATCAAATGTTTTTTTAATTTATCCAACTTCTATGAATAAACCGTATTTATTTAAAGGGTTCAAATATTATGTGTAAATATATAGTTCGAAAGTTAATGATGCGTATTTTTCAATGCAAAAAATGGTGAATCTTTTGGAGTTTTTTACAAATATTTATGCTCATTTTACGAAAACATGTTGAGTATTCAAACTTACAGATTAGTATTATATCACATGTGATACATCAAACGAGTTTGACTATCATAAAATGAAATTCTTATATTTTCTCCAAATTCTATAAATAAACTGTATTGATTTGGAGTTTCAAAAATTATATGTGATATATGGTTGGAAAACTAATGATGTATATTTTTCAATGCCAAAAATGATTAATCATTTGAAGTTCCTCACAAATACTTATGGCCATTTTATGAAAGTATGTTGAGTGTTCAAACTTAAAGATTAGTGTTACATCACATGTGATATATCAAATAAAATATTGTACTAAAAAAACAAATAAAAACCCAAAAAAAAAGGTTCGTTGAAAGTATATAAAAGAGTCATTCTATTGAAAGATAATTAAATGTTCGTCACAATAGTGTAATTTATGTAGGTTAACGATTTACGGTTCTTGAGATATGTAATTGAAAAAAATTAGTAAATTAAAAAAAATGTGGGTTTTAATTAAAAATATCAATTAATTCCCTTCATTTTCTCTTTTACAATATGAGTGGCTGGAATTTTCAATCAGTATGGATGAAAATATCAGTCCCTAATGTAACACCCCCAAATTCATGATTTGCAGCGGAATGGAATACTTGGGGCGCTACTGCCATAGCATCACAGTTACAGTTATATTGAACGACCTAAAGTGTCATTTTAAAAATACATCGTTTGATTTCATAAAACATTCAGAGTTTACAAAAGATAGGTCCCAAAAGATAGTCAAAGTTTGCGAAAATAAGTATGTTACAACCAAACGATAATTTAAGTGCATAAAAATCCAAAATGAGACACGTCATCTCCGTGACTCCGTGATATGATTCCATGCATGCCATGATATGCTTACTTTAATTACCTGAAAATAAATTGCTAAAACGGTCAACAAAAATGTTGGTGAGAATCATAGGTTTATGTAAATGTTCTGTACAGCTACCACAAGTATAAGGTTATGTATGACAATGTCGCCATATAAAAATGATACAATTGCTATAAGCTCATGACCCCGAAGCTAGACTGATTATGATGTTCGCCCCAACAGAGTGTTTGCCAAACAACTCTAATTATGATATTAAATGAAATGCATCCGTTTGACCAGTTGGATCTACCAACCCGGATGGAGGAGTCACCCTCAATAGATCTATTCACTCACTCTTGCTTACTACGTAATTAACGGTTCATGATAAAGGAATGGGGACATTAACATGGCAATGTGGTAACTTAAGCAATGTAAATGAATTTGATATACTTGGGCTCGTAATAAAATGATGTGCAATGTATTCTCCCCCGTAGGTTTGAAATGAAATAATAAATTGAGAAATGGGGCTATGAAAACTCACCTCAGAGTAAATGATGTTAGGGATTTAATGAAATCGCTGGATAAGCCGGGAGAATCTCTAAGAGCAACCTAGAAATATGATGTCGTGTCTTAGGTTCTAAAACAACGAAATGAATATTTAAACATGCCATATATAGTTTATATATCTCGTACTACTGTTCAGGCCATCATAATCCAGAGGTCATGCAGTAAACGTTCGAGGAGCTAGGACACTTTAATTCGTAAATCCAACAACTTGTCAATACGTTCACCCAAATGAAACCGCTCACATGAAGCTCCCTACTAACATAGTATTTATATTTGAAACATATATTTTGCTTACTTGATTATATGACATATTAAGAGTTTATAAATACAATAAATAAACTAACAAAGTTTATAAGTATTTAAATAATTTTGAGTCTTATAATTACTTACCTTTATTTAGAATGCTTGAGTATTAAAGAAAAAGGGAATATAAGCGGAGCTTCGACGTGAAATTTGTAATCTTCGTAAACCCGAGGCTACTTGAAGATTATAACATCGCCTTCTTGAAAACCCGAAGCTATTTGAAGATAATAACAAATTTTTTTTGGAGACTTGAAGTTATTTGAAGATTATAACGACTCTTTCTTGAAAACTCGGAGAAAATAAGATCAAATGCTAGCTTTTCTCAAGAACACATGAACTTTCTTACGAAATGTAAGAGAAGTGCCTTTGGTTTTAGATCTTTGAAGATATAAGAAGGTGTGGTGGAAGATATAAGAAGGTGTGGTGCAAGAAATAATGAAGGCTTAGGCTTGGTATTTATAGGAAAGATTTAGGAGTTAACTACATATCGGGTTAAAAACTAACCATGGTTAAATTTACACTTGTAAACATCTAAAGAATGAATGGTCAAGATCATGCCACCATGCTTGATGACTCCTCAAAAATGCCACATATGGCTAAAATGAGGAGGTTAAGATTTTTGAGTTTTTATCTTGCCTTTACGGAGTGAGTTTTGGTCCCGTTAATCGCTAACTTTAAGTATTTAAATCACGAAACGTAAAATCGGGTATCGTAAAAATATGAAACTCATAGAAATGATTAAACTTGTCAATATACTCATTATTATCTTATAAAAATGAGTGATAAGTTTAATGGGTCGCGAAAACGTTGATAACGCTGGAAACGTAGGTTTAAAACGTGTTAAACGTAAAATGTACGAAAGTTGCGTAAAACTGAGAAAAGTAAAATGTAACTTTTCTAATATGATTATAATGAACTTAAAAGACTTAAAATGTCTAAGCTAGGCTTAGTCTAGTGTCGGTTGGTGTTAAATGTTCTTTAGACCTAAAACCGTAAGTGTTAAAAATCAAGGAATGATTTTTGGTCAAAGGAGGAGGGAAAAATATGTTGATTTTCCAAATAATATGAAAGCTTCTAAATGCCTTAGGAAATATGGTGCAGGTATAGGCTAAGGTTGCGGATAAGTAAAAGTGCTTAAAACGCAAGTTTAGTTTTGTAAGACACATGGTCTATTTGGTAACATTCTAACTTAAAAATCAAAAATTCCCTAATTGATTGTGAGTGTACTAAATATTAATTTGATGCGAGGAAAATTGGCGCAGTTGGTTTTCGTTATGCGCAGGATGTTTAAACGACGTTTAACCCAAACGTATAATTTCTTAATAACTTTTGCGAAAATGACCCGACAAGCGTCAAACTTTTATTTTGTCATGAAAATAATTTATCTTACGAGAATATGAAATAAAAATTTCGAGTATGAATAGTGAAAGTGAATAGTAAAAATGAATAGTAAAATTTCGGGAATAGAGGTTAACCTGAAATGCGAATTGTTACAGTCTCCACCCCTTAAAAGAGCTCCGTCCCGAAGATCAATTTGTGTTAGGAGTAGAAGCATTGTTGGTAAAAAGATGTGGGTATTTCTGACGTATCTGGTCTTCTTGGTTGCTGACTATATCCTCATAAGGTTCTTCCTCATTGTCATAATCAAGTGCTTCAAGATAGGCATCATTGAGTTCGGAAAGAAATGGTAAGTGAGCGGGCATAGCGGGAATGTGATCGGGTGATGGAGGTACAGACATGATGTCTACAATAAGGATATAAGTGAAAAGTTTATTTTTCATAAAACATACAAGTGACTGCTCCCAACATAACATGATCCCTCCCTAATTAGACCTAGGTAATTAGGCTATGTATAATTAAGGACCGATAATGTGTTGTTCGGTTTAGTCAAATAGTTTTATGATCTTTGGTGTTTAAAGTAGTTGGTGAGTACATGGTTTGAGAATAGAGGAGACGATTGTGCAACTCACAATGTCTGGGAGTAAATGAGACCGCTGTTTTATTTACAGTGTCTATGGATGTAATCGAGACCACTGTATCACTCACAGTGTCTGAGGATTAGGATAGACCATTGTGCAACTCACAATGTCTGAGAAATAGTTGAGACCATTGTAATCAGTTACAATGTCTTGAGAAAGTTTCGTAATCCTAAAATGCACGAGTAGATACATGATTGGGAAAAATATGATTGTGCCGTAATGCCTTAGAATAGGCATACGCAGATATGTTTAGTCCATTGTTTATATAGAATGATCGAAAATATGTCGAGTGTATATATATCAATATACTAGATACTCGTGTAGCATAACATGCCTAAAAGTCACATAATCGTTTGAAGGATGGAAGGCACGGAGAGCGAAAGACTATAAAACGTTTTTGTGGAAAAGCAGTTATAGTTTAGGTCTCAATTAGACCCGTTTCTCTATAACTATAGCTCTGATACCAATCTATAACACCCCCAATTCAATGATGCAGCGGAATTCAAACTGGGTGTTACTTCATGGCACAACAGTTATAACAATAGAAAACGAACTCTAATTGAGTCGTTTTAAAAAGATTTATCATTCGAATTATATAAATATCAGAGTTTACAAAATGAGATCCTAAAAGGTTCCATGTTTACAAAATACATCAATATAAAGTCATTTGATGTCGTTTTGAATGATAAAATAAGTTATAGCCTTCTTGATTGAGTTCGTGCCCCTCCGTGCCATCCTTGATCATTATGCACCTGAAATACATGCTTAAAACTGTCAACACAAAGGTTGAGTGATATTCATAGAGTTCATAGCCCCACTTTCTATTACTTAATTGTTTTACAAACCCTTGAGGGGAATACATGCTATTTTAACCGAACATAATGCTTTGAAATTGTATGCTATCTGATTGTTTTATTATCACTAAGTACCATCATTGCCAATCAAAGTCCCCATATCATGAACCATTCAATCACTAGGATAGTGAGCGCGAATATTGTGAATAGGCCTATTGGGATTGACGAATCCTGTTTGTATTGACCCGGTCCGGTAATCAAACACACTATATTTGAGTCTTAGGTATGTTGGCAAAGTACCTACAGGGGCAATCAGCCGATCGATATTGGCACACGTTAAAGTATTGGTTACATGAGATTAGTGAATAATAATAACCATTTTGTTTTCCAACCATGAGTATGAGTCTAATTAACTCACACTACCAACATATTGTGTTCAACTACATAACAAACTCTATGAATATCACTCAACCTTTGTGTTGACAGTTTTAAGCATGTATTTCAGGTGCATAATGATCAAGGATGGCACGGAGGGGCACGGACTCAATCAAGAAGGCTATAACTTATTTTATCATTCAAAACGACATCAAATGACTTTATATTGATGTATTTTGTAAACATGGAACCTTTTAGGACCTCATTTTGTAAACTCTGATATTTATATAATTCGAATGATAAATCTTTTAAAACAACTCAATTAGAGTTCGCTTTCTATTGTTATAACTGTTGTGCCATGAAGTAACACCCAGTTTGAATTCCGCTGCATCATTGAATTGGGGGTGTTACACCTAAATGAACTTTTCGCTACAATGTATATGTCAAAGCAAGAGTATAAACCACCTACCGTAGACAATAGTTCAATCTGGGGTTGAGCACGGTTCAGGGGTTGTTTTTTCTGTTAAAACTGAAACCGAATGTTCGGGTTTTACGCAAGCCATAACCGATCAATCGGTTTTGTTGGTTCAGTTTTTCAGTGTTTTGTTGGTTTTGTTTATTTAACCATTTATATTTAGGCTAAGGCTAATTCAGCCCAAAAGATCGTTTAAACGGTTTTTTTTGCCAAAAGATCTTTTTAGCGTAAGAATCGTGTTAATTTTCATTAAGTTTTGTTAGTGTTAAGCCCAATATATTATCAACATGCTCACACATATAAATGAACCAAATAAACGCACTTCAAATACACATAGTATGATCATTGTCAAATACACATTGACATAGTGTCAAGAAAACACATATACACGTCAATATGGCAAGACCAGAGTATTTTAGACCCTCCTCAAGCCTCAAGCCAAATATAAGTGATTTCATTATTTTTTTTATAATCGTTTCGGTTCCGTTCCGTTTCTTACAATTCTATTTCATAAAAATAAAAATAAAAATAAAAATAAAAATAAAAAAAAAGCCGGGAACGAAACTTTCAGTTTTCTAAAGAATAAAAACCAAACCATCGGTTTAAGTTTCGGTTCGGGTTTCTTTTCTTCTATTTTTGGTTAGTTTCGATCTTTTGGGTTTTTCAGTTCTTTTGTCACCTCTACGTGTAGTACATGCCATTTTGTCTAGAAAAGTCATGTTATACGTTTATTAGGTTTTATGTTAGCATATTTATACTCCCGAAAAGTCATGTTATAAAGATTATGCACCTACATGTTGAAAGTTAGAAAAATAAGATATGCGAAATGTCAAAAATACCCTTCACTAATCTAATAAATATCTCTCTAAAAATACACATTACCACAAATTTCTCTCTCTAAAAACACCAGGCGCACACACACACCCACACCCACAAACATCCGTCTTCCCTACCCATTTATTTTCACCATAAAAATAAAACACACACAAAACCTCTCTCAACTAACTAAATACTCTCATCTCACAGTACATAAAAACTTAACACACACAAACCACTCTCAACTAAAAAAAATACTCACTCTTTTACACATCTTCACCACCACAACTCCATCACCATAGAAGCACCACCACCGGACTTCAGAACCACCAGTCGTCCACCACCGGACGTCACCACTCAAAAAACGCCACGACCACCGAACCACCGCGACAGCCACCAAGACCCACGGCCACGCATTAATTTTTGAGGTATTTTTTAATAGATCTATGTTCATTAATCATGTTTAAGGTTTTTTTTAATAGATTTATACATTTTTCTTGTAGATCTATAGATTTTATTTGTAGATCTAAAGGTTTTTTTTATATAGATCTAAGTAAACTAATATTTTTGGTATCTCGCCGAAAAAAAGATAACGTTTTTTATATAGATCTAAGTAAACTAATGTTTTTTATTTGTTACAGCCGCCTCTATCGCCGCCGTTTTCTCGCTGGAAAAAAGCTATTGCCACCGCTGCCGTTCTATCGTTGGAATCCGAACCAGCAACCGGATATTTAAGGTTCTTTTTGAAGTTTTTTGAGTTTTTTTACATGTATCTATATGGTTTTGCATGTTTGACATTTTTTTCATTCAGATCTAATTAGTCTCAAAATCTTTTCTTTTGTTTTTTGTTCAGGTGCAAAAAAATACTCCCGCAGCCGTCCCAATTTGTTTTTTGTTCAGGGATTTTCTAGGGATGTATAACCTCTTATCTTTAAGTGTTTTTTGTTAGTATAATTTTTTGTACAAAAATTTTGTTGGGTAAATTTGTTGTGTTTAGATCTGTAGTTTCTATCAAAAATCTAAAATTTCATTTGTTGTAGTTTTGAGGCTCAGAGTGTTTCTTGTGTTTGCTAATTTTATTGTATTTTTAAGTGTGTTTTATGTTGTTTGTGATCTTTGTATATTATATTTGTTTAGTTTTAAAGAAACTGTTATTCAGTTATTCACCATCAGATTTTCTTTCAAAAGAAAAAAACCATCAGATTTATCTTTGGTGAGAAAGAAAGATACTTTGTATGATAAGTTTCAATCACAAGAAAAAGTAGGGCTAAATAATGCAAGGAAGGAAGTATTGCTAAGCTGGAAAATACAAGAAATTATGACAAGTCTTAATCTTAAAAAGTACTGTAACTTGCAACCTCGAAAGACTAAAACACGACTTTTCTTTTTGGGGATAACATACCTGCAGTTGGGGGGCAGGGGAATTGCCTGCCTTCCCCTTTGTAAAAAGTTTGAAAAATGTACAATTTAGCCCCTCCGGTAAGTGACTGATACACATTTTCCCCCTGTCCCCACCCTTTTTTACAAAGAGAAGCAGGCAATTGCCTGCCCCCCAACTGCAGGCATCATTTTCCCTTTCTTTTTTTACTATACATAACAAAATTGATCTTTATCTTTACACTTTAGTTGTATTCTTAGTGGAACGTAGGACTTAATATATAACGTGTCCCTTGAAATTATTTTGTTTGCTAGAATAAAAAAATTATTTATGAACTTTGCATCCGTTATTTTTTTACTGCATGAACCGTCACACGAATGAATAATGTATTTTGGAAACAAAAAGCACAAACAAAATGACTGCAACCAGATTTTATCAAAAATTATACATCGCTACCGCTAGGTGTGGGCTATTGGCTATACCTTTAAATATGTAATACAAGTAAAATCCATAAAAAATGATCCAAAAATTAATTTTTGTAATCCGCCAAGACCCGCAAAACTTTTCGACGAGCGGATAAGAAGTTAGAAACCAAGTATGTTGAAATTTGGACATCGACCATAGAATATACAAAAAGCAAAAATGTCAGCTATTGTGGTTTTTGAGGTGGAAAAATTTGAGTTTCAAGACATAATTTTGGTAATGACACAAAAGAAATTAATACAATCAAATAAAAGAATAGATTATTGGTGTGTCTCGAGGAAAAAAAACAGATTGTGTGTCTCGAGGAAAGTTGAAATCTTTTTGTATTTTACCAAGGTAAATACTTGAATAATAGAGCATGATACGGTATGGAGCCACATTCCAAATTTGAAACTTGTAAGCTATGAAGTGTCTAATGCTAATAAAAATGCCAACAAAAGAGAACTAATAGTACTATTTGTGAGGTGTTGAAGAGTAAAGAATGATGGTGGCGTGTGAATGGGACTGGGACAACATGTCCCTTAAAGCAAAAGTGTGATAACTTAAAACCTATTTGGCATAAAGAATGATGCAACAAGAATTAACGAAAAGCCTGTGCCATGGTATCCGCCGCAACGCGCGGGTACCATGTTAGTTTATATTTACGAAAAGTCATGTTATACGTTTATTAGGTTTTATGTTAGCATATTTATATTTACAATAAAGTTAACCACCATACATCCCTCGTTAGTAAAATCAATCAATGAGGATTAACAGTGCAAATTATTCTCCGTTATCTCCTAACGCAAGCGAAAATATTTGCATCGTTAGTCCACCGTTATCACCACCATACATCTCCTAACCGATTTACGTTTTCGTCCGTTTTTCTCACGTTTTGGTCCGTTTTCATCAATTTTTATATGTTTTCGTCTGTTTTTCTCACATTTTCATACGTTTTTATCCGTTTTCGTCCATTTTTATACGTTTTCGTATGTTTTTCTTACATTTTTATCCGTTTTCGTCCATTTTTATACATTTTTCTTACGGTTTTTATTCGTTTTTATCTGTTTTCATCCGTTTTTATATGTTTTCATCTGTTTTTATACATTTTCTTACGTTTTCATCCGTTTTCCTTACGTTTTCATACTTTTTTTTTATCCGTTTTCATCATTTTTATATGTTTTCATTAGTATTTATACTTTTTTTGTTCATTTTCTTACCGTTTTATACGTTTTTATCCGTTTTCGTCCCTTTTTTTACATATGAAAACGGGCGAAAACGTTTAAAAACGAATGAAAACGCGTATAAAACGGATAAAAACATATGAAAACGTATAAAAATTGACGAAAACGGATTAAAACGAATGAAAACGTATAAAAACGTATGAAAACGTGAGAAAAATGGACGAAAACGGATAAAAACGTGAAAAAACAGACACAAACATAAATCGGTTAGGAGATGTATGGTGGTGATAACGGAGGACTAACGATGCAAATATTTTCGCTTGCATTAGGAGATAACGAAGAATAATTTGCACCGTTAGTCCTCATTGGCTGATTTTACTAGCGGAAGGATGTATGCTAACTTTACTAACGGATGGATGTTTGTGTGCCAAAAAAACCACGATGATGTAAAACGGGACAATAAATAAATCAAAGGGATGTATTTTATACTTTACTCTTATATTTATTTTCTATTTATAGAATTGGGTTGTACTTATTTCAATAACATTTGTAACCGACAATAGAAACATATCAATCAACCAACATGCAAAAAACCAGTGGACATCATTTTGCCTCACAACAACGCAAAACTGCATATTGAATTGGTTTCATTGTTTCAAGTAACATTAATCATGTCTCTTGAATCAAATAATAAAAGGGAAATAATATAAGTAGTTATATCCACACACTCAAAATTGATAAATTACAACCAACTCAGCTCGAACTCATTCCAGACTTGTTTTCGCCCTTACCGAATCCGACTATTTTGGCAGTAAAGCCTTGCCACATTTATAGGTGTGGGTTCAGAATACAAGAGATGCCGTCTTAAACAAAATGAAGAAATAGAAAACGGCTTTGTATAGTTGAGACAACGACAGATAGTTAAGAACTTCAATAATATTTCACAATCAATTGCTATAGGTAACAATATCACATAAACAGAGTGGTGTGTATCAACCATCTATAGAGGTTTAATCTTCTTTGCTGAATCAATTATGCTTCGGGTCATCTCGGGGTGTTTGACATCTAATAATAGTTTCTGAAGTTGATTATAGGCCTCCGGTGAAGTAAAATCCGTGCAGCCCTCCGAATTAAGGGCAAATATAACTTCATTAACATCCTCTTCAAGCTGAAGGGAGAAAAGTTGCTGAGAACCTGAATTTAATAGATCCATAGAAACTTGTAAATAATTAAATAGGTTAAAAAAAAAAAAAAAAAAAAAAAAAAAAAAAAAAAAAAAAAAAAAAAAAGGAAAAAACTTCAAGGGAATTGACTATATATGAACCAGAAATTATAATTTCGACGCATTTAATTTACTTATGATGGGTCAATTTTGGTTATGATTTGCCCAAATGGGTCAACACAAAAATTTTATCTAAAAGCAAATCAGGTCAAGTGGGTCACAAATAGTTTGAAAGTCGCCTAAAGTGATAATATATTATTGATGAGAATATAGTTTTCGGCCCATCTTCTAGCATATTAACTATACTTAGTTAGGACATGTTTATGGGTTGATCATACCCATTTTGACCCTTACTCAACCCTTCCATTTTGCCACCTTTAAACAACTCAAGTGAAGAAGTGGATTTCATATTTTCATCCATTGATGTGACTGTTGACATTTTAAAAGAGAACATTGGCCTAATTGAAGAGGTCCTTTAAAAGAAGTCCTATCTTGCACTAATCAGTTTATTATTTGTTTTCTAATTAACATGAAGTAAGATCAAGTAGACAATGTCTTTAAAAATGGACTATCGTTGAGTAGTCTTAAACAGGCACAACACATCTGATGACAGGTTCTTACCACTTTCATTCTTGATATAACCATTTCCTTGATGGCAGGCGACCGGGATACCAGATTGATAACAAAAAGACCTTCCTCAGATAAAGAAGTTTTAACCGTTTTGAGAAATGACTCTTCAACAAAGTCTGAAGCAGGACATGTCATTCCAGAGCTGTACCAATATAGGTGAAAGATCAAACTTTAGAACGTGACTATGACCCAAAAAACTTTCATAAATGTAGCATTTAGCATTAAGAGCAATATTAACCTTGAATCTGGGGAGTCCACGTCCACTATGAGTATGTCCACTTTTGTGGAAGCATCTCCCACAAACTTGATCCCAACAGTGACATGTACCTGATATGTTTTAAAAAAAAAAAAAAATGATTTTGATCTAATACATCGAATTACGACCAAGAGAATATTTCCGATGTAGAAGAGTTGAGTAAATTGGATACAGCAATTGGTTAATTACCTTTAGGCGATCATCTTCTTGGAAACCAAAATAGCCTCTAGCAAGATCGACTACAACTGGATCCAACTCTGCAGCCTGAAAAGTATTAGAAGAAGTAAAGTGAGTCAAGTATTGCAAATAGTTATGTCCAGACTCCAGACCCATTTTGGGATAACTAATATAGCATAAAGCATCAAATTACCTCAACTTGTAGAAACGGAATGGATCCATGGAGAAACATTGGAAGTAGCCCAGCACCAAGACCAATTACAACTGTGCTAACCTAGAAATTAAAAAAGTTTCGTTTTAGCTTTGTAAATTAGAAATGACAGTCATCAACAGTAATTTTACAATCAGTGTAATACAAGATTGCAGTTTCCTAGTCTTGGACATATTTCCTTAAGGTATTACAAAAGTCCCTTAAAGTCTATTTTTAATGCATTACAAATATACAATCTCATAAGATTATTTATTCAAATAACTAGATTATTTTTGTAACAATTATGTTGTATGTAATCAGAATTAATTCATTAAATAAATTAACAGTAAAAAGTATTAAAAAAAGAGGAAATTACCAAACTAAGCCAAAAAAACACCCTTGGTCCAAGACTTGTCACTTTTTTCATCCTCTTCCCATTTTGGTCATGCTCAACTGCTCGACTTCACCCTTTTTGTGTCCCTTGCTCAACTGCTCGACTCCACCTAAATTTTGTACTTGCAAGGGACACATGTCACAAAAAGGGTGAAGTCGAGCAGTTGAGCATGACCAAAATGGGAAGAGAGTTAAAAAAATGACCAAGTCTTGGACCAAGTGTGCAGCCTACCCTTGCCCGGTACCCAGACTGTTTCCACCCATAAAAAAGGCACATTTCAACCCGAACCCATTTTGACCTGTTGCCTAATTCGCCCACCTTTGCAACTCTAAGAATGTGAATGATTAGGAACGTAAAAGAAAGACTTCATCTGAGAAACGTAAACATAAGTATACTTACTGTTCCTCCAGATGATGCCACTCTTTCCAGGTATGAAGAGATCAGCATAAACCCAGATATAATCCCAGAATGATAAGAACTTGCCAAGTACCCATGATCAACACTCAGGGCGCTGCTTGAATCTACTACTGGGACATTAGAAACGTTACTTTTCTGGCTCCCTTTTTTCTTTGACTTCTTATTTCCTTTTTCAACAACAGTTTTTTGAGATCCTTCACTTGTTAGCAAACCTTCGGACTGTATCAACCATTCTGATCTTTCAAAAGTTAACCGGCGAAACATAAGATCCTTGGAAGGAAATAGTTGACCAAGTTCACCATCAACGTTTTCATATACCACATCATCAACAACTATTTGACCAGTCAACTCAGATGTGACCTATCAAACAAAACCAATAAACTTTGCTCAAATCAAAAAAAGAAATACATCTTCTTAAAACGATGTAACATTCTGTAAATGACTATTTAAAAATGGTCAGAAACCTGATGAACAACTTTCCTCTCCTTGATCCCATCGCTCGCTGCCATGAATCTACGCAAAAATGTAATCCCAAAAAACATATTAGTAGAGAAAAAAACTAGTATTTTAAATAAAACGTGAAAACTAAGGATGTTATTAAAACAACGTACGGAATTTGAGCTCCATCTGTAATTTTAGCAGGTGCTAGTTGCTTAACAAGAGGAGAAAGATCCTTCTGAATAAGAAAATAAGAAAGAAACACAAATTTTTCAGTTAATAATCATGGATAAAAATGTGACAATGTGCCAGAACCAATAATGATATAACAAAGACTCACCTGTAAATCATCACTACTGGTACCAATATAGCTGGAATCTAAGAATACCTAAAATGAACGGAGAGTGGCTTATTTTTGTGCATTTAAGTTAATTGAATTTTTTTTAGAGAAGTTGTGTGGTTGCAATTTGCAAAATAGTTACCATTATAAGCCGAGCTGACTTTGAACTCTCGACAACCATCCATTGTCCTTCCTCTGAAGAGAAGAGCCATTCATGACTCCGAGTCTGAAATCTATAATATAGTTACACAATTTTATAATAAATAATACACAACTGATTGCTGACATTTTTGGGATTGCACAACCCCGAACTACAAATAAATGCAATAAGAAGTTTAATAAGTGTAAACAAGTTAAATGGATGACTAACCTTGGGTACAAGAAAAACGCCACAATTATATGTGAACTCAGCATCTGTTTGCTGAGCATCAAGAAGTACAGATTTGTAGCAGAAGCGGGACTGTCCAGGTTCACCTAAAGTGACTTCTACCCGACGTCCTGGGCTAAGTTCTGATAGATCCCCTTTGACTCCTATTTTAAGGTCTTCAAGTGAGTAGACTATGTCATTACCATTAGAGCACTTTGTTCGAAAGTTGTTCTCAGTTTCAAGTGCTTCAAAAATTCCACGAGCCTATAGATAAATGGGCAAGTTTACATACTGTCATGACTGTAACAAAATATACTCATATGTCCCATAGAAAGCGAAGTATAAACCCGATAGATCCACGTACCTGATCACCACTGCCTACTGTATCTTGATTAAAAGACGCAAGTATTGTCTGCAATATAGTGGGACTTGTTTTCTCAGCAACCACCATGAAAGTTCTTAAACTTGACCTTTTAGATGGTTTTTGAGGCAATACATGAATAGTGATCTTCCATCCATACCGAAATTTAGGGAAAAGCGTGCCTTAGAAGACATGAAAAATAATGTGCTTTTAGCAAAACCAATGTTCGTTAAACATATTATTGAACTCCAAAAACAAATTTACGTGAAAGAATACCTAAAACATGAGATTCTCCGAGGGTTAGACAAATAAATTTACCCCCTTCTTTTAGAACTCTTTTTACCTGGCAATACACAGCACCCATCATTTATTTGAACATAATCAGTTAATTGAAATCTGTTGTTATTATCTACACAATATACTAAAAATGGACTTTTATAGACCTCTGATACGTATTGGTTCCCTAACGTAGGACCAAGCTCAGGCTCCATTAAAGCATCTAAACCTCCTTTATCAAGAACAGCGTCAAATGACTTATCTGCAAACTGGAGAGCAACCACAATCAGAGAAGAGATGGTTAAAAAACTAATAAAGTAAACATAGGTTGAAAAGACAGATCACGTTGAAAAGTGGATTTGTTATTGGCAATTGGGCATAGCATTCCTTCAACTTAAATATGGACGTCATGGATATATTTTTAATGATGTCATGGCCAACTAGTTTCATGAGTAGCAAATTCGGGTGAGCAAACGGACCGGATGGACCGGACCGACCGACAAAACCGACCGGACCGGACCGGACCGACCACATTCGGTCCGGTCCTCGGTCCAAGCTTTTTGGCTAATTCGGTCCTCGGTCCGGTCGGTCCGGTCCGGTCCGGTCCGGACCGACCAAAAAACCGAAAAAACATGCCAAATATTGCCTAATTGGACCGGACCGACCGAAGACCGACCGGACCGAGACCGGACCGAGACCGGACCGACCACATTCGGTCCGGTCTCGGTCTATGGTTTTTCCGGTTCTCGGTCTTCGGTCCGGTCCGGTCCTGGCCGGTCCGGTCCGGTTTTTGGACCGTGATCACCCTTATTCATGAGTAGCAAATTCCAATGTGGCCTATCCTGGAATATTATTGACCAAAGAAGTTCTCCTCAATATATTTGACTTCATACATTTGAGATGCAAATATTGCATCATTATTTCATAAAGAAACTTGTACATATACAGATGTCAGAGAAAAATGCTGCAGAACAACATGTAGGAACCAATAAACCACTATTGCATTCAACGGAAAGGTACAAAAGGTACAACTGTCAAGATCCGTAAATAGAAGAAAAGAATCTCCTGTAGATGACTCAACTGTTTGGTATTTGTTTTGTTTAAGATCATTAACAAAATACTATGATGAGTGAATTGGGCCAACGGCTAAACTATAAATTGAAAACAATAATTTTAAACATAAAGTAAAACCCAAAACATGCTTCGTTGTTCCAAGAACCACGATATGAACAAACCACTAAAAAACTTCACATGGAAATGAGTTAATTATGATAAATCAATGTCCACAAGGGTTTTTACGAGTACTTAACCACCGCAGGATTAGACGCAGACCAATGTTGTATGTCATCAACGCAAGAAGACAACACAATGAAGTCGACAGAGCAGTATGAGACAGAAGAATGAATATAGAACCAGAAACATTTGATGAATTTGTTTGTGTATATCTGTATTGAAAGAGTTTTTCTCTGTGGAAGTGGGACTCCATCAGGGATCTGCCATTAGCCCTTACCTCTTCGCACTGATTCTTGATGAGTTATCTCGAGGGATTCAAGAGTGCATACCGTGGAGCATGATTTTCGCTGACGACATTGTGTTGGTGGCAGAATCGGCGGAAAGTTTAAACAACAGACTTGAGCACTGGAGGGAGGCCCTAGAGGACAATGGTCTTCGAGTGGGCAGAGAGAAGACTGAATACCTGAGATGTGATTTTGGGAGGATCGAGTCAGGCCACCAAGAAGATATGGATATTCATATCGGTGACCGGATCCTACCACCCAAGGAGTCCTTTAGATATCTGGGATCGATGATCCACAAATCAGGGAGGATAGATGAGGACGTAACCCACCGGATTAGAACTGGGTGGGCGAGATGGAGGGCGGCATCGGGAGTCCTTTGTGACAGGAACGTCCCATTAAAGCTAAAGGGTAAATTTTATAAGGTGGCGATTAGACCGGCTATGTTGTACGGGTCTGAGTGCTGGCCTATCTCCAAGGCCCATGCTAACAGGGTCGAGGTGGCAGAACTGAGAATGCTAAGATGGACTTGCGGTAAGACCTTGCTGGACATGATCCCGAACGGAGTTTTCAGAGCCAAGCTTGAGGTCGAGTCTATTATTTCGAAGATGAGAGAAGGAAGGCTCAGGTGGTTCGGTCATGTTAAGAGGAGGCCACAATCAGCACCCGTAAGAAGAGTCGAAGCATTAGTGGTGGACGGAGTGAGGAGAGGTAGACCCAAACTCAGATGGGAGGATAGACTTAAGCTCGACATGAAGGAGTTGCTCTTGTCCGAGGATATGACCTCTGATAGGAAGGAGTGGAGAGAAAGAATTAAGATATGCGGGTAGTTCAGGCTAGGTGTGTTAGGTTGCTGTGTCTTAGCTTTAGGCCCTGTGCGTTGCCCTGCTTTGTTTTGTTTTGTTGCTTTGCCTTAGCTTTAGACCCAGTGCGTGGCCCTGCTTTGCTTTGTCTTGCCCTTTAGGTTTGCCTGCTTGTTCTTGGTTCTTTGCTCTTTGCGTATTGTGCTTTTGTTTCTTCTATGTTTGCGTGTTTGTTCTTGGTACTTTGTCTTGCCCCTTAGGTTTGCCTGTTTTTGTGTTTGCGTTTGTGTTGGTTTGTTTTGTCTGCTCTTTTGCCTGCTTGTTGACTGCTATGCTTTTTCGGATGCTCTCCTGCCTTTGCTCTCACGCGCACACATGCACTTGCTGGAGGTCTCTTTGGAAACAGTCTCTCTACCCCAGGGATCTCCTTGGGGTAGGGGTAGGGTCTGTCTACATTATACCTCCCCCATACCCTGCCCCGGCGGGATTGGGTTTGTTGTTGTTGTTGTTGTATTGAAAGAGGCTAAAGAAAACCCTTTAGTAAGCGGAAATCGAACAGTTGCATGTATGTGATCATATCTTATCACAATTTCATGCTGAAAACGACAAATATCGTCCCCAATGCTGTGGTAATTTGGTTCACAACTTGAGGGTTTGATTTCAGCTATATAAAGCCCCTCTCAAAAGAAGATATACACAAAATCGTTCCCTAAGCTGATGCAATTATGATACTATATCCATGCCTGCCATCGTAATTTGCTCTACCGCCTACATTCATCGTGTCCTGCGGTAACAATATACATTACAGGTCTGCAACTAGATCTACACTGGCCGCGTGAGACGCTCGCAGAGAATTGCTTTAAAGGTTCAGTTTGTGAATACCGAACATTTCAAAGTGTAAAAGTCACATGTGCTAGGACTATGAACCAAGTTTATATTTACAGTATATCTTTATATCCAATATCATCGTCCTATGTTCGATTAATTTGCCCATTGTCACAAATTCTCTCTTCTCACACATGTCTACAACACACAAAATTGCCGAAAAAACATTCCTAACAAAAAACGTCTCCAACATAAGAATCCCTAAAAAAACCCAAACTACCATCTAAAGCACACCATACAAAACAATGTATGTTTTCCTTTGTTCACAACAATTGATAACTAAAATGCATCTAAAAAAATGTAAAAAAAAAAAAAAAAAAAATACCTGCATACAAGTCATATCCATAACCCTCCAACGCATACACGGCCTATCACGGACATTCCTCTTCAACATATCACCAATAACAACTTTAGAAAAATCAATATTAGTAATACAAAGAAACCCTTCATCGTACAGCTGTTCAGACAACCTAGAATTCCCACAACCAGGTACAAGAATCTGAACATCGGACAATGACCCACTTGAAAGATTTTTCAGTAAAAGCTGTCTCAGCTGAGGCCATTCAGCATACCATTCAAAAGGGTCATCTTTGCCTTTTATACTAAAGAATTTGTCCCAGTTTTCTTTGCTTGTGAAGTCTTCAAGTGTGCTTAGAAGATCTGCTTCTTGTTGTTGCTGTACTTTCTTCTTTTGCTTACCCATTTTTTGTGTTTTGAGTTTGAGCTTGTGTGTTGAACCCTATTTTTTAAGGGTTTTAGATTATATATTTTCTTTGATGGGCTTGCTCAATCAAGCAATCTATAAGTTAGGCTCACTAGAATATAAACTTCTGAGTAAATTGTATGGATAGTCCTTGTGGTTAGTCCAAAATTGCATTTAGCGTCCCTCATAGTTTCATATTGCATTCAACGTCTTTAACTTTGCAAAGAATCACACTCATAATCCTTTGACTTAACTTTCATTAATTTGGACAGTTAAATCCCCCATGTGCCATGCACATAAGGGCAGAATAGTCCTTTTCAATTACGTTCCCTTTGTTTTTTGTGTCTGTACATTACAAAAGATCCACCCACCCACTACCTTACACTATGTTCTAGAGTTTGTTTTAAGAGTGAAAGAAAATGAAAGTGAGAGAAACTATAAAACTTTGGTGTTCTCAAGATTTTTTTAGGATAAGAAAGTAATTTAAATGAAAGAAAGTGGAGTATTTTTGGACAAGATACTTTTATCCCAAAATTGGGGTGAAAGTGAAGTAAAGTAGTATTTATTTTATAAATTGACTTATTTGCCTCTAATAAAAAAGCTTATTCAAACCATTAAAAAGGCATAATCATAAATTGCTATAAACCTATGCCTGGGTCCCACTTAAAAAAAACATACTTTTACTTTCATTTTCTTTCTTTCATTCAATCTCAAGAACACAAAACTAAATACTACTAGTAACTTTTTTTCATTTCCTATCTTTTTTCTTCTCCTTCTTTTTCACTTTCTTAAAAAAAAAAAAAAAAAAAACAAAAAAAAAAAAAACATATTGTACCTAATTTATACATATACCAAATTTCAACAAAAAAACTATGTATACCACATTCATTGTTTTTACATCAACAAAAACCAATTATTTAGTGTGATTTAGCTTCTTATTTTTGTGCCATCTTTGTTATCTTCCACTAAAGCAACTTTGATATAAAAAATAAAAAAATAATAAAAAAAAAAAAACAAACAAACAAACCAAACACCATTCCCATGTACGCCGGAATATGAGCTAGCCGGAAAAAGTATTCACCGGAATATCTATCGCCCAAAAAAAAGGAAAAAAACAGGTTGTGTTCATGAGAATTTGTTAGATGTTTTTGGATTGTTACTTTTCTAAAGTATACAAAATTTTGGTGATGAGATTGTTATTTTGATGTTATTGAGTTTGTGGTTGTTATTTTGTACTCCTCCGTCCCTAATAAGTGTCTATTATTGATTTTTAAAGTCTTTCCTTTTTAACTTTGATCTTAAATTAGTTTATTTGTGTTATGTAATACTTGATGCAAAATATATGAATAGATTGGGTTTTAAATTTATTTTCATTGGTATAATTTTCATCAAGTATTACATAACACAAATGAAATAATTTAATGTCAAAGTTAAGAAAAAACGACTTTTAAAGTCAACAGTGGACATTTATTTAGGGACGGAGGGAGTAGTTAATTTGGGTTTTGACTTTTCTGATATTGAATGTAAATTTGAAAGTGGTTGGGTATGTTTATTTGATGAAAAAAGGTAAAGACGTGTTGGCGTTTATTTGGGTTTATGTTAGTGCAAATATTACGATATTTAAACTAAGCGGTCTCTTTAATTTTAATAATGACAAACATGTAACTTGTAATACATAATATAAAACGTGCAAATTACTCGTAACAACAAATCATCAAAGCATACTTACATCAACATCTCTCGACGTCTCATGTATGCTTTAGCACAGGTTCGAATATGTTTGTTATGTTGCATTATGATCAAAGCATTTAACAAACCATAGATAACCTCTAAATAATATTTTGGTGTCACTACGTAAATGTTTGGCGTAAACATTTTTATTTAGACATAAGTTTCAATTTGACGTAAATCATTTAAAGTAAACATAATAGTATCATAAAACTTGATTTACTAATCAAATAAATATTTTTTATCATACACTTAACATTTTTACACATTACATTTAAATGTGTATTAAACATTTTTATAAAAATTATTTAGACAAATTATTTTTGTATATTTAGAAAATGTTTCAACAGGAAAATAAATTCGAATCTGATTCCCCCCCCCCCCCTTTCCAAACTAGACAAATCTACACCAGAAAACACCTTCACCACAAAAAGAAAAAAATGAAGCGTCTACCTGGAAATTGTCTGACAGAGGACGGATCCCTTAATTGTCAGGATGGATCCCTTAATTCTAGACGGATCCCTTATATAAGGATTCGTCGGTATGCGTCCAACATATTTTTTCTTATAAATAGTGGCTCATTTGCACACTTTCAAAGTGATTTTTTCACACACTCAAACCAGTCTTTCTGGTGTGTTTTAACACACATTTCATGTTCTTAAAATCACCATAAACCCTTGATCATAATGCTTCTAACTCTCATTTGTTGCAAGCATACTTTTACTTAATGATCCATCCAAGCAAGCTTAGAGATTTTGCAATCCAAACACATGAAGATCTATCACAACAAGATTAGTGCACTTGTGATCTTCATCCCTTGAAGGCTTCTTATCAATAGAAGTTTATCCATATCAAGCTTATAGTTCTTGATATTTAGATTAGGCACTTATATCCATTTGACAACCATGTCTTGGATCACACTTTGTATCGTTACCATACTTACGTCTTAGTTAGATCGGGTAAATCGGGTAGATCTTGTAGAGCAGGTAGATCGTGTAGATCGGGGAGATTATGTAGATCGGGTCAGTATTTTAGTCCTGAAAATACGCGTGTGAGTGAGATTGGTTCTAGCCTTATTAGAACTCAACATTTAGCTTAGCGTCGGAAAATATTGTAAGCGATGTAAAGGTTATGATGATACTAATGTTTCTCTAGTGTTTCTCTTGTTTCTAATCAGGTTGTGCAGGAAATCGAAGAGGTGAAGGAAGTCAAAGAGGAGTCGTTCCTCGTAACTTACCCATGGTGAACGCCTATGTGGCGCCATATGTGCCACCTATACCATTTCCTAGGCATTTACAAGATCATGTAGAAGAAGCCCAAGCTAGTCGAATTTTGGAGAACTTGAGGGAACTTAGCATCAAGTGTCCACTTATTCGTGTTATCAAGAGGATGACCGAGTATGCTAAGTACTTAAAGGATTTGGTTACTAATAAGTCAAAGATCGAGGAGGTTGTTGCTGTAAAGTTAAATGCTAGGTGTTTGGCCATTTTGCAAAATCAACCACCACCAAATGAAAAAAGATCTAGGGAGTTTTACTCTTCCTTCTTTAATTGGTAGTTTAACTGTTAAAAGCGCCTTAGCCAATCTAGGTGCTAACATTAGTATTATGCCCTTTTCTATGTTTAAAAGACTAGGTTTATGTAAACCCAAACCTATCAGTATGTTAGTTGAAATGGGTGATATAACGATGCAAGTTCCTAAAGGTGTAGTAGAAAATGTGCTAGTAAAAATTGACAAATTCATATTTCCTGTAGATTTTGTCATTCTACATCCCAAACCTATCAATATGCTAGTAGACTATCTGATAATGAAATTAGAGAGCAACTCAAGAAGACTCACTGATAATTAAATCAGTGAGCAACCTCAGCAATGTTCAAGTCATACACATCGTCAAGGAAGTCAAAAATTACTTGAAGACATACTCTCTAGCTGATGCGGACCAACTAGTATGTAGATGGAACTTATGTTGAAGGACAAAGGTTCATCTGGGGTTGATGATGCTTATTTACCTAGATCACGTTTTATAATTTATAAGTCTCGTTTACCTATGATCTACGTGAGCACTATCGGGCACTGTACCTGGTTGTGGTAGTCTAGTTTAGTAAAAATGAGGTCGTCCCAAGAGCTATGTATCGAATTCTAACTTAAGTCTAAAGTGTCACTAAAAAGGGGGCTTTGAAATGATGAGCAATAAACTAATAAAATAAACGAAAATTAAATTGAAATTGAATCAGTGGGAAAAAGATGTGCTAGCCTAGTTACTAATCTTATCATGCCATGACTTAGTTTTCCTAACAATGTCTATTATCGCCTTTGTTGGGCCCGTCAGTACCCAAGGATCTTGAAAACAGGATTTGAATACAAATTACGCTAAGTGTTAATCAACCGAAAACATACTTAAGTCACTGAGTGAACAGTCACTCAGTGAGTTACCTTCAAGATGCTCAGGACGAGTCTAAGAAGAAAGACTCATCACTCGGTGAGGCGGAACCCCCTGATTGTTTCTTGAGACAAAGAAGAAGGTAATGGGTTCAGTGAGTGTTGGACAAGAACTCACTGAACCCCAGTCTCCTTAACAACAATAAGTGATTGAAGACTGAAGACTGAAGAACCTGAAGCCTGAAAGAAAGGCGGGATTGAGCAGGAAGAATTTGAAAAGATAAGGACAAGTCTTATCGGGCCAGAAATAAACCATCCCTAAAGCGGCTAAAAGTCAAGAAGTGTCAAAACTGACACTCGAAGACTTTTTGGCGCATTCCTATTGGTTCTTGGAAATGACAAATACTATTGTAGTTGTCAGACACGCCTTCTTATTATTTATGTATTTTAATCTTCAGGACTCTTTGATGTTTGTATATAAATAGCAACAGATGGAGAAAAGGGGTTTAAGTTTTGTGCATTAAAAGCTTAGACTTTCACAAAACCCTTTTCTCCTACAAAGAGTAACTAAGTCCCTGAGATAGCTCAGTGGTTCAACATTGATACTACTCAAGCAAAGCTTGAGTTTAGATAGGAGACACACCATACCTTGTCTATTCAATCCCAAGTGTTTGTTTCGCAAAACACTTTGATAATAGATTCTTTGATTGATTTCTAATAAGAATTTAAACGTTGAAAAAACTCTGTGTTTTTATATTTGCGTTTTACTTATCAGTTGTTATTAATCAAATACATTGTATCAGTCATAAACACAATTAGATTAACTTTTTAGTTATCTCTAAGCGTGTTAAGGGAACAACAAGTGGTATCAGAGCCTCTGGTTTATAAAATCTTTCAAAAACTAAGAGTGCTCAAGGTTTTTAAAACTAAGATCCTACTATGGCTGATATTAATGTGCCCCAGCTCGTTGATAAAAAGGGTTGTAGCTTTTCAGCTGTTGCCCCCAAACTTGAAGCTGGAAAATTTAGCAAGTGGAAAAAGAGAATGCTTTGCTACTTGACTGGTATGGAACCATACTACATCACTTGTTTCAAAGAAGGTCCTTATGTCCCTAAGACTGATGAGGGGCTAAACAAGTCTGAAGCTCAGTGGACCATTGATGAGAGAAGGGTGGTCAATCAAGACCAACGCCTGAAAAGCATAATTATATCTTGTCTTCCTGACGATATAATGGAATCAGTCATCAACTATTCAACAGCCAAGCAAACTTAGGATGACTTGATCAACAGTTTTGAAGGACCCCCAGATACCAAGGAAAGCAGGATCATGGACCTGAAACTTGAGTATAACACTTTCAGGGCAAAGGACACTGAAAGCCTCTCTCAGACATATACCAGATACAAGACCCTGATAAACGAATTATCAAATGATGGTGTAGTTTTGTCTAAGCATGAGACAAATGTTGGCTTTGTCAACAGTCTCCCTGAGAAGTGGCTAAACTTCTCACAAGGCCTCAGGAATGCTAATCACATTCAGACCCTTGAGCTCCCTGAGATCTATGGGAAGTTTGTCTATGAAGACAACTTAATCTCTAGGAGATACCCAGACTCAAAAGCTCTTAAGACCAAAAAGGCCTTGACCTCCTCACCCATATCAACTGCCTTTTATTCTAATGGTGTTGTGCAGGATTTTCAAGAGGATTTTGAAGATGAAATTGATGAAAGAACTAATGATGAGTACCTAAATGATTTAAACTTGGAATTTCAAGAAAGGGCACTCCTTGCTAATTCAAAACGTTTTATCAAAAGAAATCAGTCTAACTTTTCAAAAGCTAAAGCAAATGAAACCACTGAATGCTTCAACTGTGGTAAAAAGAGTCATTTTGCAAGAGACTGTTATTCTAAAACCATCTCAGAACCCTCTTATAAATTTTCTGGAAACAGTTCCTCAGGAACTCGCAAGTTTCAACCTAGAATGCTTCAGTCGACCCAACATTTTCAAAAAAAATAATGTACAAAAGGGTCAAAAAGACTTTGAGGCAAAATATAGGAAAGCTAAGGCTAAACTTGCAC
This sequence comes from Artemisia tridentata subsp. tridentata, assembly GCA_021014915.2. Classification (NCBI taxonomy): domain Eukaryota; kingdom Viridiplantae; phylum Streptophyta; class Magnoliopsida; order Asterales; family Asteraceae; genus Artemisia; species Artemisia tridentata. Next base: position 128,256,957 of record CP139503.1, read on the forward strand.
TTCTTGAAACTAATCCCTCAATGTCTCAAGTTGCTCAAACATCCAAACCTGTTCAGATAAAGAACAATGTTCTTGTAGCAGAAGCTTATGATTGGGATGAAGAGGTCTCCTCAGAAGATGAGGAAATTAGAGTGAGTGCACTGATGACACTTTCTGAAGGTGATCAGGTGGCTGTTGGAAAAAGCCATGCAAGGAATGGAGAGTGGGTGAACATAACCATGAAGAAGGTAAACACTTTACTTTCAATGGATGATGATTCTGACTGGCAGTCCTATATGAATTATATTTGTGTAGATCTTAAGTTTGTAGAAGAACAAAGGCTTAACTTGCTTTCAAAATATAACAATCTTGTGTTAGAATCGAATAAATGTAGTGATGAATTGCTTATATTAAAACAAGCCAAGTTAGAAACTATTACACGACAAATTCAAAACGCTGAAATTTTGAAACAAAATCAAGTCCTTCAAAATGAACTTAACAAAGAAAAGGCTGTCATTGAAAGCTGGACTAAAAATAACCCCAAGGTCTATGATACTGTGTCTCTTATTCCTAATAATGAAAAGAAAATTATAGGCAGAGACCAACTCACTGAAATCCCCAGTGAGAGTCACAAAGAAAAGACCTTTATTCCAGCTGGCATATCTTTTGAGCAAGAAATGCAACCCAATTCAAATGACTGGATTGTCAGGGACAACCCAGTCAGTAAGTTACCAAACTTTGAGACTGGAAAAATCTTGCTTCCTGAAAGTCAGGCTCTGAAAAATATGCTTGGACTCTCTGACCAACCCAGTAGTACTGAGTCAGTAAATGAGTCTGAATCAGAATCATATCCACCACTCCCACCTCTAAATATCCTTCAGGGTGCTGCACCAAACTCAGACCTCACACCATTGGTCTACTCCCAACATTCTCCAAAGGAGAAGTCAGGAATGGGAAAAACCATCCTGAAAAGGCAAACCCTTGAAGTCTCAGTACATACTGATGACTCATCAACTTCAGTCCCTTCTAAAGTAAAAACAGACAGCCCTGATTCAAAAATTGACCAGTTGGCTGAGCTTGTCAGGAAGCTGAGTGAGAAGATTGAATCTTCTGAGAAACCTTCTCAATCCAAGAAGAAGGAACCCAAATCAGTTTCCTCAAGCACCAAACCAAAACCCTCCAAACCCCTGAAAAGGTGTGAGCTGTGTCACAATACCAATCATTTTACTGATGATTGTTATAGAATCCTTTACTGCATGATATGCAAAATGGAAGATCACAGGACCTCTGATCACCAAACATACACAGCCACATCAAAGATGGCAAACTTTAAAGCTCAGGCTTTAAAATACCCTTCTGATTCTAAACAGAAACAGAAACAAAAGGCCAAGCCTTTTGCACCTTGCCCTCACTGTGGATTCAATGACCACCTTCCTAAGGATTGTCTAATGGACAATAGTTGTGAAATTTGTGGAGATCCCACTCATGACACCTCAAGACATGATAAGGTCATTCAGACCAGAAGAGGTATAACCAAGTCATCCTCTCAGTCTACTGAGTCTACCTCTGCAATTAAATGCAAAACCTGTGGTAGCTCAGTCCACTCAACCACTGACCATGAATCAATTATCACTTTTAGAAAGACCACCAAAGTCAAGCCCTCCAAGATGTGGAGTCCTAGAAAGAACTAACTCATTTTACCATTTGTGCAGAGGCATGCCTGGGAGCCTGTTTGGCATCTAGATAGTGGATGCTCTAGGAGCATGACTGGTGTGAAAGAGTATCTGCACAGATATGTGGATGAATCAGGACCCAAAGTGATATTTGCTGATAATTCATCATGTCTCACTGAAGGTTATGGCTCAGTAAACTGCAATGGTATAGTTTTTACTAGGATAGCTTATGTTAATGGTCTTAAATACAATTTGATCAGTGTCAGTCAACTATGTGATGCAAAATACATAGTTCAGTTTGATGATAAGCAAGGAACCATCTTCAATGCAAATAAGGAAGTTGTCCTTATTGCACCAAGAAGACAAGATGTTTATGTGTTAGACATGTCCAGCCTAACTCAGAATGGAACTTGTCTCTTTACTAAGGCCACTGAAACACTCAACTGGCTTTGGCATAAGAGACTCTCCCACCTGAACTTCAAAAACATAAACAATCTTGTGAAACAAAACAAGGTCCTTGGCTTACCATCACTTGTGTTTTCAAAGGATAAACCATGCTCTGCCTGTGAGAAAGGTAAACATCATAGAGTATCCTTTAAAACCAAAACAAACTTTTCCAACAGGAATTGCCTTCATCTTCTCCATATGGATCTCTTTGCGCCCATCAGTCCTAGATCCATTAACCATGAGAAGTATACTCTGGTCATTGTGGATGAATACTCAAGATACACTTGGGTCTACTTCCTGATAAAAAAGAGTCAGGCAACTGAAACAATTATGTCCTTTGTCAGGAACATTGAAAATCAAAATGATATTAAAGTCAAACAGATTCGGACTGACAATGGAACAGAGTTCAAAAACTAAGAACTTGAATGTTTCTGTGATGAGAAAGGAATTTCCCAAAAATTTTCCTCTCCTTACACACCTGAACAAAATGGTGTTGCTGAAAGGAAAAATAGAACACTCATTGAAGCTACCAGGACAATGCTAAATGGATCAGTCCTTTCCAAACATTTTTGGACTGAAGCAGTCAAAACTGCCTGTTATACACAAAACAGATCCATCATTGTCAAGAGATGTAACGCCCCGTGCCCGATAGGACCAAAAATTTTAAACTTTATACACAAAACGGTTAACTTTTACGGACATACTAACACACTTTTAACAACTGACAAAAATCTATAAACATTCAGCCCTTGAGGCTATTTTTAAATGAAATTAGAATCAATTACCTTCAAAACGACGGGTGGCACGACCCGTGACGACTTACGGATTAAAAGATATGAATTTTTGAAAATTGCCAAAAATTTATCAAAACAACCTGAGTACCATACGCCCTTACGCCCAAGGTCCGGAAGGGCGTATGATCTGGTACTCAGAAAGGGTGGAAAATGCATTTTAGGCAGAAGGCCTTATGCTCAGCCCATGAGGGCGTATGATCTGGTACTCAGAAAGTGAGAATATGCAAATTTAGGCAGAAGGCCTTATGCTCAGCCCATGAGGGCGTATGACCTGAACTCAGAAACACATAAAACCACTTCTAATTGAAGAAGGCCTTATTGCCTAGAAGTGGAAGGCCTTATGCTCCATTCTCATATTTTTACCAAAACCACAACTTTTAGCAACTTACTCATATTTCCAGAAAACCAACTTCCAAGACTCGAAAATTAACGAACTTTCCAGAAATCGTTAAAATAACATATACTTCATTATCTTATTCATACTTGGTCTAAGTGACCCGCGGAAACATGCTTTACATGATGACGGGTTATGCATAAAAACCCATTTTTTACCCATTAACACCCCAAACCATTTAAAACCACTTCATCTACCTACCATACCTAACCAACATACATACTTAACACACTAAACTTGTCCCATGCATCCGTGACCCGTTCACATCTCCAAAACGGGTACAAACCCGCTTAAGCCAAACACTCCTTAAAACTCATTCTTACTACACACTTTTTACTCAATACACATGACAACTTTATAACCATTTGAAGACACACATTACTTGACATTTCAAATATATTGCAAAGGTGATGGTACAATGTCTTAACCCATATCTTTCCAAAATGGGTGAGATTGGCTAAATGCCAAACACCCTCCTAAATACCACCATAACCACATACCATAGAGACTTCTTGACATTTACATATACTTGACTTATGACCTAACATGACCAAGGACCATGAACAACAACAAGACCGTTAAATAGCAAAATGACCATATAAAATGAAGTATACCAAAACACGAAAAGACACTTGGGGCTTCCAACTTCAATTGCGCTTGGTCCAAAAGAATACGGTCTTCTAGTCTACCTTCTACCACTACAAGCTAAACTAGGTCCTTACCCATGCTTCTTCCACTTGTACCTACAAAATCATCATCATCTAACACCGTAAGCGAAACGCTTAGTAAGTATATAAGATATAACCATCATTACATTTCCATGGAGCATAACATAACATTTTACTCACCTTGAACAAACAAGCAAATACATAACATTATCATTACTAGCATTGGATCCAAGCTAACATTCATTATCAAGCTTCATCATAAGAATACATTACACATCATAACATTAACATATTAACATTAAACAAGTTACACCTATATACTTACTTCAATCTCTACTAGCTCCCTACTTGGACTTGATATGGGCTCTATATATGCTTCCTATCATGAGATTAACTTCAATTAGCAACCATCTAACTAAGGAGATCATTATTTCACTACCTTTAGCCATAATACTCAAGATCCATCATATGAACCCTAATTTCAAGAATTGGGGAAAGGCACTTACGAGGTAAAGAGGTTACAATTAAGGCTTCTCTTATGCTTCTTGATCACTTTTAGATGACTAAAATGAGCTATATGAAGATTATGATCTTCCCTCCTTTTCTCCTTGCTAAATGTCGACCTAACTAAAACACTCTCAACATTTCCAGGTTCTTCCAAGAGTTGGCTATTTAGTCATATGTAAAAAAAAAAAAGTTTGGTCAATTGGCAAGGTTGGTCCCTCTAATTCCATCCTTTCTAACTTAGCCACCTATTATATATTTAGCTAACTCACAACATAGCATAGCATATACACATATGGTACCTCATCGGGGTATGGGTGTAACAAGAGACATAGCAAAACCCCTTATGAGTTATTCAAGGGAAGAATCCCTAAAATCAGCTAATTTCATGTCTTTGGGTGTCCTGTGTTTATTCATAATAACAAAGATCACTTAGGGAAATTTGATGCCAAAGCTGATGATGGATACTTCTTAGGATACTCACTTGTCTCAAAGGCCTTCAGGGTGTTCAACACTAGGAGACAACATACTGAGGAAACATTCCATGTTACCTTTGATGAGAGCACTGATGCAATCAGTGTCTCTAACACCTCAGTGGAAGAGATAGGCATTGATAATTCATCAAGATACCCTCCTAATGAACATCATCCTGACAATGGTCCTTCCACTCAGTTCCAAGCAAATGCTGACATCTCCTACTACATCATCCCTCACAACCTCCCTCACCCAACCATCACTGAGTTTGTTGAAGCACAAAGAAGTAATGATACAATCCATCAGTTTGAACACAGTGCTCAGGAACCAAACAATCTCAGTGATCAGTCAACCCAATCAGACACTCAAGATACTGAAAATCACCATGTGTCAGCACCTGACCCTACCCATCAGGCCTCTACAAGTTCTAATCAGTTTCCAAGACCTCAGGACAGTTGGACTAGGTCTCAGGATATAGAACTTGTCAATATAATTGGAGAGCCTACTGAAGGCATGCTCACTAGAAGCATGGCTGCATAACTGAGAGCAGCCTCTGCCAATGAATGCCTATTTTTGGACTTCATCTCCACAATTGAACCCAAAAGTGTCAAGGAAGCACTTAATCATCCAAGTTGGGTTCAGGCCATGCATGATGAACTGGAAAAATTTGACAGAAACAAGGTAATGACCTTGGTCAAATGTCCTGAAGATGTTTCAGTCATTGGCATGAAATGGGTGTTCAAAAACAAATCTGATGAAAATGGCATAATCATTAAAAACAAAGCCAGACTTATAGCCAAAGGCTATAATCAACAAGAAGGCATTGACTATGAAGAAACATTTGCACCAGTGGCAAGGATGGAAGCCATCAGGATCTTCCTTGCCTTTGCTACCTACATGAACTTCAAGGTGTACCAAATAGATGTTAAAAGTGCATTCTTAAATGGGTCATTGAAAGAAGAAGTTTATGTTCAGCAACCTCCTGGATTTGAAAGCTATGAGTTTCCTGACTATGTCTGCAAGCTTAACAAAGCCCTTTATGGACTGACACAAGCTCCCAGGGCATGGTATGAAACTCTCTCAGCCTTCCTGATCCAAAACAAATTTGTCAAAGACAAGATAGACAACACATTATTTATCTACAGGACAAATAATGATGTCATACTTGTACAAGTATATGTTGATGACATCATCTTTGGCTCAACAAGTTATAAACTTTGCAAACAGTTTGAAAAACTGATGGCAAAGAAATTGAAATGAGCATGATGGGAGAACTGACTTACTTCCTTGGATTGCAAATCAAGCAGACTGATAAAGGAACCTCTATCAGTCAAGAGAAGTATGTCAGAAGCCTACTGAAGAAGTATGACCTCAGTGACTGTGCCTTAGTCAAAACTCCCATGGTACCTCCTAACAACCTTAGTCATGACCTTACTGGAAAACCAGTGAATCAAACTCTTTTCTAAGGAATGATTGGGTCACTGATGTATTTACTTGCATTAAGGCCTGACATCCAATTCTCAGTCTGTTTGTGTGCCGGATATCAATCTGACCCAAGAGAATCTCACCTCACAGCTGTGAAAAGGATACTCAGGTACCTGAAAGGTACTCTAAACCTTGGATTATACTATCCAAAATGTTCAGGCTTTGATCTCAAAGGATACTCAGACTCTGATTATGCTGGATGCAACATGGACAGGAAAAGCACCTCAGGCTCCTGCCAAATCCTTGGTGGAAAACTAGTCTGTTGGAGTGCTAAGAAGCAACAGTCAGTTGCCATGTCTTCAGCTGAAGCTGAATATTTTGCTGCAGCAAGTTGTTGTGCAAATGTACTCTGGATGAAAAGTCAACTCAGTGACTATGGAATTCAGTATAAGATGGTTCCCATCTTTTGTGATAACACAAGTGCAATTGCCATCTTAAACAACCCTATTTTTCATCAGAGAACAAAACACATTGATATTAGATATCACTTCATCAGAGACCATGTCATGAATTGTAACATTGAATTACACTTCATTCCTACTGAATATCAGCTAGCTGATATATTCACCAAACCATTGGATGAACCAACTTTCACAAGACTGAAAGCTGAACTAGGAATGTTGGATATTGAGAATCAGTCAACTGATTGAATCCATCCAACTAAGTGTAAATTCTGAAAACCCCAGGTCCCTGGCTCAATGTGTTCCTCAATGAAAAAGATCACTGAATCACCTACCCTGAACCCTTGTACCTCAGGAACTGAAACCCAAGTCCCTGGACAAGCAGGTTAACCTACCATGAACCCCTCACTGAATGAAAAGTCATTCAGGGCCCTCAGAAGACATTCAATGCTAACTTAAATGCTCTAAGTATCTAGTTAGTAAATGTCCGAGGTTGGTAACTGAATTCTTATTTAATATAAGAATATTTGTTCTTTTGCCTTTCTGGCATGCACCTCATGGGCCCCCACTTTCCTACTTGGCATTTAATGCCTCTCCAATCACATAAAAGATATGTGATGACTCAATCCTGCAAATCACACTTTTTGCAGACGGCACAACTGTTCACCTGGACAGTTGCGCAAAACAGGGAAAGTGGAGTGGTTGAGCATTAAATGCGGATCTCAAACGTTTTATACAAAACGGTTTTCAAAAAAAAATCTCTTTTGAGAAATTAAAACCGATTAATGCCCAAAACACCCTCCACTTCACTTCCCTATAAATACCCCCAAACAAAATAACACACACACGTTTTTTTGAAAATCTTAAGCAAATTCTTACCCTTTTTTATCTGTTAAAAAAAAACAATTGTGTGTGTGTTCCTAGTCTTTAGAAACCCATACCATCTTTTTAACCCAGACTTACCAAACAAAAATGGCTACTTCTAAAGCTATCACATACGCCCCAAATATGGAATTCCTCATGTCTTACCCTAGGTTCATTTCCTGTGTGCTTCAGGACTTACTTGGCTCTGATTATATTAGGCTTGACGCTCAAGGATCTAAACCTGACGTCCTACACAAGGCCAATTATACAAGTGGCCTTACTGAGGTACAACCAGTCGCCCTGACCAACTACATGTTGGTAGTCATTCAGGGTGCAAATGCTGTCTCACCAGTACCTTCTCCTACAAAGGAGAAGAAGAAAAAGAACGCAGGGACCAAGAAGGTGGTGAAACCCACACCACTCGCCCTTGGATCTTCTACCTCAAAAGAAGGGAAAACGGCCAAGACCTCAGAGACACCCATCATTGAGACCCTCTTGACCTTAAAACAAACACCAACGGAGGGTACTGAGAAATCATCCTCAGTATCCTCGGGCAAAACCCTTCCTCATGGCTCTACTGACATACACAAGTCAGTGGGGTCAGGAACCTCCACCCAATCACATCCCGATGAAGGCATTGCTCAATCACAAGCTATGCCTGAGGGAGTACAAGGTCCTGAATCCTCGGTAGAGCAGCACTACTCTAATGAGAAGGGGACCCACGCCCAATCACATCCCGTTCACGGCTCTGAGAGATCACACTCAGGGTCTCAGGGAGTCAAGGACCCTAAATCCCCAAAAGGGCAATACAACCCTGATGGGAAGGGGGTCCATCAACAATCACAATCTGTGCCTAGTGATAGTACTGGAGAACACCCACCAGTGCTTGAAGGCGCACATGGGGACAAAGACTCAGAGGGCATGCAACCACCCACTGATATGGAACCACAACCCCCTCATGGCGGATCCCTTCTCTCGGGAACTGACTCCAAGAGCCAGGCTGAGCAAACCCACTCAGTTTTTATGGCGGGGTCAGGACCTGGCCATAACCAAGGCAAGTCTTCTAATGAAGAGGAGCCGGCTAACCAAGTGTTGCAGATTCAGTCTATGGCAGATTTTCAGGCTGTTCTCTTTTCTGATGATGAGCTCAGCAATGACAGTGAGGAAGAAGTTTTTGAGGCAGGGGATGATCCGGACACTGGTGCTCACCACAGGCTGAAGAATCAGCATCTCAGGCTGATCATTCATCGGACTCTAAATCATCCTGCCCAGCCAATCTCAGGAAGTATGACAACATTCTTCCTCTTACTGAAAGACAGTTGGTCAAGTTCTTGCAGAAAGCCAACAATGCTCTCTTTAGTGGGCTCACTGAAGAACTCTTTGATCAACATTGTGAAGCTGCAGTTCATTATGTCAACCTGAAGGAATCCGTTGAATCTTATCATGATGACGTTAATGAGCATCAATCATCGATCACCTTCTCCTTGACAACTCTTGATGAAAATCTTAAAATGTTCAAGGCTACTCTTTCCAAAATTACGAAGAGCGTTGCAACTATTCAAGAGTCAGTAAAAGATGACCCTGAGCTCACCAAGAAGATTCTTCAGGCTTCTCAGACCTATCAGCAACAGTCAGCCCAGTTCACTGAGCTTGTCAACACGCTGACATCTTCTAACCTTCAGAGTCTCAGCTCTTCAGTGGACTCCATCAAGTCTTCCCTGGTTCTTATGGAGGCAAATTTAGCATCTTGGGCCAAGTCTTCGAATTTCTTGGCCTGGAATCTTGGGCCTCGAATGACTGCCATAGAGACTTCTCAGGCATCTCTTGAGGCAAAAGTGACCACTCTTCAGAAAGACACCTCAGACATCAAAACCATGATGACTGAGATCTATCAGGCTTTTAAAGGTCATGCTGCTCCCTCAACTTCAGTGAGCACTCTAACTCTTGCTCTCACAATGGCTCAAGCAACAGTTGAGGGGGAGAATGTGGAAACTAAGAACGTGCTAAAGATAGTTTCTAGGATCGTTTTGAGCCTTAGGGTTCAACAATAACAATGAATAAACATGCATAGCGAAATAAAACAAATCAATTGTTATTGACACAAAGTTTCCTTTAAACACTCCACGCCTCAACTATTATTTGATCAGAATAATACGGTTACACTAACTTGTAACAGGGATCAAGAGATCCTTGAGGCGACTAACAACTCTAATATAGTCTAGGCGTTTACAAGATAATACACCCTAGACACACACACACACACACCCCTTTAATCGATTACATTTTGGAAGACTTGTGTTTTTCCTATGTACCAAATATCTCTTTATATAGAGAGATATTTAAGTTTACAAAGAGATAAGTATTAATTAATACAGAATATTTGATAAATCTTCCTAATATATAATAAATATCTTCTGTATCTTCAATCTTTGTAGTTTTCCTCTTTGTCACAAATAGCCCCTCATGTTTCATTCTTCTATTTATTTTGTCTCATCAAATCTAGAATCGCAACAGAGAAAGTCACTGAAGCATCTTCCAGCCAACAACCTCCTTCTCACACTAAGGGGAGATTCCTGAAACAACCCCATCAACTCACCAAGATAAAGGAAAAGGCATTCTCACAACAACAGAGCCTGAACCTACACCAATATTGGTGCCTGCTTCCTTGGTCATAAGGCCTGACCCTGATGAACCAGTCAAGGTCCCTTATGAAATTAATGAAGTGTTGTATCATCTCACTGAGGCTGAAATTCAGGCTCATATGGAGAGGGAAGAGTTGTTAAAGAAAACAGCTAAAGAAGAAAGGCTGAACAAGACTGCTCTTATCCAAGTAGTCAGCGAAGAGGCTGAAAAGCTTGGAATACAACCACAAAGCCCTTGCTGGAAGAAAAGGTGGTGAGAGCTTTATAAAAGCTCAGGATGCTGAGATGATTGCTCTCAGGCAGAAAAGGGATGAGAAAATGAAAAAGGCTGCAGAGATAAGGAGAAAGAAAATTGAAGATTGCGACCAGAACCAATCACTGATGTTAAGATTCATCAAAATACCAAGTCTGCTGTCATTAGTGTCTTCAGAGGTCCAGACAAGAGACACTTTAAGGTTCATGATCCCTTTAGATTCTCTGACTTTGGGATCACTGAATTGGATGAATTGGGTCCAATCATACTAAAAAAGCAGAACGTAGTTATCAAGGACCTGATGAAATCCCTGAAGCTAAGATATGAAAAACTGACAACAACACCTGATGAACTTGGTATTCCCTCTCTTCTCCCTGCTCCGGCCAATCAGCCTGCTCCCTCGCAGTCCTCTAGAAGAAAGAGGAAGAAAATTGAATCTGAGCCTGAGATCAAAGCTCCTGGCCTTGTGATGCGTGCGATGTGTCGTTGCGGTTTAGCAGTATTAATGCCTACTCAAGTTTTAAATTTATATTTAGCCGACTTATCAATAACACACACACTTAACGAGCAGTGTACCCGGTCAGTATGAATATAATGGTAAGTAGAGTGTCGATCACTAAGAGTGGAACGTATTATCTAGTTATTCTAATCAGTATTTTAATATATTAAGTTAGCTATACAATCTAATCTAACGCAAGGGGGTTCAGCCTGAGAGACTGGCACGATTTGGTTGCAATTAAATAATAAACTAAACCAATAGGCACAAATCAGCGAATAGCACACACGTACACAGATAAATACTCGAGACAATAAGAGGGCTGTCCTTATGATAAGTAGTTTGTCACTTATTTTATTGCTAGTGTTATATGAAGTGTATAGTTCGATGCAACGCACCGAGATTAAGTCCTTTCTCGTTGGTTCTAATCTTATCGGCGAGTAAACCCTTAATGATTACTTATGACTATCCTATTTATCTTTCTCCTACTTTTCTACAGACCATAGAATGCATAGGCGATCTAATAAATAGGCGAGGGCAGAGGCATGGCGACCCGATCAATGCTCAGCTAGACACAGAGGTTATCAATGCACTAATAAAAGTCACCAAAGACATCAACATATAAACTTTAATTAATGAGAAAGCAGTTTTAAGGGAGTGCAATCTTTCCGTTGTCACATTACACAAGCCACCAATCTTGATGAATTAAAGTTTACTAACACAATAAAACAAAACTACTTAATGAATTAAACACATGCAGCACCTTCTTACAGCTCTTGTATCTTTGATTTGAGTGTGTCTTGTGCTCGCTATTCGACTGAATTCGTCCTTGGTTTCTGTACTTCGGCCTTCGTATATAATATATGTCACACGAAATTCGTCTGGTCTTGGGGTATTTATAGTTTCTGTCTGAGGGTAAGATGCGGCGCATCTAGTAAGTAGATGCGGCGCATTTACTTAACTTCGCGTGGGGTCCAAGATTATAATATTCAGGAATATTCGTACACCGCCAGAAGATGCGGCGTATCTTTATCTTTGGATGCGGCGCATGTCCTCTTGTATCTTGGATCGTATCTGGTGAAATATTGATAGTGATGCGCCGTATGTGATAAGCAAGATGCGGCGCATCTGGAGCAGATTAGTCTTGATCTTGTCCATTTCAGTAGACTCTTAACTTCTTGCATGTTTTGCCCCATAATTAGTCCAAAATCGCCAAGTTTCACCAAATGCTTGTTTTCAACTGAGAATTACAAAAGTAAACGATTAAGTATCAATCCTCATACATAATATAATAAAACAAGTCAAATAAATAGGATAAATGATAGTAATAAAATGTACTTATTTGAGTTCATCACCTTGAATGCAACAAATGTAACCACTGTGAAAATTTCACCTTGTAATAAACTAATATATATTCTAATAAAGAATACTTATCCATTTTTCTGCGTATAATTTTTTTTATCATCTGATTGTAACTATTATCTAATGTGATGTAACTCACATCCTTGATAAACGTGTTCTCACGCAGACCAACCTTAACTTACTTAATGTTTATTTTACATAAACATTTCCATATAAAATCCTACAATATACCATTTGCCACTTTACGTTAATCGTTAACAATCCTACAAACTAAACATTTCGTATCTATTAGAGTTTCTACGAAACCCTAAATCATTATAATAATGAATAGGAATAACTAAACCCTAAAACACTAAAGTACAACTCATTTGAACCAATGTATAAGTTACTAAAGCACAGAAACCCTAAATCCACTTTAACTCCCGATACAAACCCTAATTTCATTAAATCATGATTTTGTGTAATAAAATCACAAACCCTAATTAATGTATATACAATTTTTACAAATTATAAATGTACAAGTCTTTCAAGACAATGTACAAGTCATCTATGCATAAATCTATATATTAATAAAAATCATATTATAACCTTAAACGTACTCAAATTAGTGCACATTTTACAAGTCCTTTATACACTAGCTTTAAAAATAAATTTATTAAACTTACTAAATATAGGTACAAGTCTTTAAACCCAATGTACAACCATTCAATGCACAAAAGTCTAAAAATATATTTATATACTTTTAAACTTAATAAAATGTATATATAATTAAAGTAACTTGACCAAACATTAAAAATACATTTTTCTATCTTACATAAACCCTACTAAGCTATTGGTACAACTCCTTAAAGCACAAACCAATTTCTTTTTCTTTTCTATTCCATTCGACACACACACACACACACACACACACACACACACATATATATATATATATATATATATATATATATATATATATATATAAAACAAACCCTAAATTATTTTTCCACTTAACAAATACTTACACTAACCCTAAACTAACCTAGTTACATCCCTAAACCCTAGTGTACAACATCCTATAGCCAATGTACTACTCCCTAAGCTATTCGATCCTATTCCAAAAACCCTAGTTAAACCATAAATAAAATAATCCTCACTAATTTCTAAGTATGATACACACCATCAAACACATACCTAGTCCCAAAATCACCACATCATCATGTCTTCAATAGTCAAGAAAGGTTGGTAACATACAAGGTTAGGGAATTTCCACATCACCCTTTCCTCCCCCTCCTCACATGTGGCACCCAAATAAACTAGGGCAACCTCATCATGTCCCCTTCACACTTCACAAGATACCTAGAAAACTCCAAGAAACCCTAACCTTTCCCTTGTCTATAAATGTCGAACCACAAATCTTTTCTTTTTCATACACAATTCGAACACACTAAAACCCAGCCATACTCTCAAAAGCTACTGATCACACACCCAAATATAAGCTAAAGAAAGACCTTGAGGAAGCTTAGGAGGAGGAAAAATCACTAGTGTCTCATTTCCAAACAATTCGCCACTTATATCCCCTATAATCGAACAAATAGCAAAGTAAGTATTCTAGCTCTTTTTCATATCTTTTATAAACTTTAATACTCTTAAAACATGCTATAAAATAAACCCTAATAGCTAGCTAAATCAAAAGCCAAGTTTTCCTTTTCTTTTTCTTTTTGTCGAGCAACCAAGAACACCCTTATATATATATATATATATATATATATATTCTGCATTACAATTCAAGAAAACTTTAAAACATGCTAGAGATAGTTTAAACATACTTATGATCATAATATCATGCGTTAAAAACTAGTTAGAATCTTTAAAAATCAAAAACCAACATGTTTTTCTCTTTTTCTTTTTTGTCGCAAAAACAGCCCCAACGCCCAACTTTGGACCGTCATTTCGACCACCAATCGATCTCTATAAAATCTGGATTTTTGCCACAATACAGACCACCTAGCTAACTAATTATAGGAAAAAGAACATTGTAGAAACATGGCCTTGCCTCGTTTTTTTTCGCTCCCAAAATCTGTCCATCGCTACTGATTTTAACGCACCCTTAATAATTATTTCGAGCCTTATAAGCTCAAAATATAAGCTAATAAGCCATGAATAAGTTATTTACTAACTTAATAAAACTTGTATAAAAGAGTCATAGAAGTTCGTGCCTTTTTCTTAAACGTAAAACGCATAAAAATAAAATAAGGATGTCGAGTGAAATGAGCAAAGTGCTTGGAGGGCCAAATCTGTCAAAACTCCAACTGTTTTTATTAAACAAGGACCTAAAATGAATTCGATCTGAAGTTTAGGGGTGAAACCTGCCAAAACCAAAAGATGGAGTTTTATTGTGCCAAAAATGTAAATATCTTAAAGTTATTAAATCAAGGATCATTTTTGCCAACGATCTAAAGATGAGGGTATAAAGTGTCATTTTCGAAACTACAGGGGTAAAAACTGTCGTTTCACCAAAGTTAAGGGGCAAAAATTATCATTTTACGAAAGTTCAGGGGTAAAAATTGTCATTTTATGAAAGTTCAGGGGTATATACTATCAATATATGAAACTATGGGGGTAAAAAGCGTAACTCTATATAATTATTATTATTAATATATTCTAAATATATTTATAATAAAAACTAAATACATTTGTTTCAATAACGAACAAACGGAAACATAAAAATAAGAAATAAGATAAAATCTTATTCAACTTTTGAAGAGACTTCATGTTGTCTCAATTAAACATTTATTCGACAACCAAAAACGAAACGAAACGAATATTAAAAACTTATATATATTGGAATATGATTACTGAAACTTGACATAACAACCCAGGTTGCGTGCCGGAGACGTTTATCAACTATATTTAATTTGTTTTCCATCCAGACTGCAAATGTGAGTTCATAGTCCCACTTTTTTATCCATTTTCCAAATTTCTGGGGAGATACATGCTACAAAACCGAACACAAGTATTTTTCTGTATGCTTTCCTGATTAATATTGCCTAAGTTACCTATTGCCTAAAAGACCTCCCATCATGGACCATTAATCACTTGCGGGTGAGCGCGAATATTATGAATAGATCTATTGGGTTTGACAACCCCTTTGTGTTACCGTAACGTGACCAAATTCATTTTATTTGAGATCAATAAAGAGACCGGCAATCTCCTACTCGAAGGAAAAATTATTTCATTTAATTATGGAGTAATATGCATCATTAGTTTATAACTATGATAGTAAACAGTTAACGTTTTGCGTGTTATGAGACTTAGGGCAATATATTGAACTGCAATATTACTTATTTACTTTCTACTTAGCTTGTGTTCAACTGATTATACTTTAAACACTATGGATTCACTCAACCTTTGTGTTGACTTTTTAGCATGTTTTATCTCAGGTAATTAGAAGCTAGATTGGCACGGAGTGGCTGTGGACTTTTTCTTATAAAAAGAGTGTCCACTTTGTTATCAATGAATAATGTAACTTTTATAACAAATTTTGAAACTGCCCGCTGGGACCTGTATTATGTACTCTGAATTAAATAAATGAATGATAACAATTTTATTTAAAACGTCTCTTTTCGAGTCATTTTCAATTTTCATGACTGTGATACTTGAAGTAATACCCCAACTTATATTCCGCTGCGATTATCGAAAACGAGGATGTTACAGATTGGTATCAGAGCTCATGGTTATAGAGAACAAAGTTCAAACCTAAACTATAACCAATTTTCACAAACTTAACTAAAAAGTCCTCCGTGCCACAATTCCACTGAAATACTATTTATACATGTTTATTGCTAATTATCTAGTTACATAGTGAAATATTTATAATTACCGGGTGGTTACAGGGTTATGGTTTCCCCTACTGTTGGGTCCGTCAGTACCCAAGAATACTTAAAACAAGATTTGAACACAAATTAACTAAGTGTTAACTTAAACCGAGAACAATTCAAGTCACTGCGAGAACAGTCTCTCAGTGAGTCATCTTCAGGATGCTTAAGGCGAATTCAAGAAGAAGGATTCACTACTCAGGAAGGCGGTACTCCCTGAGTAGGATTTAAGCCAAAGAAGAAGATGATGGTTCAGTGAGTGTTGGACAAGAACTCACTGAACCCCAGTCTCCTCAACAACAATTGTGATTAATAAATGAAGGCAGCCTGAAAGAAAGGCGGGAAGATCTGGGAAGAGTTTAAGATAAGATCAAATATTATCTTGTCAGGAAGAAACCTTCCTTAAGACGGCTAAAAGTCATGGAGTGTCAGACCAACCACTCCTAAAGACTTTTAGCCCATTCCTATTGGTTCTTGGAAATGACAATTACTATTGTAATTGTCAGACACGTTTGCTTCAACAACTTGTATTATTTTTAATCACTTTTACTCTTTATACTTGTGTATAAATAGGTTCAGATAGGAGAGAAGTTGAGTGTGTTTTGTACATTGAAAGCTTAGACTTTTACAAAGCAACTTCTCTCCTACAAAGAGTAACGTATCCCTGAGATAGCTCAGTGGGTCGAATTGTTACCACTCAAAGCAAAGCTTGAGTTTAGATAGGAGACACCACCATACCTTGTCTATTCAATCCCAAGTTTTTGTTCCGCAAAACACTTGGGTAATAGATTCTTTGATTCATTTCTAATAAGAATTTAAACGTTGAAAAATACTTATGTGTTTTTACTTTTACGTTTCATTAATCTGTTAGAATTAATCATAACATTGTATTAGTCATAAACACGAATAGATTAACTTTCTAGTTAACTCTAAGCGTGTGAAGGGAATAACAAGTGGTATCAGAGCCTCTGGTTTATAAAATCTTTCAAAACTAACCAAGAGTGCTCAAGGTTTTTAAAACAAAGATCCTACTATGGCTGATATTAATGTACCCCAGCTGGTCGATAAAAAGGGTGGCAGCTATTCTGCTGTTGCACCCAGACTAGAAGCTGGAAAGTTTAGCAAATGGAAAAAATGTATGATTTGCTATTTAACTGGTATGGAACCTTACTACATCACCTGTATCAGGGATGGCCCATTTGTCCCAAAGACTGCTGCAGGGCTAAACAAGCCTGAGGCACAATGGACCATTGATGAGAGGAGGGTGGTCAATCAAGACCAGTTCCTTAAAAGCATCCTTGTATCTTGTCTTCCCGACGATATAATGGAATCAGTCATCAACTGTTTAACAGCCAAGCAAACTTGGGATGACTTGGTTAATAGCTTTGAGGGCCCCTCAGATACCAAAGAAAACAGGGTCATGGACCTGAAACTTGAGTATAATACTTTCAGGGCAAAAGACTCTGAAAGTCTCTCTCAGACTTATACTAGATACAAGACTTTGATAAACGAACTATCAAATGATGGTGTAGTATTATCTAAGCATGAGACAAATGTTGGCTTTATCAACAGTCTCCCTGAGAAGTGGCTAAACTTATCACAAGGCCTGAGGAATGCTAATCACATTCAGACCCTTGAGCTCCCTGAAATCTATGGGAAATTTGTCTATGAGTACAACTTGATCTCAAGGAGATATCCTGACTCAAAAGCTCTTGAGTCCAAAAAGGCCTTAACCTCCACACCCATATCAGCTGCTTTTTATACTAATGGTGTTGTGCAGGACTTTCAAGAGGAGTTTGAGGATAAAATTGATGAAAGGACTAGTGATGAGTACCTAAAAGATCTAAACTTGGAATTCCAAGAGAGGGCACTCCTTGCTAGTTCAAAACGTTTCATCAAAAGAAATCAGTCCAATTTTTCAAAAGGAAAAGCAAATGAAACCACTGAATGCTTTAATTGTGGTAAAAAGGGTCATTTTGCTAGGGACTGTTATTCTAAAACAACCTTAGAACCCTCTTACAAATTTTTAGGAAATAGTTCCTCAGGAACTAGCAAGTTTCAACCTAAAATGTTTCAGTCGACCCAAAAATTTCAAAACAAGGGTCAAAAGGACTTTGAAGCAAAATATAGGAAAGCCAAGGCTAAACTTGCAATTCTTGAAACTAATCCCTCAATGTCTCAGGCTGCTCAAACACCCTAACTTGTTCAGGCAAAGAATAAGGTTTTAGTAGCTGAAGCTTATGACTGGGATGATGAAGAGGTCTCCTCAGATGAGAAAATTAGAGTGAGTGCACTGATGGCACTCTCTGAAGGTGATCAGGTGGTTGTTGGGAAAAGCCATGTAAGGAATGGAGAGTGGGTAAACATCACCATGAAGAAGGTAAACACTTTACTTTCTATGGATGATGATTCTGATTGGCAGTCTTACATGAATTATATTTGTGTAGATCTTAAATTTGTTGAGGAACAAAGGCTTAACATGTGTTCAAAATATAACAACATAGTGTAAGAATTGAATAAATGTAGAGATGAACTGCTTGTACTAAAGCAAGCCAAACTAGAAACAATAACTCTACAAATTCAAAAAACTGAAATTTTGAAACAAAACCAAGCCCTACAAACTGAACTTAACAAAGAAAAGGCTGTCATCCAAAGCTGGACCAAGAAGAACCCCAAGGTTTTTGACACTGTGGGATTAATCTCTCAGAAAACCATTGGAATTGACCCTCTTATGGTTGATCCCAATGTGAGTCACAATGAACTAACCTTTGTTCCAGCTGGCATATCTTTTGAGCAAGAAATGCTTCCTAAGTCTAATGACTGGATTGTCAGGGAAAACCCAGTCAGTAAGTTACCAAACTTTGAGACTGGAAAGATCTTGCTTCCTGAAAGTCAGGCCTTGAAAAATATGCTTGGACTTACTGAACAACTCAGTAAGCTTGAACTAACTGAACAACTCAGTAATACTGAGTCTGTGAATGAGTCTGAATTAGAATCATACCCACCACTTTCTCCACTGAATACCCTTCAGGGTGCTGCACCAAACTTAGCCCTCCCACCAATGGTCTTCTCACCACACTCTCCAAAGGAGAGATCAGGAAAGGGAACAACCATCCTGAAGAGACCAACCCTTGAAGTCTCAGTAAATACTGATGACTCATCAACTTCAGTCCCTTCTGAAGTAACAACCCAAAGCCCTGATTCAAAATTTGATCAGTTGGCTGAAATGGTCAGGAAGCTGGGAGAGAAGATTGCATCTTCTGAGAAACCTTCTCAATCCAAGAAGGAACAAAAACCAGCTTCCTCAAAGACCAAACCCAAACCCACAAAACCCCTGAAAAGATGTGAATTGTGTAACTATACCAATCATATCACTGATGATTGCTATAGAATTCTTTATTGCATGGTTTGCAAAAAGGATGATCACAGGACCTCTGATCACAAAACACATTCAATCACATCAAACATGGCAAGTCTTAAATCTCAGTCTTTAAACTATCCTTCTGATTCTAAACAGAAACAGAAACAAAAGGCAAAGCCTTTTGCACCTTGCCCTTACTGTGGGTTCAATGACCACCATCCTAACGATTGTCAAATTGACAATTGTTGTGAAAATAGTGGAAGTTCCACTCATAGCACCTCAGGACGTGGTAAGGCCATTCAGGCCAGTAGAGGTATGACAAAGTCAGCCTCTCAGTTCACTGAGTCTACATCAGCAATCAAATGCATAATATGTGGTAGCTCAGTCCACTCCACCACTGACCATAAATCACTTGAAAATGTTAATAAGACCCTCAAAGCTAAACCCTCCAAGAAGTGGAGTCCTAGAAAGAACTGACCCAGTTTACTATTTGTGCAGAAACATGCCAGGGATCCTGTTTGGCATCTTGATAGTGGATGTTCAAGGAGCATGACTGGTGTGAAGGAGTATCTGCACAAGTATGTGGATGAATCAGGACCCAAAGTGATATTTGCTGATAACTCATCATGTCTCACTGAAGGTTATGGTTCAGTAAACTGCAATGGTATAGTCTTTACTAGGATAGCTTATGTAAATGGTCTAAAATACAATTTGATAAGTGTCAGTCAACTATGTGATGCAAAATACATAGTTCAGTTTGATGATAAGCAAGGAATCATCTTCAATGCTAATAAGGAAGTTGTCCTTATTGCTCCAATAAGACATGATGTTTATGTGTTAGACATGTCCAGTATGACTCAAAATGGAACTTGTCTCTTTACTAAGGCCACTGATACACTCAACTAGCTTTGGCATAAGAGACTCTCCCACCTGAACTTCAAAAACATAAACAACCTTGTAAAACAAAACAAGGTCCTTGGCTTACCGTCTCTTGTGTTTTCAAAGGATAAACCATGCTCAGCTTGTGAAAAAGGTAAACATCACAGAGCATCCTTTAAAACCAAAACCAACTTTTTCATCAGGAATTGCCTACATCTTCTTCATATGGATCTATTTGGACCAATCAGTCCCAGATCTATTAACCATGAGAAGTATACTCTGGTCATTGTGGATGAGTACTCAAGATACACTTGGGTATACTTCCTGATCAAAAAGAGTCAGGCAGCTGAAACTATTATGTCCTTTGTCAGGAACATTGAAAATCAGAATGACATCAAAGTCAAACAGATTAGGACTGACAATGGAACAGAGTTCAAAATTTATGAACTTGAATGTTTCTGTGATGAGAAAGGCATTTCACAAAATTTTTCCTCACCCTACACACCTGAACAAAATGGGGTGGCTGAAAGGAAAAATAGAACACTCATTGAAGCAGCTAGGACAATGCTAAATGGATCAGTCCTTTCCAAACACTTTTGGACTGAAGCAGTAAAGACTGCCTGTTACACACAAAACAGATCCATCATTGTCAAGAGACATAGCAAAACTCCTTATGAGTTATTCAAGGGAAGAATCCCTGACATCAGCTACTTTCATGTCTTTGGGTGTCCTGTGTTTATTCATAATAACAAGGATCACTTAGGAAAATTTGATGCCAAAGCTGATGATGGATACTTTCTAGGATACTCCCTAGTCTCAAAAGCCTTCAAGGTGTTCAACACTTGGAGACAGCATGCTGAGGAAACATTTCATGTTACCTTTGATGAGAGCACTGATGCAATCAGTGTCTCTAACAACTCAGTGGAAGAGATAGGTATTGATGAATCATCAAGATACCCTCCTGATGAACATCATGCTGATAATGGTCCTTCCACTCAGTTCCATGCAAATGCTGACATCTCCTATTACATCATTCCCCACAACCTTCCTTACCCAACCATCACTGAGTTTATTGAAGCACAAAATACTGATGAATTCATTCAGTCAGTACAAAGTGCTCAGGTACTAAACAATCTCAGTGATGAATCAACCCACTCAGATACTCAAGATGCTGAAGAACATCATGTGTCTGATCCTGATCCTACCCATCAGGCCTCTACAAGTTCTAATCAGTTTCAAAGACCTCAGGACAGTTGGACTAGGTCTCAGGATATAGAACTTGTCAATATAATTGGTGACCCTACTGAAGGCATGCTCACAAGAAGCATGGCTGCTGAACTAAGAGCAGCCTCAGCCAATGAGTGCCTATTTGTGGACTTCATTTCCACAATTGAACGCAAAAGTGTTAAGGAAACACTAAAACATCCAAGTTGGGTTCAAGCCATGAATGATGAACTGGAACAATTTGACAGAAACAAGGTAATGACCTTGGTCAATTGTCCTGAAGATGTTTCAGTCATTGGCATGAAATGGGTATTTAAAAAAAAATCTGATGAAAATGGCATAGTCATTAAAAATAAAGCCAGACTTGTAGCCAAAGGCTATAATCAACAAGAAGGCATTGACTATGAAGAAAAATTTGCACCAGTAGCAAGGATGGAAGCCATTAGAATCTTCCTTGCTTTTGCTACATACATGAACTTCAAGGTGTACCAAATGGATGTTAAAAGTGCATTCTTAAATGGTTCACTGAAAGAAGAAGTTTATGTTCAGCAACCTCCTGGATTTGAAAGCCATGAGTTTCCTGACCATGTCTGCAAGCTTAACAAAGCCCTTTATGG
The DNA here is from genome assembly GCA_021014915.2 of Artemisia tridentata subsp. tridentata. Classification (NCBI taxonomy): domain Eukaryota; kingdom Viridiplantae; phylum Streptophyta; class Magnoliopsida; order Asterales; family Asteraceae; genus Artemisia; species Artemisia tridentata. The sequence goes on from CP139503.1 coordinate 128,279,334, forward strand.
ACTGAAACAAGCTCCCAAGGCATGGTATGAGACTCTTTCAGCCTTCTTGATCCAAAACAAATTTGTCAGAGGCAAGATAGACAACACATTGTTTATCTACAAGACAAAAAATGATGTCATACTTGTATAAGTGTATGTTGATGACATCATCTTTGGCTCAACAAATTATAAACTTTGCAAACAGTTTGAAAAACTAATGGCAAAGAAATTTGAAATGAGCATGCTGGAGAACTGACTTACTTCCTTGGTCTACAAATCAAGCAGACTGATAAAGGAACCTCTATCAGTCAAGAGAAGTATGTTAAAAGCCTACTGAAGAAGTATGAGCTCAGTGACTGTGCCTCAGTCAAGACTCCTATGGTACCCCCAAACAACCTTGGTCCTGATCTTACTGGAAAACCAGTGAATCAAACTCTCTTTAGAGGAATGATAGGATCACTGATGTATTTACTTGCATCAAGGCCTGATATCCAATTCTCAGTCTGCCTATGTGCCAAATATCAATCTGACCCAAGAGAGACTCATATCACTGCTGTGAAAAGGATATTCAGGTACATGAAAGGTACTCCAAACCTTGGATTATATTATCCAAAATGTTCAGGCCTTGATCTTAAAGAATACATAGATTCTGACTATGCTGGATGCAACATGGACAAAAAAAGCACCTCAGGCTCTTGCCAAATTCTTGGTGGTAAACTAGTCTGTTGGAGTGCTAAGAAGCAACAATCAGTTGCCATGTCCTCAGCTGAAGCTGAATATGTTGCAGCAGCAAGTTGTTGTGCAAATGTACTCTGGATGAAAAGTCAACTCAGTGACTATGGAATTCAGTACAAGATGGTTCCCATCTTTTGTGATAACACAAGTGCAATTGCCATCTCAAATAACCCTGTTCTTCATCAGAGAACAAAACACATTGATATTAGATATCACTTCATCAGGAACCATGTCATGAATGGTGACATAGAATTACACTTCATTCCTACTGAATATCAGCTAGCTGATATATTCACCAAACCATTGGATGAACCAACTTTCACCAGACTGAAAGCTGAACTAGGAATATTGGATATTGAGAGTCAGTCCCCTGATTGACTCCATCCAAATATGTGTAAATTCTTAATCCCTGACTTAATGTGTTCTTCAGTGAGAAAGGTCACTGAACTTCAGGAACTAAACCCAAGTTCCTGAACCCTGAACCTCAGGAATTAGACCCAAATTCCTGATCACAAGAACCATCAGTGACTAAACCCAAGTCCTGAGAATCAGGTTCACTGAATGATAAGTCATTCAGGGTCCTCAAGAGACATTAAATACTGACTTAAATGCTCTAAGTATCTAGTTAGTAAATGTCTGAGGTTGGTAACTGAACTCATATTTAATTTAAGAATATTTGTTCTTTTTTGCCTTTCTGGCTTCCACCTCTGGGCCACCACATTCCCACTTGGCATTAAATGCCTCTCCAATCACATTACAGATATGTGATGACTCATCTCTGCAAATTACACTTTTGCAGAACTGCTCAACTGTTCACCTTGACTATTGCGCCAAACCAAGGAAAAGTGGAGTGTTGGCATTAAATGCGGATCCCAAAACATTTTATTCAAAACAGTTTCCAAAAATTCTTTTTGAATAAATTAAATCGGATTAATGCCTAAAGTACCCTCCACTTCACTTCCCTTTAAATACCCCAACCAAAAATAACACACACACGTCTATTAGAAATTTTAAGCAAATTATGCCCATTTTTTCTCTCAAAACTAATAGTGTGTGTTCTTAGCTTTAAGAAATACCAAACCATCTTTGTTACCCGACTTACCAACAAATATGGCTTCTTCTAAAGCTGTGACATACGCCCCTAATGTGGATTTCACATTGGAGGGTGTAGACCTCACCAAGAACAATGTGGTGGGAAACTTTTCCTATCCACAAAAGTTCCCAACCTACAAGAACGTTATGAAATATCTTCAAAACTGTTTTCTTGAAAAGGCATTTACCAAGACCCCCTCAGTCATCTACCATGACTACCTGAGGGAATTCTGGTGTACTGCTGTGGCTACTAGCCCAAAAGACACCAAAGAATCCATCATCACATTCACAGTGAGGAATGGGAAAAGACCCCTTTCCCTAGATTACAACACCTTCATCAAGGCAACAGGTCTTGATTTTTCTGAGGCTTTTGAGCCCAATCCCACTGATCAAGAGGTCAAGAGTGAATTAATCCTTCTAGGACCTCATGACCTCAGACGTCCTGATCAGTCTGCTGGAGCCTTATTGGAGAAGGCTCCACTAGTCAAAACCTGGTTCCACCCAGTCTGGAGGATCCTGATGACATTTGTCATTCAGGCCCTTGGGGGGAATAAATCCTTAACGGAGCAATTGAACTCATCACAACAATTGATGTTGTTCAGCCTCCTGGAGGGTACAAAGATTGATATCGGAGGAATAATCTTCCGAGACCTCGTTGCCAAGCTCTCAGGAAAATCTAGGCAAAAACATTTGTCTTACCATAGGTTTATTTCCTGTGTGCTTCAGGACCTTCTTGGTTCTGACTATGAAAGGTCTAACGTCGAAGGCACAAAGCCTGATGTCTTGTATAAGACCAATTTTTCTAGTGGCATCCCTGAGGTAACACCCATTGCCCTGACCACCTATATGATGAAGGTGATTCAGGGGGAGAACGCTGTTTCTCCAGTACCTTCACCTACAAAGAAGGTGAAGAAGACAAATAAGGGTCAGCCCAGTAAGGTGGTTAAACCCAAACCACTCGCCACTAAGACTGATGCTGAAAACCAACTCAACCTTAAAAAGAGGTTGAATGTGGCCCAGACCTCTGAGACACCCACTACAGAGACCCTCTTGAACACAAAACAAAGGCCAACGGAGGGCATTGAGCAATCATCCTCAGTGTCCTCGGGCAAACCCTTTCCACATGTTCCCACTGACATACACAAGTCTGAGGGATCAGGAACCTTCACCATTTCACATCCCCATGAAGGAACTGACAAATCACAATCAGTTCCTGAGGGATAAAAGGGTTCTAAATCCTCGGTGGGGCAGCACTACTCCACTGTGAAGGGGACCCACAACCTCTCATATCCCGATGAAGGAACTGATAAATCACAATCAGGGCCTGAGGGAGAAAAGGGTCCTAAATCCTCAGTAGGACAGCACTATCCTACTGGGAAGGGGACCCACAAACAATCACATCCTGCTAACTTTCCTGATCAATCACACTCAGGATCTCAGGGAGTTAAGGATCCTAAATCCCCAAAAGGACTGTATAATCCTAATGGGAAGAGGGTCCATCAATCATCACAATCAGTGCCTAGTGATACTACTGGAAAACACCCATCAGTAGTTGAAGGCGCTAAGGGGGACAAAGACTCAGAGGGAAAGAAACAACCTGCTGATATGGAACCCATCACCCCCTCAGGCGGATCCATTCACTCAGGAACTGCCCCCAAAATCCAGGCTGGTATTACCCCAGTTATTATGGCTAGGCAGGCTGAGCAAACCCACTCAGTTATTATGACAACGGGGTCAGGACCTGGCCAAAACAAAGGCGAGTCTTCTTATGAAGAGGAGCCGGTTTAATTTTTGGGTATTGAGTCCATGGGGGACTTTCAGGCTCTTCTTGAGTCTGATGATGAGCTCAAGGAAGAGAGTGATGAGGAAATTTTTGAGGCAGGTGAGGATATGGAAACTGATGAACAATCTGAACACTCTGAACAACCTGAACATTCACATCAGTCATCTCCACATCCAAGTGAAGAATCAGAATCTCAAGCTGCTGGTTCTTCGGATACTGACAACATCCTCACCAAGTATGACAACACTCTTCCTCTCACTGAGAGACAATTGGTCAAGTTCCTGCTCAAGACAAACAAGGCTCTCTTCCAAGGTCTGACTGAAGAAATGTTTGACCAGCACACTGAAGCCGCTGTTCATTATGTAAACCTGAAGGAATCAGTGGAAGCCCATCATGATGATGAAAATGAGCACATGTCATCTATCTCCTTCTCCCTGACGAATCTTGATTCCAATTTAAAACTGTTCAACGAGTCTCTCACTAACTTACAAAAGAGCGTTGATACTATTTAAGAGTCAGTGAAAGATGACCCTGAGCTAAACAAAAAAGTTCTTCAGGCTTCAGAAACTTACCAGCAACAAACTTCTCAGTTGATCTGAGCTGGTAACTGTGCTGAGATCCTCAAATCTTCAGGGACTCAACTCTTCAATGGACTCCATCCGATCTTCCCTAGGTCTTATGGAGTCCCACATGTCTTCTTTGGCATTCTCTTCTTCCTCTATGGCTTGGAATCTTGGGCCAAGGATGACTGCATTAGAGGCTTCTCAGGCTTCTCTTGAGACTAAGGTCTCCACTCTTCAAGAGGACACCTCAGACATCTAGTCCATGATGACTGAGATCTATCAGGCCTTCAAAGGTCAAGCTCCCTCAACTTCGGTGAGCACACCAACTCTTGCTCTCACTATGGGTCAAGCAACAGTTGAGGGAGAGAAAGTCACTGAAGAACCTCCACAACCTGAACAAGAACAACCTCCTTCTCACACTGAGGGGGAGAATCCTGAAGCCACCACATCTTCATCCCACCAAGACAAAGGCAAGGGCATTCTCACAACCACTGAGCCTAAGCACACAATCTTGGTGCCTGCCTCCAAGGAAAGAAGTGATGAACCAGTCAGGGTTCCTTATGAAATCAATGGGGTAATGGAACTTCTCACTCATGCTGAAATTCAAGCTCACATAGAGAAAGAGGAGGCAGCAAAGAAAGCTGCTGAAGATGAAAGGCAGAACAAGCTTGCTCTCATTCAGGTTGCAAGAGAAGAGGCTGAGAAGATTGGGATTGAGGAAAAAGACCTTGCTAAAAGGAAAGGTAGCAAGAGCTTTGTGGAAGCTCGGAATGCTGAAATGGCTGCCCTCAGGCAAAGAAGGGAAGAAAGAATGAAAAGGACTGAAGAGATCAGGCAAAACAAGATTAAGAGATATCAGTGGATCATGACAAACAGGTTGAAACCAGAACCAATCACTGATGTCAAGATTCATCGAAACACCACGCCTGCCACTGTTACTGTCTACAGAGGTGCTGACATGAGAAACTTTGATGTTCATACCCCCTTCAGATTCGCTGACTTCGGGATCACTGAATTGGATGAGTTGGGTCCAATATTAGCGAAAAAATCAAATGTTGTGGTCCCTGGTCTGTTGAAGTCCCTGAGCCTGAGGTATGAAAGATTGGCAGCAGCACCTCAGGAACTTGGTATTCCATCTCTACTTCCTGCTTCAGCTGAACAGCCTGCCCCTTCTCAGTCTTCTTCAAGAAAGAGAAAGAAGATTGAAGCTGAGCCTGAGATCAAGGTTCCTGGTCTTGACTGTAATAGGGTTCTCCCTGAAGGTGTTCCATTCAGGAACAATGTGGTCATTAAACAACCTGAGAGAGGTATGTTCTTCATTGATGAGTTCGGTGACCAAGCCTTTCAGAGATGGAGTGATATTGATCTATCAGGGATCAAAGCCATGCTTGGCTTTCTAATGATGGCCTCCCCACTCAAAACTCCTGAAAATGCGAGGTTTTGTCAAGATCTGAAAAGGAAAATCCGAGAGTACCCTGACCAACAAGAACTGCAGTCAAAGAAGCCTAAGCTTGAAGCCCTTGGGATTAAGTTGAACTGATGAATCTGCCTGACTACCACCACCACCTTTTGTACTTAGTTTTGATAGGACTTGTAATGATATTAATAAGATGATGTTTTTATTATTTCAGTGTCCTTATTTACATTCTAGTACATTCAGTATGAGTAGAAGTCATTAGCTCACTCATTACTGATCAAAACACTTAGGAATAATTTATATTCAAATAGGGGGAGATTGTTGGGTCCGTCAGTACCCAAGAAAACTTAAAACAAGATTTGAACACAAATTAACTAAGTTTTAACTTAAACCGAGAACAATTCAAGTCACTGAGAGAACAGTCTCTCAGTGAGTCATCTTCAGGATGCTTAAGGCGAATTCAAGAAGAAGGATTCACTACTCAGGAAGGCGGTACTCCCTGAGTAGGACTTAAGCCAAAGAAGAAGATGATGGTTCAGTGAGTGTTGGACAAGAACTCACTGAACCCCAGTCTCCTCAACAACAATTGTGATTAATAAATGAAGGCGTGTACTGAAGAACCTAAAGCCTGAAAGAAAGGTGGGAAGATCTGGGAAGAGTTTAAGATAAGATCAAATCTTATCTTGTCAGGAGTGTCAGACCAACCACTCCTAAAGACTTTTAGCCCATTCCTATTGGTTCTTGGAAATGACAATTACTATTGTAATTGTCAGACACGCTTGCTTCAACAACTTGTATTATTTTTAATCACTTTTACTCTTTATACTTGTGTATAAATAGGTTCAGATAGGAGAGAAGTTGAGTGTGTTTTGTACATTGAAAGCTTAGACTTTTACAAAGCAACTTCTCTCCTACAAAGAGTAACGTATCCCTGAGATAGCTCAGTGGGTCAAATTGTTACCACTCAAAGCAAAGCTTGAGTTTAGATAGGAGACACCACCATACCTTGTCTATTCAATCCCAAGTGTTTGTTCCGCAAAACACTTGGGTAATAGATTCTTTGATTCATTTCTAATAAGAATTTAAACGTTGAAAAATACTTATGTGTTTTTACTTTTACGTTTCATTAATCTGTTAGAATTAATCATAACATTGTATTAGTCATAAACACGAATATATTAACTTTCTAGTTAACTCTAAGCGTGTGAAGGGAACAACACCTACTCATTCTATTACTCTTATGTCGGACTCGGATATCGAAAATATCGTGACTGTACCGGACATAACGATAGTACCTAGACCGACGACAGAGTCAGATCCATCAGAAAATGTTTCCATAGTACCTGAAGTCTCTTCAGTATTCGGGCACGATACGGAATCAAACCCTTCAGAAGATCCATCCAAGGATACATCGATGCCTGATGTCGCGCCGTTTCCTGACGATCCATATGTGCAAGCCAGAGAGGGAATCCGGAGAACAGCACGAATAAGAACACTCCCCGTACCTACGTCATCATCACCACTACCACATCCATATCCATATATGTTACCTACATATATACCGTCTGTCCCAACATCCACACCTCCACCTCCACCATCATCTACAAGTTTCCATCCCCTATCTGTCCCATCTGAACTTAGTGAAGAAATTAGAGCCATCATCGCCCGGTATCACACTCTACCCCGATCACCTACTCCCGATTTCCCGACACCACCGCGAGTTTTTGAGGTGGGAGAAAGTGCGCAGACAGCACAGGAGCGACCGCCGACCATTTCCACTCTGCTGACGCGATTGGAACGGCAAGAAGAGCAGATCGAGACTGCTCTGGATCATCTAGATGAGTTGCCTTTGGAACGCATCAAGGGTATCGAATATCGAGTTGAGGATCTAGTTACTGGTCAGGAGGCGATGCAGCAGAAGATGGATGAGAATCGTGAGCTGGCGGAGAAACGTAATGAGCAGATCAGACAAGAAATACCTTTTATTTACGATAATGAATTAAAGCTGATAGATGAAATGATGAAAAGAAATGAAGAACTAATGACAGCACAGAATAGGATCACTGTTCTAGAGACAACAGTGGGAGAGATGCAGACTCGGTACCAGGAATATCTGCAGATCCTTGTCAGCATGATAGCCGAGCTCGAGAGACGACTAGAAGGAGCTTCTGGCAGTCATTAGATCAGATCTTTATCTGTTATCTTTTGTACTATGTCTCAGCTTTGAGATCTATAGTATAGATATGACACTAGCATGTAGTTTATATCTGACAGCTTTTGTACTAGCCACGGGATGTGTGGCATAAATACGACACTTGTATTAATTTTGTTATATGTATAACAAAATCAGCAAGTTATTTATGACTATATGTGGTTGTGATATTTTGCTGTGTATGATATAGATTGATGTGGGCCAGTCTTGATCATTTTACGTACATGTATGATATTTGGACATATTGTGACCTTATGATTATCATGGATTTTACCTTGTTAATTTAAAATGGTCACTATGCAAATTCTAAACATGTGTTTACTGGTATTAATAGAAAAATGCCTCACAATTCCCCGGAACCAGTCATGTCCCAAGCTGCTATCCGAAAGCTTGTTGCAGACAGTGTTGCTACAACACTTGAGAATCAAGCAGCAGTAATGGCTCGATCTGGAAGTACTAGTAGACCCAATGGAGAAAGCGAGACAACAATAGCTCGCAAGGCACTTATAAAGACTTCATAAACTGCAAACCAACTTTCTTCAAAGGAACAGAAGGAGAAACTAAGTTGGCTCGTTGGTTTGAGCGTACGGAAATAGTCTTTTTGAGAAGTGGGTGTACCGATGACTGTAAGGTTACCTTTGCTACCGGGACTTTCTTGGAAGATGCCCTGTCTTGGTGGACTTCTACTGCCCAAACTATGGGAGTTGAAGCAGCTCACCAACTTACCCGGGAAGATCTCAAAAAGAAAATGTTGAAGAAGTACTGTCCCCGTACAGAAATAAAAAAGCTGGAAGATGAGTTTCACCAGCTGATTGTAAAAGGAACAGATCTTAAGGCATACAATAGGAGGTTTCAGGAACTTGTACTCCTATGTCCAACTATTGTGCCTGATCTTGAGAAGACGTTGGAAAAATATATGGAAGGATTACCTCGAAGTATCGAGGGAAATGTTACTGCGTCAAAGCCTCAGTCTTTGGAAGAGGCCATTTTCATAGCCCAACAGCTAATGGATCGTGAGATAAAGCGCAGTTCCACCCAAGGAAATAATGATAACAAGCGAAAGCTTGATGATCGAAGAACCACCCATCACCACAACAACTATCCCAACAACCACAACTACCACCACAATAACAACAACAACCGCAACAATCAAAACAACTACCACCAAAACCGTAACAACCACCACCACCAACAGAATCGTCGGCAGGAAATTGCCAGAGCCTATACAGCCACACGTACTGAGAGGAGTGGTTATGTCGGAACAAAGCCATTATGCAATAGATGCTCGTTGCACCACTATGGTCCATGCGCTGTTAAGTGTGCAAAGTGTCAGAAGGTTGGACATCAGACCAAAGACTGTAAAGCAACAGGAGCAAATCTGCAGCCAGTAATCATAACTTGCCACGGATGCGGTGAGAAGGGGCATTACAAGAGCCAGTGCCCGAAGCCAAACGCCAATCAGAACAATGGTGCCCGTGGACGAGTTTATGTGCTAGGAGATGGTAATGCGCAACAGAACCCGGACGTAGTCACAGGTACGTTTCCTCTCAATCAACATCTAGCTAAAGTATTATTTGATACTGGAGCCGATAAAAGCTTTATATCTCTTACTTTTGCTTCCTTACTTAAACTTACTCCCACGGCCTTAAAAAACACATACGAAATCGAACTAGCTAATGGAAAGTTAGTAGGCACTAACTCTATAATCCAAAACTGCACCTTAACCTTACTAAATCAACCTTTTGACATCGAACTCATGCCCATCGAACTCGGTAGCTTCGATGTGATCATTGGTATGGACTGGCTATCCAAATACCATGCAAGGATCATATGCGACGAGAAAGTGGTTCACATCCCTTTCGAGGGTGAAACATTGATTATCCGTGGTAATCAAAGTAAGACCAGATTAAGCATTATATCCTGCCTCAAAACCATGAAGTACATCAACAGAGGATGTCAAGCATTTTTAGCTCAGGTAACTGAGAAGAAAACGGATGAGAAACGACTGGAATATGTGCCTGTAGTACAAGATTTTCTGGAAGTTTTTCCTGAAGAGTTACCTGGACTACCACCTGTTCGTCAGGTAGAGTTTCAGATTGACTTAGTGCCAGGAGCAGTACCAGTTGCACGAGCACCTTACCGTTTAGCACCATCGGAGATGCAAGAACTATCCAATCAACTACAAGAGTTATTGGATAAAGGTTTTATTCGACCAAGCACTTCGCCTTGGGGAGCTCCTGTCCTATTCGTCAAAAAGAAAGACGGTTCTCTCAGGATGTGTATCGATTACCGAGAGTTGAATAAACTTACGGTAAAGAATCGATATCTATTGCCAAGGATCGATGATCTGTTTGACCAACTGCAAGGATCAAGTGTTTACTCGAAGATCGATTTAAGATCGGGTTATCATCAACTGCGTGTTAGGGAAAAAGATATTCCTAAAACAGCTTTTAGAACAAGATACGGTCACTATGAATTTCAAGTGATGCCATTTGGGTTGACTGATGCACCAGCCGTGTTTATGGATCTCATGAACCGTGTGTGCAAACCCTATTTGGAAAAATTCGTGATTGTGTTCATTGATGATATTCTCATCTACTCTCGGAGTGAAGAAGAGCATGCGGAGCACTTAAGGATTATTTTGGAGTTGCTCAAGAGAGAACAACTGTACGCAAAATTTTCCAAGTGTGTTTTCTGGATTCACACTGTGCAGTTTCTTGGACATGTGATAGACCGCCATGGTATTCATGTGGATGCTTCCAAAATAGAAGCAGTCAAAAATTGGCCGACACCTACAACCCCCACTGAGGTGCGTCAATTTTTAGGACTTGCTGGCTATTATCGGAGATTCATCGAGGGATTTTCGAAGATTGCCAAGTCTTTAACAGAGTTGACACAGAAGAACAAGAAGTATGTGTGGGGAGAAGATCAAGAAAAAGCTTTCCAGCTGTTAAAGCAAAAGCTTTGTGAAGCACCAATTCTAGCTTTACCCGAAGGAAACGATGATTTCGTTGTTTATTGTGACGCATCACACCAAGGGTTAGGCGCAGTATTGATGCAAAGGAATAAGGTTATTGCTTATGCCTCCCAACAGCTCAAGCCTCATGAGGAGAATTATACGACTCATGATCTCGAGCTAGGAGCAATTGTATTTGCTCTTAAAATCTGGAGACATTATCTGTACGGCACGAAGTGTGTTATATTCACAGATCACAAGAGCCTCCAACATATTCTTGACCAAAAAGAATTAAACATGAGGCAACGCCGATGGTTAGAGTTGTTAAGTGACTATGACTGTGAAATTCGTTACCACCCTGGAAAAGCAAATGTTGTAGCAGATGCTTTAAGCAGGAAGGAACGAATTAAGCCTCTTCGAGTTAGAGCCTTAGTCATGACTATCAATTTGGACCTACCATCCCAAATTCTCAATGCACAAGCTGAAGCAGTAAAGGAAGAAAATATTCAGGCTGAGAATTTAAGGGGTTTGGACAAGGCTTTTGAACTTCGTCCTGATGGAACACGTTGCATAAAGAACCGAAGTTGGTTACCACTCTTTGGTGACTTAAGGAATGTGATTATGCATGAATCACATAAGTCCAAGTATTCTATCTACCCAGGTTCTGAAAAGATGTACCAGGATCTCAAAAAGCTTTACTGGTGGCCAAACATGAAAGCTGATATTGCTGAGTATGTCAGTAAATGTTTGACATGTGTACGAGTTAAAGCTGAACATCAAAGGCCATCTGGCTTATTGACTCAACCTGAGATTCCTGAATGGAAGTGGGAAAGAATAACAATAGATTTCATCACTAAGTTACCTAGGACATCAAGCGGATATGACACTATTTGGGTCATCGTTGATCGTCTTACGAAATCAGCGCACTTTCTGCCAATCAAGGAGATAGATGAGATAGAAAGTCTTGCGCAATTATATCTGAAAGAAGTAGTCTCACGACATGGAGTACCAATTTCCATTATTTCGGATCGTGATTCTCGTTTGACATCCCGATTTTTGGAAAAGCTTCAGAAAGCTTTGGATACTCAGTTAGATATGAGCACTGCTTATCATCCCCAAACCGACGGACAAAGCGAAAGAACTATTCAAACGTTGGAAGATATGCTCAGGGCATGCGTAATAGATTTTGGTAAAGGATGGGATAAACATCTGCCTTTGGCAGAATTCTCATACAACAATAGTTACCATGCCAGCATCAAGGCAACACCGTTTGAAGCACTTTATGGACGAAAGTGCCGATCACCTGTTTGCTGGGCGGAAGTCGGAGAATTCCAACTTACCGGACCAGAAATAATTCAGGAAACTACCGATAAAATAGTGCAAATTCGACAACATTTACAAGCTACACGAGATAGGCAAAAGAGCTACGTAGTTGTAAGACGGAAGCCTATGGAGTTTGAAGTTGGAGATAGAGTCATGCTGAAAATATCACCATGGAAAGGCATGGTTAGATTTGGAAAGCGGGGAAAGTTGAATCCCAGATACATCGGACCATTCAAGATTCTAGAGAGAATCGGTCCGGTAGCCTATAGACTAGAACTTCCTATAGAGCTTAGTAAAATACACCCTATCTTCCACGTCTCTAATATGAAGAAGTGCCTATCAGATGAAACACTTGTTATTCCCATGAAAGAGCTTCGTCTCAATGACAAACTCAATTTTGTGGAAGAACCAGTGGAGATCATGGATAGAGAAATCAAACAGTTAAATCGAAGCCGTGTTCCCATTGTTAAGGTTAGATGGAACTCTAAAAGAGGACCAGAATTTACCTGGGAACGAGAAGATCAAATCCGGACGAAATATCCACACCTTTTCCCTCCTACCTCGACCAACACAGACTGAATCTCGAGACGAGATTCCCTTCAACGGGGGGATACTGTAACCACTGTGAAAATTTCACCTTGTAATAAACTAATATATATTCTAATAAAGAATACTTATCCATTTTTCTGCGTATAAATTTTTTTTATCATCTGATTATAACTATTATCTAATGTGTCGTAACTCACATCCTTGATAAACGTGTTCTCACGCAGACCAACCTTAACTTACTTAATGTTTATTTTACATAAACATTTCCATATAAAATTCTACAATATACCATTTGCCACTTTACGTTAATTCGTTAACAAACGTACAAACTAAACATTTCTTATCTATTAGAGTTTCTACGAAGCCCTAAATCATTATAACAATGAATAAGAATAACCAAACCCTAAAACACTAAAGTACAACTCATTTGAACCAATGTACAAGTTACTAAAGCACAGAAACCCTAAATCCACTTTAACTCCCGATACAAACCCTAATTTCATGAAATCATGATTTTATGTAATAAAATCACAAACCCTAATTAATGTATATATAATTTTTACAAATTATAAATGTACAAGTCTTTCAAGACAATGTACAAGTCATCTATGCATAAAAGCTATATATTAATAAAAATCCTAATATAACTTTAAACGTACTCAAATTAATGCACATTTTACAAGTCCTTTATACACTAGCTTTAAAAATAAATTTATTAAACTTACAAAATATAGGTACAAGTCTTTAAACCCAATGTACAACCATTCAATGCACAAAATTCTAAAAATATATTTATATACTTTTAAACTTAATAAAATGTATATATAATTAAAGTAACTTGACCAAACATTAAAAATACATTTTATATATTACATAAACCCTAGTACAACCCTACTAAGATATTGGTACAACTCCTTAAAGCACAAACCAATTTCTTTTTCTTTTCTATACCATTCGACACACATATATATATATAAAATAAACCCTAAATTATTTTTCCACTTAACAAATACTTACGCTAAACCCTAAACTAACCTAGTTACATCCCTAAACCCTAGTGTACAACATCCTATAGCCAATGTACTACTCCCTAAGCTATTCGATCCTATTCCAAAAACCCTAGTTCGATCCCTAGTTAAACCTTAACTAAAATAATCCTCACTAATTTCTAAGTATAATACACACCATCAAACACATACCTAGTCCCAAAATCACCACTTCATCATGTCTTCAATAGTCAAGAAAGGTTGGTAACATACAAGGTTAGGGAATTTCCACATCACCCTTTCCTCCCCCTCCTCACATGTGGCACCCAAATAAACTAGGGCAACCTCATCATGTCCCCTTCACACTTCACAAGATACCTAGAAAACTCCATGAAACCCTAACCTTTCCCTTGTCTATAAATGTCGAACCACAAATCTTTTCTTTTTCATACACAATTCGAAGACACTAAAACCCAGCCATACTCTCAAAAGCTACTGATCACACCCTCAAATATAAGCTAAAGAAAGACCTTGAGGAAGCTTAGGAGGTGGAAAAATCACTAGTGTCTCATTTCCAAACAATTCGCCACTTATATCCCCTATAATCGAACAAATAGCAAAGTAAGTATTCTAGCTCTTTTTCATATCTTTTATAAACTTCAATACTCTTAAAACATGCTATAAATAAACCCTAATAGCTAGCTATATCAAAAGCCAAGTTTTCCTTTTCTTTTTCATTTTGTCGAGCAACCAAGAACACCCTTAATATATATATATATATATATATATATATATATATATATATATATATATATATATATATATATATAGGGGAGGGTTAATGTGAGATCAAACTTAAAGTTGTAAAAATAAGATCTAGTCTAAACAACCACTAAAAACATTTATAAATAATCATATTAGTAATAATACACAAAAAATAAAATATTAATACGAATCAACATTTTAGCAACTAATAACAAAGTGATACATGAGTTTGGATTAGTGATACACAATCATAAATTTACATGTCAAATCAAAGTGTATCACCTTAACCTGATACACATTACATGTCGAATCAAAGTGTATCACCTTGGTTTCGTCAATTTTAAAAATAAAACCATCGGAACTTTAACAATTTTAGTTGTAATTAATAAAAAAATTAATTTTATTTTAACGTGAGTTTTACTTGTCAGATTTTGGTTGGACCTCATTTTTACAACTTTAAGTTTGATCTTTTGATCTAGATTCTATATATATATATATATATATATATATATATATATATATATATATATATATATATATATATATATATATATATATATATATATATATATATATATTTTGCATTACAAATCAAGAAAACTTTAAAACATGCTAGAGATAGTTTAAACATACTTATGATCATAATATCATGCGTTAAAAACTAGTTAGAATCTTTAAAAATAAAAAACCAACATGTTTTTCTCTTTTTCTTTTCTGTCGCAAAAACAGCCCCAACGCGCAACTTTGGACCATCATTTCGACCACCAATCGATCTCTATAAAATCTGGATTTTTGCCACAATACAGATCACCTAGCTAACTAATTATAGGAAAAAGAACGTTGTAGAAACATGGCCTTGCCTCGTTTTTATTTGCTCCCAAAATCTGTCCATCGCTACTGATTTTAACGCACCCTTAATAATTATTTCGAGCCTTATAAGCTCGAAATATAAGCTAATAAGCCATGAATAAGTTATTTACTAACTTAATAAAACTTGTATAAAAGAGTCATAGAAGTTCGTGCCTTTTTCTTAAATGTAAAACGCATAAAAATAAAATAAGGATGTCGAGTGAAATGAGCAAAGTGCTTAGAGGGCCAAATCTGTCAAAACTCCAACTGTTTTTATTAACAAGGACCTAAAATGAATTCGATCTGAAGTTTAGGGGTGAAACCTGCCAAAACCGAAAGATGGAGTTTTATTGGGCCAAAAATGTAAATATCTTAAAGTTATTAAATCAAGGACCATTTTTGCCAACGATCTAAAAATGAGGGTATAAAGTGTCATTTTCAAAACTACATGGGTAAAAACTGTCATTTTACCAAAGTTAAGGGGTAAAAATTGTCATTTTATGAAAGTTCTGGGGTAAAAATTATCATTTTATGAAAGTTCAGGTGTATAAACTATCAATATATGAAACTATAGGGGTAAAAAGCGTAAGTCTATATAATAATTATTATTAATATATTCTAAATATATTTATAATAAAAACTAAATACATTTATTTTAATAACGAACAAACGGAAACATAAAAATAAGAAATAAGATAAAATCTTATTCAACTTTTGAAGAGACTTCATGTTGTCTCAATTAAACATTTATTCGACAACCAAAAACGAAACGAAACGAATATTAATAACTTATATATACTGGAATATGATTACTGAAACTTGACATAACAATCCAGGTTGCGTGCCGGAGACGTTTATCAACTCTATTTAATTTTGTTTTCCATCCAGACTGCAAAGGTGAGTTCATAGTCCCACTTTTTTATACATTTTCCAAACTTGTGGGGAGATACATGCTACAAAACCGAACACTAGTATTTTTCTGTATGCTTTCCTGATTAATATTGCCTAAGTTACCTATTGCCTAAAAGACCTCCCATCATGGACCATTAATCACTTGCGGGTGAGCGCGAATATTATGAATAGATCTATTGGGTTTGACAACCCCTTTGAGTTACCGTAACGTGACCAAATGCATTTTATTTGAGATCAATAAATAGACCGGCAATCTCCTACTCGGAGGCAAAATTATTTCATTTAATTATGGAGTAATGTCCATCATTAGTTTATAACTATGATAGTAAACAGTTAACGTTTTGCGTGTCATGAGACTTAGGGCAATATATTGAACTGCAATATTACTGATTTACTTTCTAATTAGCTTGTGTTCAACTGATTATACTTTAAACACTATGGATTCACTTAACCTTTGTGTTGACTTTTTAGCATGTTTTATCTCAGGTAATTAGAAGCTAGATTGGCACGGAGTGGCTTCGGACTTTTTCTTATAAAAAGAGTGTCCACTTTGTTATCATTCAATGAATAATGTAACTTTTATAACAAATTTGGAAACTGCCCGCTGGGACCTGTATTATGTACTATGATTTAAATAAATGAATGATAACAATTTTATTTAAAACGTCTCTTTTCGAGTCGTTTTCTATTTTCATGACTGTGATACTTGAAGTAATACCCCAACTTATATTCCGCTGCGATTATCGAAAACGGGGGTGTTACAACAGAGCCCTCCCTGAAGGAGTTACATTTGTGAACAACATGGTCATTGAACAACCTTAGAGAGGTCTCTTCTTCATTGATGAGTTTGGAGACCCAACCTTCCAAAGATGGAGCGACATTGATCAGGCTAGAATCAAAGCCATGCTTGGTTTCCTCATGATGGCCTCCCCAATACAGAGTCCTAAAAATGTGAGGTTCTGTCATGACCTGAGAACCAAGATCCAAGAACATCCTGACCAACATGAGCTGGAATCTAAGAGACCAAAGCTTGAAGCCATTGGTCAAAATTTTGACTGATGAATCTGTAACACCACCACTATCCTTGTACTATGTTAGATGATAGGACTGTTGATATAAATAATGCCTAAACACGTTATTAATATTTTTCGATATCTCTACGTTTTGATAATTACAAAATGTAAAATCATTAATCGGAAAATTATGACGTAAACAAATATTTAGTTGTAAATATCTATTTCTACAACTCAAATCACTTAAGGTATGAATGAACTAATGCTTAATGCATTATATGATCAAAGGAACATTTTCTTAATAACTAGATTTTTTATAAAACATCAAAAACATTTTATATATTTTTGAAAAACATTTTTGGTATTAAATAAAAATGTTTAATCTTTTATAAAAATATGAATTCAAATTTTTAACCAAAATCAGTTAAAATGTTCCAGAAAAACCTTCCCCACAAAAGGACAAAATTGGTCAACGTTCAGTAGGGGCGGCCCCCTTAATTTTGCTAGGCGGCCCCCTTAATAATTAAGGGGACCGCCCCCGCTCCAGTAGGCCTCCAGCTGTCCAGTTTTTCTTCTATAAATACCAGCCTTCTCCTGGATTTTTACTTACCTTTTGCACACTAAAACTTTCTGTTCTAAATCCCTTCTAAACATTGTAAATCCTTTGATCATATTTTCTTATGCATTGGTTTCTAAGTGATCCAAGCTTCCACCACCAAAAGTGCAAAAGAAGAACTCTACTTCAACTAGTGAAGAAGTGTTATTACTTACCTCATTCAATTGTGTTGTTGTGTAAAGTGTTGTGTAGTTGTGATAAGTAGATCTAAGTGTAATTACGTAGTGGTGTTGTAAATTAGTTGTGAAGTAGTTGTGAATAAGTAGTTGTGAAGAAGTAGTCGTGAAATAGTCGTGAAGAAGAAGTCGTGAAGAAGTCGTGACACTGTCGTGAAGAAGTCGTGATTAAGTCGTGTAGAAGTTGTGTATAAGTTGTGAGATTGGTTCTAGCTACGATTAGCACTCGACATCTAGCTTTGTGTCGTTAAGCCGGTGTAAGCTAAAGTTGTGTAAGGTTTCTCCGCCATAAGGGAGTTTGTTGACATAGTGAAGAAAACTCTCGAGTAGGTGACTCGAGGAGTGGAGTAGGGCAAGGAAGGTGTCCTTGTAGCCGAACCACTATAAATCTCCGTGTTGTGGTTTGATCTTTCCATCTCTCTCTTTTATTTCATTATATTTACCTTACTTGCATTACTTATCTATATTTGTTTATATATGTTCATATTGATCAAGAGTTGAATTCACATAAGATAGAATCGAAGTTTTAAAAAGTAAACAAAAGTTTTCATAAATTAAAAAGACGTAAAACTATTCAACCCCCTTCTAGTTTTCCACAATTGGTATCAAGAGCCAGGTCAAACAATATTTTTAAAATAAACTGTATTTTAAAACTTGAAACGATCTATGGAATCTGAAAAATATTTAGAAGGGCAATCTATGCAAAGACCACCACTATTTGAAAGTGATGGATTTTTATATTGGAAAAATCGATTCGAAACTTATGTGAAGTCAAAAGATCTAGATCTTTGGCATGTTATTACTAATGGTGATTTTTTACCTATTCAACATAATCTTGAAACTAAAAAGGATGAAATTGTACCTTTTGAAAAACAAAGTGATGATTTAAAAAGAAAACTTTCTAAAAATAATGAGGCTAAAATGGTTATTTATAATGCGCTACCACGTAAAGAATACGAAAGAATCTTTATGTGCGAAACCGCAAAAGAAATTTGGAATTCTTTACTAATAACTCACCAAGGTAATAGTCAAGTCAAAGATAATAAAATAGATCTTCTTGTTCAACAATATGAACAATTCACGATTCCGGAAGAGGAATCAATTGATAATGCATTTGCTAGGTTTAACACAATCATCACAAGTTTAAAGGCACTTGATGAGAGTTTTTTCTAGTAAGAATTTTGTCAGGAAATTTCTTAGGGCTCTTCATCCAAAATGGCGAGCTAAAGTTACGGCGATTGAAGAATCGAAGAACTTGTCAACTCTTCAACTTGACGAGTTGATTGGCAACTTGAAAGTCTACGAAGCAATAATCAAGAAAGACTTCGAGATGGTTAAAGGAAAGAAAGAGCAAAGCAAGTCAATCGCGTTGAAAGCTAGGAAAGCATCAAGTGACGAGGATAGCTCAACCTCCGAAAGTGATGATGAAGAATATGCCATGGCCGTTAGAGACTTCAAGAAGTTTTTCAAAAGACGAGGAAGATTTGTTAGACAACCACATGACGAAAGGAAAACATTCCAAAGAAACAAAGACGACAAAGGTAGCAAGAGCGAGAGGAAGTGCTTCAAATGCGTTGATCCAAATCATCTCATTGGAAGATGTCCTATGATGTCAAAGGAGCAAAACCAAAAGGCGTTCATTGGAGGAGCATGGAGTGACAGTGAAGAAGACGAGAAAGAAACCAAAAAAGAGGAGAAGTGTCTTATGGCTAAGACATCAAGTGAGGTACGTTCCGAAACCGAACACTTTAGTGATGAAAATTTATCATTAGATGAAAAAGACCTAGATAACGAATATAGTAGGTTATGTATATTAGGTCAAAAAGTAATGACTAAAAATAAATCACTAAAACACATAAATAACCAATTAGAAAAAGAAATACTAGAATTAAAAATTAAACTACATAACTTAGAAAAAGGCAAAGAAGTCTTTGAATGTAAAACTTGTCAAGAAACTAAAAATGAAAACGAAATACTTAAGGAAGAAATTTGTAGACTTAACAAATTTGAAAATAGTAGTAGTTCTCTTAGGGATATAATAAGCATTCAAAGAATGTCAGGAGATAAAACCGGATTAGGATTTAACTCAACTAAGGCTACAACTAGTGAAACTAAAAATGTAAAGTTTGAAAGTGAAACTAGTAATAAAAAAATATTGGAGTCAAAGCCTAAATATATACTTATAAAAGATAGAAAAATACCCATAGCCAATAATGAGGACATAAAAGCTTTCTACAAACCATCTTTAAAAACCGAAGTAGAAAACTCTAAACCAAAGCTTAGGTAAAAAACACCTCCTCCTAGAAGACCACCTAGTCCTCACCCTCGGCCTAAAACACCTCAACCTAAAAGAAACCAAAATAGACCAAACCGTCATAATAATAGTTACCCAATGTGGAATTACCCGAATCCACCAAGCTTCAATCCTTGGGGAATACTTCCACCATACATGCATCCTAGTCAACTACAACCCATTTTTGGTTCAAACAACTTTGGATCAATGAGACAATGGGGACCAAGTGGGTAAATCGCTATCTCATTGGATTATTGGTATCTCGTCCTTGATTGACTTCTACAAGTCAAACATAAACGCTTTGAAGCGCTTGAAGACCACACGTTGAAGACTAAAAGGTACGCCCCTCTTTCATGCTCATCATTATGTGCGTAGATTTATGAACTAGCAAATTGCATGACCCCATAAGTTTTTAATGCCTAGTTTAGTTAGTACTTGTATGGTAGTTAGTTGATAATCCCTTATACGTATACATAACATAAATATATACATACATATATATATATATATATATATATATATATATATATATATATATATATATATATATATATATATATATATATATGTATATGTATATATATCCATATTATTATTATACTATATACATATATAAATATATCCGCACATAACCTAGATACGTCATTTGTTGACTATCTAGAACTAAAAGAAATTGTTCGTCCTCGAACCTTTTCTTCCCCCTTTGCCTCTTTTGAACTTTAACGTTCAACACGAAAATCTTCCGTGTCCACTATCACATAACTCATGGTGATGAAGAGAAGTGAGTTAAGTGGATTAACGTAGAAGTAGCACTTTGACCGTCGAGTCAAGAAAACTATGGATGAAACAAACTCCCGTCACCGCCAGCACCTATCTCCGTCATTACCTCATCATTTCTTAACTCCATTCAACATCCCACGTTTTCACACAATATATATATATATATATATATATATATATATATATATATATATATATATATATATATATATATATATATATATATATATATATATATAATATATATATATATATATTATATATATATATATATATTAGCACTTTTACTCTCACCCCCTAACACATTTGTCAACTTGACATCTTGATCATTTTATCCAAAATTCTCAAGAAATGTTTTCTTAACGAAATGTTAATAAAATGTCAAGTATTCCTTCCTCGTGCCATTAAAACCCAACGTATTTTTGATATATAATAAATCTATATATATATATATACATAAAATTATTTTGCTATCAGAAACTAAACCCGAACTATTTCCAAGTTTGGTAGGCGGCCCCCTTAATGTTTAAGGGGACCGGCCTACTGTAGCTCCCAAAAACATTTTTCTTCCAAAAATCTTTACCAAACACTCCACTTTTCAAACACACCCATACTTGCTGCTGCTGTGAACGAACCTCAACTCAAAAACCATTCTCCAAATCACCATCTCTGACTAATTTCGCAAGGGGCAAACACTTGTATCTTGATTAGCAACACATTTTGTGAAAATGCCCAAAACTACAGTCGGTGATGTCTCAAAAACAAAAGAATACATTCCTAAAGTCTCTGCCACTCCAGGCATTTCTCCCGCTGTTGCTTGTTTCTATCGTCCCATTGAAGATATAAATATTCATGAAGGGAGAGTTGTCTATCCATCGTTCTATGAATCCGACTATATCGAACGAATGTTTTCCAACGTTCGTCTTGATTGTCTCTACAAAATCAACGAGCTTATCATTCCCCGCTTTGTTCTTGACTTCTATAGCCAAGTGACTGTGCAAACCAATCCCAATGGCTGTATCCTCATATCCTTTATGATTCAACACGAATTCATTACTCTTACTCTCGCTCAATTTGGTCAAATTCTAGGAATCCCCTACTCCGGTCAAGCTGTCTTCTCTAATGAGTGGGATCTCTCATCTCTTGAGCAATATCGACCTCAACATGGTCCTTACTACTCTGAGATTCCATCCTCTGAAGAAATTCGTCAATATCTTGGGCTAGATCGTGGTACGACTAGCCGAAGGATCAAGTCAAAAGATGTTGACATCCATGCTAACCAAATCCTCCTCAAAGAGTTACGCCCCGACATAAAGCGTTGGGAAGAACTCATTCATGAGAATGCGTTCGGTACCGGTGGTCACCGTGATCATGTCACGGCGAGCATAGCTCATATGTTGTATTGTATTGTTGCTGAACAGCCATACAATTTGGCATATCTCTTTGTCTTCCGTATGATGTCCGCCAAAAACACTCATAATGCAAATCTTTCGTATGGCATGTTTCTCACTCGCCTCTACAATCATGTCATGATGCATTATCCACATCTTCAGAGTCCAATTTATGAGTCTGTTGAACCGGTCCTTAATCCTCTTGTTCGTGTCCGTGAACGTCGGCCCCAAAGCGACAAGGGAAAATCTTGTAAATCTGTCTCACTTCCACCTCGTGGTTCCACGTCACATCGAGGAGACAATGATGATGATGATGAGGAGGAGGGCACAACACGTGCTAGTACCCCATCACCTAGGACCTTCGTTCAAAATATTCCGGATCTTGATTACACCGAGTATCAAGTTCCTTCTCCTTCCGAACGAACAGACGAACTGCTGTTTGAAAGACAAACCGAACTACTCAACACCACACAGCAGATGCATCAAGAAGTACGAGGCGGTTTCAAGTCTATTGGAAAGACACTTGGAAGGATGTTTGGAAAGAAGAAGAAATAGACATATTTGATGAGTGTTTAGTTGATTTTTATTGATGTTGTGATTAGACACTTATATGTAGTATTATTATCTTAACATTTGCTTGCTATGACTTTTATTATGTTAGATGATAAACTTATTAGAACTAAGCTACTAGTTTATTTGAAATTATATGACTATGCTTCTAATATGATTTTTTTTCTAGTCTTAAATATGTATATTATTTGTTTCATATGCTATTGATAATATTTAATCATTCTTGATATACATGATCCAAATGGAACTTGCTGCAAATACACCCTAAAAATGACCTTTTTCTGGTAATTTTTCAAATTTGGTCGCCTGGGAAAACACCAGATGGGCGGCCCCCTTAATTCCCCAGGCGGTCCCCTTAATTTTTAAGGGGGCCGCCCAACAATTAAGGGGACCGGCCATCTGGACAGTAAAATTTACTGTTTCCTTTTGCATCTTCTGACCACTTTTACCTAGCCCCAGCTACTATTACCCTTAATGCACGAACTGAACTTGGAATATTACCACAAAACCTTCATAATTTGCCTAAATCAACCACATTTTCACAATATAAATACCCTCCTTACAATTACCTTTCACTTCATCAACCATCACCTTCATCAAACACCCATTTTCATCCACAATGCTATTACCAAAATCCTCCATCTCTAAGACTCCAAGGAAACAAAGACTTGTTATCATACCACCAAAACAACCTTTCATAGACCTAACCCAAGATGACATCAAAACTCCATCACCACCACCTCAAAATTCATCCCCAAGTTCACCAAATGCACCATCAAAAACACCCTCTACCCATGGAGCTTCATCTTCCTCCATTCCATCCACCTCCTCCATCAATGACTACATCCACACTCACCTAACATCATCACCAAGAGCATCATCACCACCATCCACTCAAGAACCTTCATACACCCAACTTGCCATTTCCCTATCACCCATCACACCTCTTGATGCTCACTTTTCACCATCACCAACCCCAAAACCATTCTTTCCTATACCTTGGGCAATGCTTGAAGCCCATGGTGATAATTGTCTTTGTTGCATCCATAACCGGACCTTAATCTTTGGTCTTAGAGATGAGATACACTACATGTTTTCATCTCTTGAAAACATGATTGCCAACCCACCACCACCACCTCCTCCACCTCCTTCACCCACTACACCACCACCACCTCCATTTTCACCCAATTAAGCATATGCAATGCTTAAAAATAATTTTTCAAAACTTTCTTGTAAGCAAGCTCCATGGAAGACCATGTACTTCTAGGACGATTATGTAGTTTCATTAGTTGTTTTTATTTGTATGCTTGCAATGCTTCATGCTGTAATCTTTTGGTTGTGTATTTATACACAACACTTTTATTAAATGAATGATCTTATTCTATATGCTTGCTTATTGTTGTTACATATACTTGTGCTTCTAACATTTTTTTTTGCAAGCGTTGCATAGCTCGTTTCCTTGGTGCCCCCAAATGAGGGGGAGTACACATCAAGGGGGAGTTCTCGTCCCGACAAATTTAGATCCTAAAACTTGTCGGCTTAACCTTTTTGATTCTACAAAAAGGGGGAGAAATAGATGTAAACTCACTAAATACTTGTCTAAAAACTAATTTTTAGATTTAATGAGTTTAGATTTTGTAATCATCAAAAAGGGGGAGATTGTTGATATAAATAATGCCTAAACACGTTATTAATATTTTTCGATATCTCTAAGTTTTGATAATCACAAAATGTAAAATCATTAATCGGAAAATTATGACGTAAACAAGTATTTAGTTGTAAATATCTATTTCTACAACTCAAATCACTTAAGGTATGAATGAACTAATGCTTAATGCATTATATGATCAAAGGAACATTTTCTTAATAACTATATTTTTTATAAAACATCAAAAACATTTTATATATTTTTGAAAAAAATATTTGGTATTAAATAAAAATGTTTAATCTTTTATAAAAATATGAATTCAAATTTTTAACCAAAATCAGTTAAAATGTTCCAGAAAAACCTTCCCCACAAAAGGACGAAATTGGCCAACGTTCAGTAGGGGCGGCCCCCTTAATTTTGCTAGGCGGCCCCCTTAATAATTAAGGGGACCGCCCCCTATTTAAGGGGACCGCCCCTGCTCCAGTAGGCCTCCAGCTGTCCAGTTTTTCTCCTATAAATACCAGCCTTCTCCTGGATTTTTACTTACCTTTTGCACACTAAAACTTTTTGTTCTAAATCCTTTCTAAACATTGTAAATCTTTTGATCATATTTTCTTAAGCATTGGTTTCTAAGTGATCCAAGCTTCCACCACCAAAAGTGAAAAAGAAGAACTCTACTTCAACTAGTGAAGAAGTGTTATTACTTACCTCATTCAATTGTGTTGTTGTGTAAAGTGTTGCGTAGTTGTGATAAGTAGATCTAAGTGTAATTACGTAGTGGTGTTGTAAATTAGTTGTGAATTAGTTGTGAATAAGTAGTTGTGAAGTAGTTGTGAAGAAGTAGTCGTGAAGAAGAAGTCGTGAAGAAGAAGTCGTGAAGAAGAAGTCGTGAAGAAGTCATGAAGAAGTCGTGAAGAAGTCGTGAAGCCGTTGTGAAGCTGTCGTGAAGAAGTCGTGATTAAGTCGTGTAGAAGTTGTGTATAAGTTGTGAGATTGGTTCTAGCTACGATTAGCACTCGACATCTAGCTTTGTGTCGTTAAGCCGGTGTAAGCTAAAGTTGTGTAAGGTTTCTCCGCCATAAGGGAGTTTGTTGACATAGTGAAGAAAACTCTCGAGTAGGTGACTCGAGGAGTGGAGTAGGGCAAGGAAGGTATCCTTGTAGCCGAACCACTATAAATCTCCGTGTTGTGGTTTGATCTTTCCATCTCTCTCTTTTATTTCATTATATTTACCTTACTTGCATTACTTATCTATATTTGTTTACAAATGTTCATATTGATCAAGAGTTGAATTCACATAAGATAGAATCGAAGTTTTAAAAAGTAAACAAAAGTTTTCATAAATTAAAAAGACGTAAAACTATTCAACCCCCCTTCTAGTTTTCCACAAGAACTTTGTAAATGATAAATAAAATTGATGGCCCATGTTTTTATTATTTCAATTTCCTTAATAGCTTTCTAGTATATTCAGTATGAGTAGAAGTCATTAGCTCACTCATAACTGATCAAAACACTTAGTCATAATTTATATCCAAATAGGGGGAGATTGTTGGGCCCGTCAGTACTCAAGGATCCTGAAAACAGGATTTGAATACAAATTACGCTAAGTGTTAATCAACAGAAAACATACTTAAGTCACTGAGTGAACAGTCACTCAGTGAGTTACCTTCAAGATGCTCAGGACGATTCTAAGAAGAAAGACACATCACTCAGTGAGGCGTAACCCCCTGATTGTTACTTGAGACAAAGAAGAAGGTAATGGGTTCAGTGAGTGTTGGACAAGAACTCACTGAACCCCAGTCTCCTCAACAACAATAAGTGATTGAGGACTGAAGACTGAAGGCGAAGACTGAAGAACCTGAAGCCTGAAAGAAAGGCGAGATTGAGCGGGAAGAGTTGAAGAGATACTGATAAGTCTTATCGGGCCAGAAACAACCATCCCTAAAGCGGCTAAAAGTCAAGAAGTGTCAGAACTGACACTCGAAGACTTTTTGGCGCATTCCTATTAGTTCTTGGAAATGACAAATACTATTGTTGTTGTTAGACACGCCTTCTTATTATTTATGTATTTTAATCTTCAGGACTCTTTGATGTTTGTATATAAATAGCAACAGATGGAGAAAAGGGGTTTAAGTTTTGTGCATTAAAAGCTTAGACTTTCACGAAACCCTTTTCTCCTACAAAGAGTAACTAAGTCCCTGAGATAGATCAGTGGTTCAACATTGTTACCACTCAAGCAAAGCTTGAGTTTAGATAGGAGACACACCATACCTTGTCTATTCAATCCCAAGTGTTTGTTCCGCAAAACACTTGGGTAATAGATTCTTTGATTGATTTCTAACAAGAATTTAAACGTTGAAAAAACTCTGTGTTTTTATATTTGCGTTTTACTTATCAGTTGTTATTAATCAAATACATTGTATCAGTCATAAACACAATTAGATTAAATTTTTAGTTATCTCTAAGCATGTTAAGGGAACAACAAGTGGTATCAGAGCCTCTGGTTTATAAAATCTTTCAAAAACTAAGAGTGCTCAAGGTTTTTAAAATGAAGATCCTACTATGGCTGATATTAATGTGCCCTAGCACGTCGATAAAAAGGGTGGTAGCTTTTCAGCTGTTGCCCCCAGACTTGAAGCTGGAAAATTTAGCAAGCGGAAAAAGCGAATGCTTTGCTACTTGACTGGTATGGAACCATACTACATCACTTGTGTCAAAGAAGGTCCTTATGTCCCTAAGACTACTGAGGGGCTAAACAAGCCTGAAGCTCAGTGGACCATTGATGAGAGAAGGGTGGTCAATCAAGACCAACGCCTGAAAAGCATAATTATATCTTGTCTTCCTGACGATATAATGGAATCAGTCATCAACTGTTCAACAGCCAAGCAAACTTGGGATGACTTGATCAACAGCTTTGAAGGACCCTCAGATACCAAGGAAAACAGGATCATGGAACTGAAACTTGAGTTTAACACTTTCAGGGCAAAGGACTCTGAAAGCCTCTCTCAGACATATACCAGATACAAGACCCTGATAAACGAATTATCAAATGATGGTGTAGTTTTGTCTAAGCATGAGACAAATGTTGGCTTTGTCAACAGTCTCCCTGAGAAGTGGCTTAACTTCTCACAAGGCCTCAGGAATGCTAATCACATTCAGACCCTTGAGCTCCCTGAGATCTATGGGAAGTTTGTCTATGAAGACAACTTAATCTCTTGGAGATACCCAGACTCAAAAGCTCTTGAGACCAAAAATGCCTTGACCTCCTCACCCATATCAACTGCCTTTTATTCTAATGGTGTTGTGCAGGATTTTCAAGAGGATTCTGAAGATGAAATTGATGAAAGAACTAGTGATGAGTACCTAAATGATTTAAACTTGGAATTTAAAGAAAGGGCACTCCTTGCTAATTCAAAACATTTTATCAAAAGAAATCAGTCTAACTTTTCAAAAGCTAAAGAAAATGAAACCACTGAATGCTTCAACTGTGGTAAAAAGGGTCATTTTGCAAGAGACTGTTATTCTAAAACCATCTCAGAACCCTCTTATAAATTTTCTGGAAACAGTTCCTCAGGAACTCGCAAGTTTCAACCTAGAATGCTTCAGCCGACCCAACATTTTCAAAACAATAATGTACAAAAGGGTCAAAAAGACTTTGAGGCAAAATATTGGAAAGCTGAGGCTAAACTTGCACTTCTTGAAACTAATCCCTCAATGTCTCAGGCTGCTCAAACATCCAAACCTGTTCAGATAAAGAACAAGGTTCTTGTAGCAGAAGCTTATGATTGGGATGAAGAGGTCTCCTCAGAAGATGAGGAAATTAGAGTGAGTGCACTGATGGCACTTTCTGAAGGTGATCAGGTGGCTGTTGGAAAAAGCCATGCAAGGAATGGAGAGTGGGTGAACATAACCATGAAGAAGGTAAATACTTTACTTTCAATGGATGATGATTCTGACTGGCAGTCCTATATGAATTATATTTGTGTAGATCTTAAGTTTGTAAAAGAACAAAGGCTTAACTTGCTTTCAAAATATAACAATCTTGTGTTAGAATTGAATAAATGTAGTGATGAATTGCTTGTATTAAAACAAGCCAAGTTAGAAACTATTACACTACAAATTCAAAACACTGAAATTTTGAAACAAAATCAAGTCCTTTAAAATGAACTTAACAAAGAAAAGGCTGTCATTGAAAGCTGGACTAAAAAGAACCCCAAGGTCTATGATACTGTGTCTCTTATACCTAATAATGACAAGAAAATTATAGGCAGTGACCAACTCACTGAATCCCCCAGTGAGAGTCACAAAGAAAAGACCTTTATTCCAGATGGCATATCTTTTGAGCCAGAAATGCAACCCAAGTCAAATGACTGGATTGTCAGGGACAACCCAATCAGTAAGTTACCAAACTTTGAGACTAGAAAAATCTTTCTTCCTGAAAGTCAGGCTCTAAAAAATATGCTTGG
Source organism: Artemisia tridentata subsp. tridentata (assembly GCA_021014915.2). Lineage (NCBI taxonomy): Eukaryota > Viridiplantae > Streptophyta > Magnoliopsida > Asterales > Asteraceae > Artemisia > Artemisia tridentata. The sequence goes on from CP139503.1 coordinate 128,308,408, forward strand.
ACTCTCTGACCAACCCAGTAGTACTGAGTCAGTAAATGAGTCTGAATTAGAATCATATCCACCACTCCCACCTCTTAATATCCTTCAGGGTGCTGCACCAAACTCAGACCTCACACCATTGGTCTACTCCCAACATTCTCCAAAGGAGAAGTCAGGAATGGGAAAAACCATCCTGAAAAGGCAAACCCTTGAAGTCTCAGTACATACTGATGACTCATCAACTTCAGTCCTTTCTGAAGTAAAAACAGACAGCCCTGATTCAAAAATTGATCAGTTGGCTGAGCTTGTCAGGAAGCTGAGTGAGAAGATTGAATCTTCTGAGAAACCTTCTCAATCCAAGAAGAAGGAACCCAAATCAGCTTCCTCAAGCACCAAACCAAAACCCTCCAAACCCCTGAAAAGGTGTGAGCTGTGTCACTATACCAATCATTTTACTGATGATTGTTATAGAATCCTTTACTGCATGGTATGCAAAATGGAAGATCACAAGACCTCTGATCACCAAACATACACAGCCAAATCAAAGATGGCAAACTTTAAAGCTCAGGCTTTAAAATACCCTTCTGATTCTAAACAGAAACAGAAACAAAAGGCCAAGCCTTTTGCACCTTGCCCTCACTGTGGATTCAATGACCACCTTCCTAAGGATTGTCTAATGGACAATAGTTATGAAATTTGTGGAGATCCTACTCATGACACCTCAGGACATGAAAAAGGTCATTCAGACCAGAAGAGGTATGACCAAGTCATCCTCTCAGTCTACTAAGTCTACCTCTGCAATTAAATGCAAAACCTGTGATAGCTCAGTCCACTCAACCACTGACCATGAATCAATTATCACTTTTAGAAAGACCCCCAAAGTCAAGCCCTCCAAGATGTGGAGTCCTAGAAAGAACTAACTTAGTTTACCATTTGTGCAGAGACATGCCAGGGAGCCTATTTGGCATCTAGATAGTGGATGCTCTAGGAGCATGACTGGTGTGAAAGAGTATCTGCACAAATATGTGGATGAATCAGGACCCAAAGTGATATTTGCTGATAATTCATCATGTCTCACTGAAGGTTATGGCTCAGTAAACTGCAATGGTATAGTTTTTACTAGGATATCTTATGTTAATGGTCTTAAGTACAATTTGATCAGTGTCAGTCAACTATGTGATGCAAAATACATAGTTCAGTTTGATGATAAGCAAGGAACCATCTTCAATGAAAATAAGGAAGTTGTCCTTATTGCACCAAGAAGACAAGATGTTTATGTGTTAGACATGTCCAGCCTAACTCAGACTGGAACTTGTCTCTTTACTAAGGCCACTGAAACACTCAACTGGATTTGGCGTAAGAGACTCTCCCACCTGAACTTCAAAAACATAAACAATCTTGTGAAACAAAACAAGGTCCTTGGCTTACCATCACTTGTGTTTTCAAAGGATAAACCATGCTCTGCCTGTGAGAAAGGTAAACATCATAGAGCATCCTTTAAAATCAAAACAAACTTTTCCATCAGGAACTACCTTAATCTTCTCCATATGGATCTCTTTGGGCCCATTAGTCCTAGATCCATTAACCATGAGAAGTATACTCTGGTCATTGTGGATGAATGCTCAAGATACACTTGGGTCTACTTCCTGATAAAAAAGAGTCACACTACTAGAAAAAGGGCTATCCTTGACTCCAAATGCAAGTCAAGAAGGGGTCTTATGACGCGCAAATGCGAGTCAAGGAAGGACCAGTTATAAAGCTTCATGACTCGCATATGTGCGTCATCCCTCTATAACTCGCATTTATGACTCACGTTTTATGACTCTCCTTTTTGCGTGTCATAACCTAATTTTTTTTTTAAAAAAATTAATTTTTTTCAGTTCCTAATTTTCTATTAAATGACAATTAAAAACCTGATAATATAAAATTAAAAACACAAATATCAAAATAACGCATTTCATATATATATATATATATATATATATATATATATATATATATATATATATAATATATATATATATATATATATATATATATATATATATATATATATATCAGAACAATGAGGTTAATTCAAGTACTAATTCACGATAAGTCACAAGTTAATTAACGACAAAAATTACATATCGATAGTAATTCACAAGTTAGTTTGACAGGAGTTCTCCTTGAACTTTCATATCTGCTTCTTTTATTATCGTCAAATAGGTATGCAACACCAAGAAACAAGCTCCAACATCAACTGTCTTGTAAGTCATTGCAATAAAACTATCGAATACATAGATTTCAGATTTCTGACCAAGTCGTTCACAAACTAAAACTCAAAACTGGAAAGAGATATACACACGTAAGTACCTAAATCTCCTCCTTCATAGCTTCCAAATTACGCCTTGATAGCATACTTCCTCAATGGGAAGTACTTCTCCTTCTTCTTCTCCCTTTCGGTCTTCAAAGAAACCTACATCAAAGATGAACAATCATCAGTAAAATGCATACCCAATAAACGATGTCAAACAGACCAAATTTCAAATTTCAGCCAGCGCAATGGTTACATATCAAAAAGAATATTGAGATATTAAAAGGCTATATAGTTGGGTGAGTTTGAATACCATATAACTATCTCATTGATCAAATTCTGACTTACGTCACGTCTATATTTAAGACTTTGATGTTTTTTGCAAGAGGCTAAGAATAACCAATAAAGCAAATGTCAGCAGTGAAAGAGCATTACCTGATGCTTGGTGAGACGTCTGCGGATAGCTCTGGTTTTCTTTGGACGTAAATCAAGAGGCAAGTACTTCTTGTTCTTGTAAGCTTCCCTAAGAGCCGACTTCTGGGTCTGTGAGATCACAGTCAACACCTGAGCAATTGATGTCCTTACCACCTTGCTGCAATAAAACAAGTTTGTTACATCAGAATCCACTAACATTGAATAAGCACCATGACTCGCCAGTCAAAAAAGAACTCAAGAGTACAATTACACATTGAAAGTACAAATTCATACGCGCAAGCAGGAAATAAAAGGTCAACTGTAGCCATAAAAAACAACGTATAACTAACGCATGAGAGTTCTCAACCAAGAGATGTAAACTATCATATATATCAACACATCCGAAACATACCACTTTTACATAAAACTATTGATTAATGATTCAAGTACAGTGTTCTTCCAAGATGTAGACGATTACGGAATGGAATATAAAAAACAAAGTTAATCCCACATCAATTTACTAGCTTGAAACAAGTTTTCTTGAACTATAAAATATACAAGTAATAACAAACTAAAAATCGAACAATTCGCGCAATCATACAGTGTGACATGTGGTTACCATTTATGATCATATAGTACTAAACTTGCAACTTTAATATCATGTAACCAGTCACATTTACCAAAAGCAGCATAAACACATACAAACACTAAAAAATTAAATAGATTATAGAAATAAGAGCAAAGAAATGTACATCTTGGAGAGCTTGTTGGGAGCACCACCAGTAACCTTAGCAACACGAAGAAGAGCAAGTTCAGCTTTCAAATCCTTCAACTGTGCGAACAAATCCACTTCCAATAAGTCTCAACTTCGCCAAAAACAACAAAACCACAACGATATCAACACCAACCACAATCAATAACCTCATGGCCGAGACCCTAGTGGTCTCGGTTCACTCTATCTCGGCAGCCCCCAACCAATCGACCACAACAACAACAATATCCACATCATCAAAACTACACAAAATACATTAATAAATAAATAAATCATTCATAAATGATAAAACTCACAGATCTGAATATATAAATAAATATTCAATAAAAAAACACAAATAATAACAGATCTATCATCTACAACACAATATAAACAACAAACAGTTACTCAAATTCACAGATCTACAACTTTTATAAACAAAAAAACTTGTAGATCTGAAAAAATAATAAACAAATAAATAAATATAAATATATACCTTGCAAACACCCCGTAATCGGTAAGTACGCGGACCTCTTCTTCGAGCATCTGCGTCTCGTTCTTCCTGCGTAAACCCTCGATCTACAACTTCAACTCAAAACACAAGATCTTGATCTCCTTGTCTTTGTGATGATGGTGGCGTGGAGTGGCTGTGGTGATGGAGTAGAAGGATCGATTGATAAATCGATTGATAATTAAGAGAGAGAGAGAGATGGAATGATTTTTAGAGAGAGGTAGGACAAGATCTGATATTATCTTATAACAAAGAATATAAGAGGACACGGTAGCTGGCTAAATTTTACTGATTATGACCCATATGTTATGACGCTTCTGAAAACGAGTCATCCCCAATAGAAAATTTACTCGTTATGACTCTTATTTTATAATTTTGCTCTTTGCGCGTCATCTTGTAGCGTGGGTCATAAAAAGTGAGTCAAGGATAGCCCTTTTTCTAGTAGTGTCAGGCAGCTGAAACAATTATGTCCTTTGTCAGGAACATTGAAAATCAAAATGACATTAAAGTCAAACAGATTAGGACTGACAATGGAACAGAGTTCAAAAACTATGAACTTGAATGGTTCTGTGATGAGAAAGGAATTTCCCAAAATGTTTCCTCTCCTTACACACCTGAACAAAATGGTGTTGCTGAAAGGAAAAATAGAACACTCATTGAAACTGCCAGGACAATGCTAAATGGATCAGTCCTTTCCAAACACTTTTGGACTGAAGCAGTCAAAATTTCCTATTATACACAAAATAGATCCATCATTGTCAAGAGACATAGCAAAACCCCTTATGAGTTATTCAAGGGAAGAATCCCTAACATCAGCTACTTTCATGTCTTTGGGTGTCCTGTGCTTATTCATAATAACAAGGATCACTTAGGGAAATTTGATGCCAAAGCTGATGATGGATACTTCTTAGGATACTCACTTGTCTCAAAGGCCTTCAGGGTGTTAAACACTAGGAGACAACATACTAAGGAAACATTCCATGTTACCTTTGATGAGAGCACTGATGCAATCAGTGTCTCTAACACCTCAGTGGAAGAGATAGGCATTGAAATTCATCAAGATTCCCTCCTGATGAACATCATCCTGACAATGGTCCATCCACTCAGTTCCAAGCAAAAGCTGACATCTCCTACTACATCATCCAACCTCCCTTACTCAACCATCTCTGAGTTTGTTGAAGCACAAAGAAGTACTGATACAATCCATCAGTCTGAACATAGTGCTCAGGAACCAAACAATCTCAGTGATCAGTCAACCCAATAAGACACTCAAGATACTGAAAATCATCATGTGTCAACACCTGACCCTACCCATCAGGCCTCTACAAGTTCTAATCAGTTTCCAAGACCTCAAGACAGTTGGACTAGGTCTCAGGATATAGAACTTGTCAATATAATTGGAGAGCCTACTAAAGGCATGCTCACTAGAAGCATGGCTGCACAAATGAGAGCAGCCTCAGCTAATGAATGCCTATTTGTGGACTTCATCTCCACAATTGAACCCAAAAGTGTCAAGGAAGCACTTAATCATCCAAGTTAGGTTCAGGCCATGCATGATGAACTGGAACAATTTGACAGAAACAAGGTAATGACCTTGGTCAAATGTCCTGAAGATGTTTCAGTCATTGGCATGAAATGGGTGTTCAAAAACAAATCTGATGAAAATGGCATAGTCATTAAAAACAAAGCCAGACTTGTAGCCAAAGGCTATAATCAACAAGAAGGCATTGACTATGAAGAAACATTTGCACCAGTGGCAAGGATGGAAGCCATCAGGATCTTCCTTGCCTTTACTACCTAAATGAACTTCAAGGTGTACCAAATGGATGTTAAAAGTGCATTCTTAAATGGGTCACTGAAAGAAGAACTTTATGTTCAGCAACCTCCTAGATTTGAAAGCCATGAGTTTCCTGACCATGTCTGCAAGCTTAACAAAGCCCTTTATGGACTGAAACAAGCTCCCAGGGCATGGTATGAAACTCTCTCAGCCTTCCTGATCCAAAACAAATTTGTCAGAGGCAAGATAGACAACACATTGTTTATCTACAGGACAAATAATGATGTCATACTTGTACAAGTATATGTTGATGACATCATCTTTGGCTCAACAAGTTATAAACTTTGCAAACAGTTTGAAAAACTGATGGCAAAGAAATTTGAAATGAGCATGATGGGAGAACTGACTTACTTCCTTGGATTGAAAATCAAGCAGACTGATAAAGGAACCTCTATCAGTCAAGAGAAGTATGTCAGAAGCCTACTGAAGAAGTATGAGCTCAGTGACTGTGCCTCAGTCAAAACTCCCATGGTACCCCCTAACAACCTTAGTCCTGACCTTACTGGAAAACCAGTGAATCAAACTCTTTTTAGAGGAATGATTGGGTCACTGATGTATCTACTTGCATCAAGGCCTGACATCCAATTCTCAGTCTGTTTGTGTGCCAGATATCAATCTGACCCAAGAGAATCTCACCTCACAGCTGTGAAAAGGATACTCAGGTACCTGAAAAGTACTCTAAACCTTGGATTATACTATCCAAAATGTTCAGGCTTTGATCTCAAAGGATACTCAGACTCTGACTTTGCTGGATGCAACATGGACAAGAAAAGCACCTCAGGCTCCTGCCAAATCCTTGGTGGAAAACTAGTCTGTTGGAGTGCTAAGAAGCAACAGTCAGTTGCCATGTCCTCAGCTGAAGCTGAATATGTTGCTGCAGCAAGTTGTTGTGCAAATGTACTCAGGATGAAAATTAAACTCAGTGACTATGGAATTCAGTATAAGATGGTTCCCATCTTTTGTGATAACACAAGTGCAATTGCCATCTCAAACAACCCTGTTCTTCATCAGAGAACAAAACACATTGATATTAGATATCACTTCATCAGGGACCATGTCATGAATGGCGACATTGAATTACACTTCATTCCTACTGAATATCAGCTAACTGATATATTCACCAAACCATTGGATGAACCAACTTTTACAAGACTGAAAGCTGAACTAGGAGTGTTGGATATTGAGAATCAGTCAACTGATTGAATCCATCCAACTAAGTGTAAATTTTGAAAACCCCAGGTCTCTGGCTCAATGTGTTCCTCAATGAAAAAGATCACTGAATCACCTACCCTAAACCCTTGTACTTTAGGAACTAAAACCCAAGTCCCTGGACAAGCAGGTTAGCCTACCCTGAACCCCTCACTGAATGAAAAGTCATTCAGGGCCCTCAGAAGACATTCAATGCTAACTTAAATGCTCTAAGTATCTAGTTAGTAAATGTCCGAGGTTGGTAACTGAATTCCTATTTAATATAAGAATATTTGTTCTTTTGCCTTTTCGGCATGCACCTCATGGGCTCCCACTTTCCCACTTGGCATTTAATGCCTCTCCAATCACAAAACAGATATGAGATGACTCAACCCTGCAAATCACACTTTTTGCAGACGGCACAACTGTTCACCTCGACAGTTGTGCAAAACAGGGAAAGTGGAGTGATTGAGCATTAAATTCGGATCTCAAACGTTTTATACAAAACAGTTTTCAAAAAAAATCTCTTTTGAGAAATTAAAACCGCTTAATGCCCAAAACACCCTCCACTTCACTTCCCTATAAATACCCCCAAAACAAAATAACACACACATGTTTTTTTGAAAATCTTAAGCAAATTCTTGCCCTTTTTTATCTTTCAAAAAAAACAATTGTGTGTGTGTTCTTAGTCTTTAGAAACCCAAACCATCTTTGTAACCCAGACTTACCAAACAAAAATGGCTACTTCTAAAGCTATCACATACGCCCCAAATGTGGAATTCCTCATGTCTTACCCTTGGTTCATTTCCTGTGTGCTTCAGGACTTACTTGGCTCTGATTATATTAGGCCTGACGCTCAAGGATCTAAACCTGACGTCCTACACAAGGCCAATTATACAAGTGGCCTTACTGAGGTACAACCAGTCGCACTGACCAACTACATGTTGGTAGTCATTCAGGGTGCAAACGCTGTCTCACCAGTACCTTCTCCTACAAAGGAGAAAAAGAAAAAGAAGGTAGGGACCAAGAAGGTGGTGGAACCTACACCACTCGCCCTTGGATCTTCTACCTCAAAAGAAGGGCAAACGGACAAGACCTCAGAGACACCCATCATTGAGACCTTCTTGACCTTAAAACAAACGCCAACGGAGGGTACTGAGAAATCATCCTCAGTATCCTCGGGAAAAACCCTTCCTCATGGCTCTACTGACATACACAAGTCAGTGGGGTCAGGAACCTCCACCCAATCACATCCCGATGAAGGCATTGCTCAATCACAAGCTATGCCTGAGGGAGTACAGGGTCCTGAATCCTCGGTAGGGCAGCACTACTCTACTGAGAAGGGGAGCCACACCCAATCACATCCCGTTCACGGCTCTGAGAAATCACACTCACGGTCTCAGGGAGTCAAGGACCCTAAATCCCCAAAAGGGCAGTACAACCCTGATGGGAAGGGGGTCCACCAACAATCACAATCTGTGCCTAGTGATAGTACTGGAGAACACCAACCAGTGCTTGAAGGTGCACATGGGGACAAAGACTCAGGGGGCATGCAACCACCCACTGATATGGAACCACAACCCCCTCATGGCGGATCCCTTCTCTCGGGAACTGAATCCAAGAGCCAGGCTGAGCAAACCCACTCAGTTTTTATGGCGGGGTCAGGACCTGGCCATAACCAAGGCAAGTCTTCTAATGAAGAGGAGCCGGCTAACCAAGTGTTGCAGATTCAGTCTATGGCAGATTTTCAGGCTGTTCTCTTTTCTGATGATGAGCTCAGCAATGACAGTGTGGAAGAAGTTTTTGAGGCAGGGGATGATCTGGACACTGGTGCTCAACCCACTGAACAATAGCATCAGTCTTCTCCACCATAGGCTGAAGAATCAACATCTCAGGCTGATCATTCATTGGACTCTAAATCATCCTGCCCAGCCAATCTCAGGAAGTATGACAACATTCTTCCTCTCACAGAAAGACAGTTTGTAAAGTTCTTGTAGAAAGCCAACAATGCTCTCTTTAGTGGGCTCACTGAAGAACTCTTTGATCAATATTGTGAAGCTGCAGTTCATTATGTCAACCTGAAGGAATCCATTGAATCTTATCATGATGACGTTAATGAGCATCAATCATCGATCACCTTCTCCTTGACAACTCTTGATGAAAATCTTAAAATGTTCAACGCTACTCTTTCCAACATTACGAAGAGCGTTGCAACTATTCAAGAGTCAGTAAAAGATGACCCTGAGCTCACCAAGAAGATTCTTCAGGCTTCTGAGACCTATCAGCAACATCAGCCCAGTTCACTGAGCTTGTCAATACGCTGACATCTTCTAACCTTCAGAGTCTTAGCTCTTCAGTGGACTCCATCAAGTCTTCCCTGGTTCTTATGGAGGCAAATTTAGCATCTTGGGCCAAGTCTTCGAATTCCTTGGCCTGGAATCTTGGGCCTCGAATGACTGCCATAGAGACTTCTCAGGCATCTCTTGAGGCAAAAGTGACCACTCTTCAGCAAGACACCTCAGACATCAAAACCATGATGACTGAGATCTGTCAGGCTTTTAAAGGTCATGATGCTCCCTCAACTTCAGTGAGCACTCCAACTCTTGCTCTCATAATGGCTCAAGCAATAGTTGAGGGGGAGAAAGTCACTGAAGCATCTTCCAGCCAACAACCTCTTTCTCACACTAAGGGGGAGATTCCTGAAACAACCCCATCAACTCACCAAGATAAAGGCAAAGGCATTCTCACAACAACAGAGCCTGAACCTACACCACTATTGGTGCCTGCTTCCTTGGTCATAAGGCCTGACCTTGATGAACCAGTCAAGATCCCTTATGAAATTAATAGAGTGTTGTATCATCTCACTGAGGCTGAAATTCAGGCTCATATGGAGAGGGAAGAGTTGTTAAAGAAAACAGCTGAAGAAGAAAGGTTGAACAAGACTGCTCTTATCCAAGTGGTCAGTGAAGAGGCTGAAAAGCTTGGAATACAACCACAAGCCCTTGCTGGAAGAAAAAGTGGTGAGAGATTTATAAAAGCTCAGGATGCTGAGATGATTACTCTCAGGCGGAAAAGGGATGAGAAAATGAAAAAGGCTACAGAGATAAGGAGAAAGAAAATTGAGAGGTGCCAGTGGGTTATGACAAGCAGATTGCGACCAGAACCAATCACTGATGTCAAGATTCATCAAAATACCAAGCCTGCTGTCATTAGTGTCTTCAGAGGTCCAGACAAGAGACACTTTAAGGTTCATGATCCCTTTAGATTCTCTGACTTTGGGATCATTGAATTGGATAAATTGGGTCTAATCATACTGAAAAAGCATAACATAGTTGTCAAGGACCTGATGAAATCCCTGAAGCTAAGATATGAAAAACTGACAACAACACCTAATGAACTTGGTATTCCCTCTCTTCTCCCTACTCCGGCCAATCAGCCTGCTCCCTCTCAGTCCTATAGAAGAAAGAGGAATAAAATTGAATCTGAGCCTGAGATCAAAGTTCTTGGCCTTGAATGCAACAGAGCCCTCCCTGAAGGAGTTACATTTGTGAACATGGTTATTGAACAACCTGAGAGAGGTCTCTTCTTTACTGATGAGTTTGGAGACCCAGCCTTCCAAAGATGGATCGACATTGATCAGGCTGGAATCAAAGCCATGCTTGGTTTCCTCATGATGGCCTCCCCAATACAGAGTCCTGAAAATGTAAGGTTCTGTCATTACCTGAGAACCAAGATCCAAGAACATCCTGACCAACATGAGCTGGAATCTAAGAGACCAAAGCTTGAAGCCCTTGGTTACAAATTTGACTGATGAATCTGCATTACCACCACTATCCTTGTACTGTGTTAGATGATAGTACTTTGTAAATGATAAATAAAATTGATGGCCCATGTTTTTATTATTTCAGTGTCCTTAATAGCTTTCTAGTATATTCAGTATGAGTTGAAGTCATTAGCTCACTCATAACTGATCAAAACACTTAGTCATAATTTATATCCAAATAGGAGGAGATTGTTGGGTCCGTCAGTACCCAAGGATCCTGAAAAAAGGATTTAAATACAAATTACGCTAAGTGTTAATCAACCGAAAACATACTTAAGTCACTGAGTGAACAGTCACTCAGTGAGTTACCTTCAAGATGCTCAGGACGAGTCTAAGAAGAAAGACTCATCACTCAGTGAGACGGAACCCCCTGATTGTTACTTGAGACAAAGAAGAAGGTAATGGGTTCAGTGAGTGTTGGACAAGAACTCACTGAACCCCAGTCTCCTCAACAACAATAAGTGATTGAAGACTGAGACTGAAGGCGAAGCCTGAAGAACCTGAAGCCTGAAAGAAAGGCGGGATTGAGCGGGAAGAGTTTGAAGAGATAAGGACAAGTCTTATCGGTCCAGAAACAAACCATCCCTAAAGCGGCTAAAAGTCAAGAAGTGTCAGAACTGACACTCGAAGACTTTTTAGCGCATTCCTATTGGTTCTTGAAAATAACAAATACTATTGTAGTTGTCAGACACGGCTTCTTATTATTTATGCATTTTAATCTTCAGGACTCTTTGATGTTTGTACATAAATAGCAAAAGATGGAGAAAAAGGGTTTAAGTTTTGTGCATTAAAAGCTTAGAATTTCACAAAACCCTTTTCTCCTACAAAGAGTAACTAAGTCCCTGAGATAGCTCAGTGGTTCAACATCGTTACCACTCAAGCAAAGCTTGAGTTTAGATAGGAGACACACCATACCTTGTCTATTCAATCCCAAGTGTTTGTTCCACAAAACACTTGGGTAATAGATTCTTTGATTGATTTATAATATGAATTTAAACGTTGAAAAAACTCTGTGTTTTTATATTTGCGTTTTACTTATCAGTTGTTATTAATCAAATACATTGTATCAGTCATAAACACAATTAGATTAACTTTTTAGTTTTCTCTAAGCGTGTTAAGGGAACAACAGCCTTATGTGGTGGTTAAATGTCACTCGGATCAGTTGGTCAAATCGCCTAGCCGATAATTCCAAACCCGTACCTCCTTTGGTCAATTCGGATGTTCAGTCCGATTTTAGTCATTAAGTGCCAGCTATCAATCTAGACCTATTAGGTACCAAGGTGTGTGGTCCTTTGGTCAATTCTCACACATACAACAAAGTCCTACATGTAGAAACTGTAGAGGGGGGGGGGGGGGGTGAATACGTTTCTTTGTAAAAACTTTTATATCAAACACCCGATCAAGTGTGACATAATATGAAAAGTGTCAACACTAGTCTTAATAGAACTAGAGATAATATAAAGCAACAAGTAAGGCATGTCACATTGACACAAACTTAGACATATTAGTAATAACATGCCATGACACAAACACAGCTAATGCAATATAAGCAACAAACCACACAAACATAAATGCAATGCAAAGTATAAATGTAAAGCGGTAAATGCAAAAATAAATGTAAAGATATAAGTAAAGAAAGCGCAAACCGGACACGGTGATTTATAGTGGTTCGGTCACAAAGCTCCTCTTCGCCCCACTCCACTCCTCGAGTACCCAACTCGAGAGTTACTTCACTAATCAACAAGCTCCCTTCTTGGCGGAGAAAACCATACAACGTCGCTTACAATATTTTCCGACACTAAGCTAGATGTCAAGTTCTTCTTCGGTTACAACCAAACCCGTTATGTTTTATGGCCCAACATAACAAACCTTGTGTTTTGAGGCCTAAACACATAAACCGCGTCGCTTACATTATTTTCCGACATTAAGCTAAATGTCGAGTACTAATCTAGCTAGTACTAATCTCACTCACGATCTACCCGATCTTCACAAATCACACAAGCTACACGATCCACATGATCTAAACTTGATCTACCCGATCTACCCAATAACAACACAAGCTACACGAGATCTCCCCGATCTCTACAAGATCACAATGATCCACACAAACTAACTAAACAAGATGATAGACAACTTGATGTATATCAAGATACAACAAGTGCGTAACAAGTGTTACGAGTGCACTAGACTAACCCTACAACACTTTGCATCTTCATGATACGGTGTGTTCTTCTCTTGCACTAGTAGAGGAATGAAGGTGATCACTTGAATGGATGATTGGATCACTCTTAAATAAACTAAAACTCTCTAAATGATCAAAGAAAGTGATCTAAGTAAAAAGGGATTAGACCAGAGAAAACTAACTGGAAAATCAAGTTGGAAGTGTAAAATGGTCCACTATTTATAGGCAAAGAAAAAACTAGCCGTTACAGACAGATGGTACAACTAAATACCCGACGGTACCACTAGATTTAGTGGTACCGTGGTACCATCCCAGACAGGGACGCTCCAAATTTTGTTTTTAGTGGTGAAATTTTATTTGGGGAAGTTTGGAGCTGATTTGGGGGGGGGGGAAATAGTTGTTGGTGATTTTAAACTTATTTTTCAAATTAAAACATTTCTTTTTAATTCAAAAATAATTTGTAAAATGTATTTTTGAAAAAATGTTTTGTCACATTAAAAATATTAAGTTTAGAGAAAAATATAATCCTTTGATCATTAGTCAAGTTGTAGATTTGTTTGTTCATACCTTGAGTGATTTACGTCGGGATGGAAATCTACGACTTTGTTGAAGCATGCTTGAGACATCGAGAGGTGTTGATGTAAGTATGTATTGATGATTTATGTTTACAAGTAACTTGCACATTTTACGTTATGCATTACAAGTTACATGTTTGTCATTATTAAAACCGAAGAAACCGTTTAGTTTAAATATCATAATATTTGCACTAACAATCTCCCCTTTTTTGATGATGACAAATATGTAAATCGTAACAAACAGTAAAATGTAAAAGTTACCTGTTTACACTCCCTTCTCCCCTTTTTGTCGAAGTAAAAAGGTAGTTGCCTTGAATTCACTCCCTACTCCCCCTTATTGCACTACTTTCCTTTCTCCCCAGATAGGCGAGCTTGCATCAACCCAGTGAAGTCTTCTATCACCACTGTTAAAACGACTCCATGCTATGTATTCAAATACCTCCAAGCTCCCCCTAGCTCAATGCTCCCATATGGTGATTGAATCCCCTTGTTTACTTACCTTAGTATCTAGCGGATCCATGGATCAAATTCTTACAAAGGCTTGTCCTACATCAAGGGTTAGCTTCGTGCAACATAATATATAAAAGAATAGGAGCAAAATTATAGGGATAGAATTCACATAGCAAAACATACAAGGGTTAAATTATGTTAAAACGTAGCTACAAAAAAAAAGAGTTTGATGAGCATATCAAAGTATGCAAGAAGTTAGACACGTGATGAAAGTGTGCCAAAAGGATAAACATGAAGAAGAAAGCCCAAGAAAGTTGAGCGACACAAAGATGTGAATGCGTAATGCAATTCAATGACACTAGAGGGTCACAACTTGACTGACAACCTAAGGTTTAATTGTTCAACCAATCATGGGAATGACACAAGAAATTATGGGAATAACTTCTTCAAGTTGTCATTGGGAAGATGAGTTCCAACAAACCTTTTGAATGACATAATCATCTACCTAAGATGATTGTTGTTGAGGATAGTTTGTTGAAAAGACATACTCTAAATGAGGTAGACTCGACAGAAGTTATACTTAAAAAAAATGAGAACGATACGCACCTAAATGCGAATTGAAATGATTCCATCAGATGGGAAGTGTTGGATTTGACCTTTGAGAAAAGGTGGGAAAAGACGGTTTAGATTAATGTATCGGTTGCACTGACAATGAGATGCATGCTATATTTCAAAGGAGAAAAAAATATGCATGTGATCCTAGTGAGGGTGAATTTCTCTAACGGGGTTGGTGTAACAAAGTTCTAGAGTTCTAGTTTCGGATAATCCTAGTTATATGTGTTAGAGATAATTTTGGTGCATGAAGGATTTTGTGTGATTGTGTAGTTATACACTTTGGGTTGTGAGGATTGAAGATTATTGAACTAATCATCACTATCAAGAGTGAAGAATAGTTACAAGGTTTTGTTGTTGTAATGGATGGCTTACTTGTAAGGTTTGAGTATAAGGGTTGAAGGTTCTGAAACCAAATATCACTATCAAGAGTGAAGTTTAGTTATAAGGCTTGAGTGTGATGATGAATGATATTATTGTGAGGTTTAGTGTGAAGGTTAAAGGTGATTGTATAGAACGAATAGCTAGGTGATCACAAAGAGTAGTGGTTAGGAAGCTACAACCGACTGTGATTTTGTGAGAGGGGTTTTGCTGAGTAGCGGGTACGTAAGAAGTGAGTGTTTTAGTGAAGAATTATAGGGAAAAAGAACCACATTTGTGTGTTCTTGAGAGTGTTTGGTGAAAGACTAAATGTGTATGAGTGTGTTTTCGCTCCCCCTTAATCGATGGCCATTCAGACAAGATGTTTTGAGAGACGAATCAAAACTAAAGAGGAAAACAAACGTTGACGGAAGCAATGAGCTTAGTAATGTTATGACAAGTGGTGGATAGCATACAATAAACTTCACCTTTGAAGTCACGTAGCTCTTCTCAATCATTGTGAATATTCATAGAACATTCATATGATAAGGCATGTGATTATGTGGAAATGTGCTAAGGGTTAAGAAGATAGAATCTTCAAGGTTGTGGAGTTAGTGATAAGGTTCTAGTATGGTTATCTTTGATAGAAGAAATTATGTTGATGAAGAAGGGTTATCTCAATTTATCCTAGCGGTTCTTAGCTTGAAGTGTGTGGAAGATGAGTGGGATGCGAAAGCATTGGTAGTGTAGAACAAAGGTTGAGAATTGTAGGTAAGTTGAGAAGATGATGGATACGGAAGTAACCAAACATATGGTGTGTTTAGTACCATGCGGAAGTGAAAGGGGAAAAAGCTAAGGAATCAGAAGATAGGCAGAATCTATTCAGATAGAAGACGATTCTGGTTCAAGACTACAGCGAGTGGGTTTTGATAGTGCTTTTGAAACTGTGAGATTGAAAATAGAATAAACTGTCTCAGCAGATAACGGTCAGACGGTACCATTAAATTTAGCGGTACCGTCCCTTATTTAAGGGTACCATGACCTGCTGAGGTCAGTTTTGACCCAGAATTTGATTTTCGACAAATAAATTTCACATATGTTGTGATTTTTCTGGACCTTAGATTAAAGGAATTTATACCACATAAATTCTTTTATGAATGAATCCAACGGGCTTCGATGAACGTTGATCGAGAACGAGAGATGACATTTAATTGCATTTCGCAAATTAAATATGCTTTATATATTTTGGATGAAATATTTAAGTTGTCATTGGAAGGTTGAGAGGATTTAACTCTAATCTAGATATGTTTTAGACACACATAAATCAACGATTTGAGAGGATCTAACGAATAAATCTCGCCGATTTAATGAGACTTTTAGACATTATGAAAGAATCTATACCTAATAAATTCTTTGAGGGATAAATCCAATGGGATTTGACACGAGAATATTGACAATCCGAGATGACTTTAATATTTCCAAGGAAATACTTAAATAGCCATTAGACATGACTCGAAGGAGGACTTCAACATTTCTAATGAAATATTTAAATAGTCATTAGACGACACTTAAGGGATGTTTTTAACACATGTAAATTATGAAATTTACGGAATGTGTTCCATCATTCCTAGACCTAAGCGTAAGTAGTTGAATGGTTCACGTTTGAGAGGTTTGGATGTTTGTAGGGTGATTGATGGGATTTTTGGGATGAAGATCCATTGTTGTTGTGAGATCGCTGCACGTCGGTAGGTGATCAAGATTGACGACGAAAAAGAAAAGACTTAAAAATATCAATCTTCGTATAGGCATATTGCCCGTTATTTGGAAGAAAGAGAGTATCAATGTACTCTTTGTGAGATAGGATGATAAGTTTGTTTTCTACCCTAAAACGATGGATAAGTTCGATCCTCATTATCTATGAGGTGAGCTTGACACAAAACGCGATGACAAACCTATGGGGATAAAAGGAACTAACGGAAATGAATATACTTGGTCTTAAGAAGTGTATATTCACACGAGGATGAAAGGAACTACTAATCACTTATTTAGTAACTCGTGAGTCCTTTGTCACCCGAAGGTTGATGTTAGCTTTTAGTTTTTGGATGAGCGTTTTAACATATGTTGTTAAAAGACTTGAATATGATGTTTCGGATATGACATTTAACAATTGCGATCGCAAGTTAGAATTACTTGAATATTTTGGATGAAATATTTAAGTTGTCAAACCTACTCCGAGTTCTACTAGGCGTGTATCTAACCTTCCCTTGACAAAAGAGTGTATCACTTGGAAGAAAACGAAATGATGACCAAGGAATTAGGGCAATTTCGCGACAACTCTAATTTTTAGATTTTGACACTAGTGTAAGACTAAATGACGTCTAAAATTTTATAGTGATAGGCATACCTAAATCATTATGTGTCAAAACAACATAGTGTGGGTGCACAATTAACACGCAAATCATGTAAAATGCACATAAGGAACAAATGGAAACATCATACAAAACATGATTACATTTAGCATTTAAGAGCATGTATCATAGATATACATATCAAGAGATATTATATCGGAATATCTAATCGAAAACAAAATCTTTATAATAAACAGCATTCAATAATTAATCAAGTAATTACTGAGCATTAAGAAAGCATGGAGGCATTTAATCATATCTCACAAGAATTTGTTATCACTTTAAAACACATATGTGGGATGCAAGTAATCTAGGTTTGCTAGGGAGGATCCTAATTACTACTTGTTCAAAATGAAGTCCAAATGAGAGATAAAGTTCACCGATGTAAGGTATATTTAATCAAATGTAGGAATGAAAAATTTTCAAGTTAGAGAATGAGTATAAGACTATCACTAGTGGTGCTTAATTCAGGCTAAACACGACCATTTTTATGGATTATACCACGAACACAACTTCTCTCCTGGAAGCAATTCAACCGTTAGGTCAAATTCAATTTCTAGTGCGATAGATTCTCCAGTAGTCTTTCTCATGTTAGAAAAATTCAAATTCCTATATTTGCCTATCGAAGTGTTAGAAAAGATGATATTAGCTTATTCCGCTAATACATGGCCTAATATGACTCAACTAACCATATTTCAAAAGCCGGTTAAGAAGATGACATGTCTTACCCAAACTCCTTACAAAGGCAAGCACAATGTTTTAATTTCGTGTTTGAGATTTGGAGGTTATTTGGTGGATATGGTGCATTTCATGATCTCTTGGACGACATTGTTATTTTAACATGATTTGGTTTTCTAGAACCAAGAGATGCCCTAATGTAAAACAATGTATAATCAGCTACATCAAGAGTGTTTCAAGAATGCTCCTTTGCATATCTTGAGAAAAGAATCTAGTAAAGGTTACTTACCTCAATAGATCTTGTGAGTATTATATGATGTATGATTGAAATGAGACATATTGTATCTTTCAATATATGCTTTTTTTAAGAGGAAACTTATCACTCTTACGAATGCTTAGTAAAACAAGTATTTTAATGTATGACCAATTTTACTTGTTTATGCAATGACACATGTTGTATTGGGTTATTATTCAAATCTAATATCCTATATTTGTTAACAAGATGCAATGTATTCTCTTGTAACATAACCATTCATGTTACAAAGAAAATGAGATGCATATGATATAAATTATCCTTTATCAATCTTTTGATAAGAAAAATACATGTGATTTTCTCGAAGATTGATGACGTACATAATAGTTAATAACATATTATGTGTGACACTTTTACTTGAAATTTGATTTTGAGTGTTGAGTCGTTCATGAGCAAAGTTTACATATGTTGTTTGTTTTTTCGTGTTTGGTTTTTTTCGGAAATGACACATTTACTAATTGCATTGCAGAGTAAATTACTTGAATATTTCGGATGAAACATCCAAGTTGTTAATCCTACTTAGTTGTGTATTTTATGCATCTTTTAAACATATTGGTTTAATGTTTGGAACACAACCATTGGACAAGAAGACTCAATATGGCATCTTCAACACAAGTGTGAGTTATGATCCGATGCATGGACGTCATTATTTTCATAACAACCGAGTGTGATTGAGTATGTATATTCCAGATAATATATTTCATTATATTTCGATGTTATCTTGAAGCTAGACAAATAATAACTCTAATTTCATGTCCAAACTCGAAAACTTGTCAATTAGATTCGATGATGGTATCAATCATAATTTGAATAATGAATTGATATGTACTCAAAATCTTTCTTGACCCTCACGATCACTCATTTTAAAAAGAGAATAAAAACTTAAGGATTGTGTTTCATTTATTCTAATACTAGTTGTATGTGTGAGGTTAATGACATATTAACTTACTACTTCGAGATTGTCATTTATTTTTATGTGCGAAAAACTATTTATTATTAAGTATAATATTTTTAGTTTTCGACATATCATGAATATAAAAATAATTATCATAACCATTTTAAAATACTAAATGTTTAAAACATTTTGTGTATGTGTTAGATCAATGCAATTTTAATATATTTTCTTTTACTTAAATACTAATATATTAATATGATCTTTTATCTTATTTAGACAACCATGGTCAAGCAAGACAAGAGGATGTAATGTTTTAGAGATCATGTTACGGATTTAATGAAAGTATTAAATATTTTGAGGTGATATACTTTTTACACTTAAACCTTTGGAAAAATAATTGTGTAAGATATTATCTTTCGACACACATGATCAACCAACTTACTTTCCATTCCTAAGAAGGTTACTAATGCATTTTAAAACTTTCAAGATGTCGAAAACACATATGCAAGAAAAGTGGTCTATGCCTATACGCAGTGCAAAACCAATTACACAACTTAGTGCAAGAAGTCTAGTCTAAGTCCTATATGACGCATAAACCGGAAAACTAATAATCAACACATAGCAACAAGGCATGTAAAATGCTTGTGATTATAGATATAATTAGCTCAACTAAAGATAACTATAAGCACTCAAAAATATTAACTAACAATACTAAGACACAAAGAAAAACAAATAATCATTTAGCATAACACACAAAAATATTTATCGTCATTTTGTGTATTAAGTATAACAATGTACACTTAGCTTGATTTTATTTGAAAATTAATTAGTTTCCATCCCATTTCAAAATTTGATCAAGTTCAACAGTTTGAAAATATAAATACATCAACGTGCGATGTTCTGTTTGAAATTTGACCAAAAATTTGCGCAATCAGCATGACCGGACTAGACTTTCTATTACGAATCAAAAACTTTGATAGATTTCACTTTACAATCAATTCCTAAAAGTATGTTTAAATGAAAGTAGACTCAAAGACGTTTAAAACGATAGGTGGTGCGACTCCTACGGACTTACGGTTGATTTTATATGAATTTCTGAAAATGACTCAGTTCTGAGAAACAGACAGACAGATACACGGTACCGTTAAATACCCTACGGTACCATTAAATATAATGGTACCATCCAGCATTTAGTGGTACCATCCACTGTTATTACAGTTCTGTCACAGATTAATTTTCTGATTCAACGCAACAAAGAAATGTAAAAATTTAGTAAACTAGATACCGAACATGTAGAATATGTTAAACATCATTTCCACGTTTAGGACCAAGAAGATATTTACGAGAATACTTTTACTACAAAATAAATAATTTTCCCAAACGCTCATTTCAAAATCGTGTTACTTTACGACTTATTTTAAAGACATTACTGGAAACTTACAAACTCTATTCTTTTATTTGTTTAACAAAACCTTCAAGCTAGTATGACAAAGTATACATGACAAAAAAACTTGTAAGTATTAAGCAACTAAATACTTTTCATATTTTATCACCTTCATGGGTAATTTGATACATGAATCGTACTCAATTTTGAAAACCATTTGTTTTAAAAATTTGATCGACGTGGCTCTGGCACTAATTGTGGAAACCGTAGAGGGGGGGGGGGGTGAATACATTTCCATTTAAAAACTTAAAAACTCTTGTATCAAACACCCGATCAAGTGTGACATAATATGAAAAGTGTCAACACTAGTCTTACAAGAACTAGAGATAATATAAAGCAACAAGTAAGGCATGTCACATTGACACAAACTTAGACATATTAGTGATAACATGCCATGACACAAACAGAACTAACGCAATATAAGCAACAAACCACACAAACATAAATGCAATGCAAAGTATAAATGTAAAGCGGTGAATGCAAAAATAAACGTAAAGATATAAGTAAAGAAAGCGCAAACCGAACACAGTGGTTTATAGTGGTTTGGTCACGAAGCTCCTCTTCGCCCTATTTTACTCTCCGAGTACCCAACTCGAGAGTTACTTCACTAATCAACAAGCTCCCTTCTTGGCGGAGAAAACCATACAACATCACTTACAATATTTTTCGACACTAAGCTAGATGTCGAGTTCTTCTTCGAGTATAACCAAACCCGTTATGTTTTATGGCCCAACATAACAAACCTTGTGTTTTGAGGCCTAAACACATAAACCGCGTCACTTACATTATTTTCCGACATTAAGCTAAATGTCGAGTACTAATCTAGCTAGTACCAATCTCACTTACGATCTACCTGATCCTCACAAATCACACAAGCTACACGATTCACATGATCTAAACTTGATCTACCCGATCTACTCACGATCCACCTGATCTACTCATGATCTACCCGATCTACTCGATAACAACACAAGCTACATGAGATCTCCCCGATCTCTACAAGATCACAATGATCCACACAAACTAACTAAACAAGATGATAGACAACTTGATGTATAACAAGATACAACAAGCGCGTAACAAGTGTTACGAGTGCACTAGACTAACCCTACAACACTTTGTATCTTCATGATACGGTGTGTTCTTCTCTTGCAAAATTTATTTTTGAAAAAATGTTTTGTCACATTAAAAATGTTAAGTTTAGAGAAAAATATAATCCTTTGATCATTAGTCAAGTTGTAGATTTGTTTGTTCGTACCTTGAGTGATTTACGTCGGGATGGAAATATATGACTTTGTTGAAGCATACTTGAGACGTCGAGAGGTGTTGATGTAAGTATGCATTGATGATTTATGTTTACGAGTAACTTGCGCATTTTACGTTATGCATTACAAGTTAAATGTTTGTCATTATTAAAATCGAAGAAACCATTTAGTTTAAATATCGTAATATTTGCACTAACACTGCATTTCTTATCTATATCTACTAGGATAGGTAGTCCTTTGGTCAATTCTTACGCGAGGTGGTGTGTAGTCCTTTGGTCAATTCTTACACGCCCCGCAACCTACTAGACTAGGGTCCTTTGGTCAATTCAAGCTAGCCTAGTAGATACTACCTAGAATACACATTTCCAAAACGCGGGGATCATAGAAAGGCTAGATGGATAAACACATAAAGCACATAATAAACAGGAAAACAAATATCATGGCAATAATAATTTCGTAACTAGGCTAACACATGAAGTGTTTAGCCTCTCATATTATAAAATGCAGCAAAAGCAATGTAAAATGTCATAATGAAAGTAAACATTGGATTCGATACAGTACATGATTTGATGCTAAAGCTAATGATTAAATGGTACGATTTCTCCCTTTGAATGTGGTTGAGAGTTGCTGAGATTCATCCTTGATGAAGCCCTAATTCATCACTTGAAAATTGTGGTAGCAAGTGATAATGAAATTGCAGATTTAGGGCTTGTATTTATAACTTCAACAAAGTTACAGCGTAACTTTAAATAAAGGGTTACGCAGTAACCCCAGTATCCCTGACGACCTTATCTTTATAATAATATCTACGGTGTAACCTCAAGAAGAGGTTACGAACGTAGAACTCTCGTAAAGATTTTTGGCCTTTCTACGCCGTAACCCTAGGAATAAGTTAAGGCGTAACCTTCTTGATCACTGAAATTCTCTAAGTCTTTGGATATCTACGGCGTAACCATATCGATGGAGTTACGCCGTAACCTTCAGCAACATTGACTTTAGTCTTCTAGTGATATAATATGTTACGGTGTAGGATGGAGTATAAGTCTACACCGTAACTACCTCTTGGCCAACAACCTCTTGAATAACTTTGTTAGTTTTCCTTCCAAATCCGTGTTTCTTCGTTCCGATGCTCATCTATACCCTGAAATGAAATAAGTTATAATAGTATATATATATCCATGCAAAACTATACAAATGGTGAGCATTTTAAGGGAAAATTGACATTTAAATATCATGACTATTTGACGTTATCTGTTGACAATAACCTAATGAACCTCTCATATCTCTAACTACCAACAGAGCATAGCTCTTATTCCTTGAAGCTTTTAGGCAAGATTTTTCAAAATGAAATTGAACGAAATAAAGTGCATTTTGGATAAAAGTCAATAAAGTATGAGTTGGTGAAAGGCAGTGAACAGTTGGCATAACTGTTCACTAAAGCAAGCTTGGCAGGTTTCCAAGAATGGAAGCATTTAATAGAAGATGTACTTTATTGTACTTATTCCAAAGAATGCTTGACACGTATTACCTAAACTCACTAAGTGACTTCCTTGTACCTAGTATAAAAGGAATGTTAGTCTAGAGTAAATGCACCACTTCACATACTTATTGTTGAATTTATTGAAGTGCATTTACTCTCTTTAAACTTACATCAAGTGCCTGATCCTATCAATGACTTATAAGTTCACTTGCAAACTTAGTTTTCTAAGTTTGCTTGATCAAAGAGTTGTATTTACATTGTCATTCAGTTAAGTGTTTTCGCACAATAATTTGTAATTCTTTGATTCATATCAATAAAGAATTATACGTTGAAAAGTCTTAATTATATGTTGTACTTAAACTGTTTTATCATTTGTTTATCAAACTAACATTGATTTGGGAACAACAGTAAACTATCAGAAAAAAAGGATTAGTCGGCCATGGCTGCAAAGTTAGCAGCCTGTCCCGCCAAGATGCAAATAATCTCACTTTGGCCAAAAGTCTAAAAAAACATTTAAAATCTATCATCACAACCTCTTACATTACCCTATGAGGATAGACTATATACCATAAGTACCTATGAGCACATAAACACGTCATTTTTATGCAACATTACCACCAAACACTTATGACGACAAATTATAAAAAATGTATAGAATCCACTTATGAGGAGAAAAAAAAAAAAAAAAAAAAACACATAACCAACATAGAAACTAAAATAATTATAATTTGTAGCAAATCGTGTAAAATAAACAAAACCATTACCACACAACGTAGGATCAACACAGTACTTATAGCCAAATATCAAACTGTAAAAATGGTATAAAGCCAACACCTATGTACATATCAGCCTTTAAAAGGCACGTCAAAATTTAAAACACATCAGCCTTCAACAAAAGACACCAAAACCATAAATCAATCAATATAATTTTTAACTTCACACCAAATTTCAAAATAAAAACCTAATAAATTGTTAGGGTTTATAAACTTACAATATGAAATAGGGATCAACCTCCTACATGTAATCGAAGCTTTGCATGTGTAATCTTCTTTATCTCTTAATCCCGAAATTAGGCGACAATGTGTGTTGTGATCTTGTATCTAGGGTTATAAAGAAAGTGATGATCTGATGCACACGTGTTTGTTAGGATAATGTATTCAAGACACGTATATTGGTAAGGGATAAGAGGAAAAAAATGAAAAAAAAAAAAAACATCCACACATTAAACGACGTCTTTTCAAGGAAACCAATAACTTAAAAAAATCAAAACAGGTTTGTTTTGGAGACGCATAAAACGACATCGTTTCTCACGGTAAATGTATAATAGAGTAATATTTATGTAATATAACTGTATTACAATAATATAATTATGTTTGTTGTCGTTTTATAAAATAACCAAACGAATATTAAATGATAGAATATTGGTGTAATATAAAAAGATATTGTTGTGATCTCAAATTAAACTTTTGTAATACAAAATAAAAAAATTTAATTTAATACTTAATATCTAAGGTAATACATAAAAACACACACACACACACACACACACACACACACACACACACACACATATACATATATATATATATGAAACAAACTTTTGGCTAATAATTCAAAACAAAAATATGGGTCGTCCGATTCACTTTCTATTTCTTTTTTTTAACACAATATATCATGATTATCATGTAACAGCTTCAAACGTAAATGCAGTTACCTCTTTCGAGCAATTTCAGATGTTTATCATGGATGCGGAAATCCAGAATCCGGTAGTTCATGTTTTTTTCTAAAAATAGTGATATTGGAAATAAAACAATGAGCTACAACGAAAAATTTAGTTGGGAATTCCGTGAAGGTATTGGTGATTCAACTGTGTTTAAAGGAATATTTTTCTTGATGGATCCCGACAATAATGTTTCCAAAAAGGTGGATTATAATGTTTTTGACATCGGTATTTGAGTGTCTCGTTAACCACTAAGCACTCCAATTAAACTAAAAATGATCCTTAACACAAGAGTTACCACGACTCGAATAACCAAAACAAATCATGGCCGTGATCTCCCATGAGTCACGGCTCGTGCCCAACGAGACCAACCAATATACTACAACTCAAATAATCAACAAGTCTCGACCGTGACTCTCATGAGTCGCGGCTCAACCACATCGACCACAAAACAAGTACAACAAACCTACGGCTCTAACCAAACTCGACCACAATTTAATCCTAGACTCGGCTAACTCAACCTACACGAGTCGTGACTTACCCCGAGTCACGGCTCATCCCTACGCGAACCATAAACCACACGGCCACAATGAGACCCAACCAACAATCATCAAAACTCACTAATAATTATCACAAGAACAAGACAAGCTCGGAACATAAATTATATCATAAAATAAATACGAAACGGGTCCGAGTCAACTCAACTTGTAAGTTGACTCGGACGAGTCCCACGACTCAGAACGAGTCAAAGCGATTCGAGTGTCAAAAGAACAAGATCCACACGAGTTAGTTGCTAAAACATTAAGCTTTGTTTAATCTGATTAGGGGTTGTAAAGAAAATGAAGAAATAAAGGATAGGAGGTGCGTGTGTCTTACCAAGAGGAGGAGAAAGATGAGAGGTGGTGGTGGCTCACGGCGGCGTGAGGTGGTGAGCGGCGGTGGTACTTCAAACACAAGAAAACGAGCTTCTTTCGGGCTAGTATTCTCCAAAAATGGTGTAGGGGACTAGATCTACGCGTCGGACGTGTTTTGGGGGTGGCCGAAATCTCGCCAAAATAGTAACTCTGGTGGAGGAGTTAGCAAAGTGAGAGAGGAAACCCTAATTGGGTCTTTTATACTCCCACGAGGAACTAATTGTGTAAAAGAAAAGGAAGCATAAGGGGCGGCAGTGTAAAATAAGGGTGGGGTGGATTTTGTAATTTGACAATTCTTTTAATAAGAGCCTTTTGGGCCCCATTCGACATAGCAAACGTGCGTTTTAAGTTACAGGACTTGCGCCGTTGAGTCCAAAATAATTTTGCTAATAAAAACAATTATTAATACGTATAACTTTCTCGGAGTTAATTTATTTAGTAAATCGATTTGTTTCGTGCGTTTTAGATTGTGCCGGCTCAATAAAGGGATAACGCTCACGTTTAACAAGATATCTACTGTTTTTCAAGCCTAAACAAGTTCAAGGAAACTTAGAAGCTAGGGGAAATAAAAAATAAACATTTTGGATAGTAAAATAAGTTTAGGAAATTTACCGGGTGTTACACTTATTGATTAGTCGAATTGTCACGTCCTTGTCTAATTGGCGCATTGTATTCCTATGTTGTCGTAGGGTGGTGCCAATGTCCCCAAATCTATGTGTGTATAAGTCTCCTTTGGAAAACCCTAGATCTACAAGTGACAATTAAGTCATCTCCTTAGGATTTCCTACTATCTACAAGCCGCAACTCACGCAATAAATACAACGAATAAAACCACCAGTGCACTCCAGGGTATAAAGGCGTTAAGTGGGACGTTCAAGCTAGTACATATAGAGTTAAGCCAGTTTTCCTATTCCTAACGCAATACAACCAATCAAACAAAAGACGACAATCAATAATTAACAACTAGGTTTCATTAGATCTAAGCAAACACTAATTAATTTAGCCTAGCATGTTAAAGTGAAGAGAAGAAAAACATAAAATCAAACAACACGTAGACATATTGAATGATTAAGTATGAATTACTTATCTTCAACAAGACATGGATAAAAAGGTTGTAAAAAGCCTTACACAATAGCAGAATTTCGTCTAGGGTTTCACCTCTCCAAAGTGTTACACGAATAAAGGAAAACATACAAAATATATATAGTTTTACATCTGTGACGGCGTTACGTTATGGGTTGTAACGTAATCAGCCCGCCGTCATTTGGGCTTCGTCTGTTGCAAGTCGCCGTTATGACGCCGTCGCTTGTGACTTCTGACGCCGTCATGAGGGTCTTGACGTCGTCAGCCTTTAAAATCAAGGTATTCAAATACATGTGACGTCGTCAGGTTATAAAGTTCTTCAAAAGTTCTGAGCCATCGCTTGTAAAATTTGTATAAATCTCATCTCTAGTTTGCAAGTGATGGCGTCACATGTAAAGTGTGACGCCGTCTGGAGCCCTTTTCCAGACATATTCATAACTTTGTCATTTTCTTCACTTTCTTGTTGATTTTAGCCCAAAGCGTGTCGGTTTTCGTCTTTTGCTTCCAAAGTACCTAAAATGTAAAAAAAATGATTTAGGGCAATATTTGATAAAACACATACGACTTTAGGGCTTAAAAGACCCCTTAAAAAGGTATCAAATAAATCCATATCAAATATCCCTACACTTGAGATTTGCTTGTCCTCAAGCAAATGTGCTTTTATCCTATTCAATCTACAAGTTAGGGTCATTTAGCATTGGTTCAAAAGTTATTACATGTTAGGGATTAAGATCGATACACTCTTAAGGTGGTTAAACCTTTTGTACTTTGTGTATATGATATATTTATTACTTTGTGCATCTCAGGGGAGGAAACATCTCAAGGGAGGAAATAAAGCCCAAGGAATTCAGTTTAAAGCAACCTCCGGTTGTGTGAGAACCAATGTGTTTTAGTTATAAATAACTGCCTGTGTAAAGATAAACCTATTCAAAAGGCTTTCTTGACAAGGTTTCCAGCTCATAGTAATTGTTGCCCCTAACACAAGTGTTAGATTCACTTTTACTAGCTGTTCTTTCTATCAGATGTCCTTAGACTTACTCATTATACTTAAAACTATAAAATGATAGAAAGTGAGTTGAATCAGTTACTGTCTGATCAACTAAGTCATCAATTCAATATGAAATATGATAACCAGGTTTCAAGAAAGTAATTTTAAAGAATTAATAAACTTAGGTATAAACCTTTGTTAAGAATTCCCAAACTCAGTCCATCATAAACCTGTTATGTAAGCAACTGATATAACATTCTGCTGCTTCCATTTCACTGGAAAACTTCCTTTGTGCTCAAATGTTCATACCTGAAATTGTTAGTCTAAAACCAAAAGAACAATGTACAAAGTACTTGTCTTATATTAGAATAAACATATGACTAACTGTATGAAATAACACAATTTTAAAGTAATAGCGAGTACAAATTTACAAAGACAACAGCACAAACAAAAATTTAACTACTAGACTTAATTGAGTAACCACCAGAATTAACTGAGTAATCACCAGAATTAACCACACTGGTTGTCACACCCCAAAAATGGCGCAGCGGAATGACATTTACGGGGTATGACCTCATTGTCAAGAACACAAGGTGTCACAATAGAGAAACACTAAATGCATAACATAAGACAGTTGATAGTCGCAAACTCCCACAAACGGGATAAGTACAAAGATCCAAAATAACATAAGTCTCAAGGTTAAACATCGTCACTAAGGAATATCAAATGCAACTCCACGAGATATAACCCGGGAGGGTCTTGTCTTAAGTCTTGCTAAGCCAGTCAATACTCTACCTTCTAAGCAGCCTCAAAAACACCTGAAAATGGTACTCGAAAACGTCAACATAATGTTGGTGAGCTCGTAGGTTTAAAAGTAAAACCACTGAGCTGTGAGATCATAGTGTAGGACAAAAGTGAGCATGATAAACAATTATAAGCACATGTCGAAACCAAAATAATGTCGCGCCAACTGAACCTGCCACGGTTGCACAATGGTTGCACACATAAACAGTACACACAGAGGGGAGCTACCCCGATAGATCTATCATATTGTTTCGGCTCTCAAAAGAGTTAACAGTTGCGCATCAATGTACACACAGTCAAACAAATTGTAGCACATAATTGTATCAACACACATAATGTCCAAAATCATGAAAACAGTATAATCACAGCATGAAAAACAGTTAAAATATCATTTGAGTACCATCTTCCCCCAAGGAAAACATAATTGAAAAAAAAGGGGCTACAAGAACTCACCTCAGAAATAGTCGTCTGAAGTGAATAAATCAAGAAACAATAGTGTACGGCACCGACACGCGACCTAGATTAGTAAGGTTATTTTTAGATCACAGTTCTAATTCATGAATTTCAAATATCTCAAAATGTTCATAGTTTAAGTTTAAGACTTCACGAATTAAATTCAAAAATTTTAAAGTGTGTACGTTGTTGTTGCTGGTGTGGCAGCATTTTAATTTAAAACAGTTTTCTAAGTATTGCAAGTATTGGCTCTTGGAAGTGAATAGGTACATAGGTGTAAAGTATACATGACGAATAAAGTTCGTTAGACAAGTATCCGAGAAGCAAAATACTGAAAATAATCGCAAATAATTATTAAGAGTCGTCAAAAATGTGGAAACGTGTTTATATCTATATATAGTATATATATATAGTTAACTAGTGAAAAAGGTAGTTTGTAAAATAATAAATAGAGGTATAGAAAATAATCATTTTTGTCTTTTAGTCGGGTTAATAAGTCAAGTGTGTATTCTTGATGAAAATCGGGTATGACCAGTGTATAGGTTTTAGTTTTCCCCGATGTAACTAAATGTTACCGTTTGCATGTTTACTTCATATTTCTTATTAAACTCCAATAAGTTTTTATGAGTTAAGGATGTGTTATATTAAGCTTAAATAGCCAAATATATCATATTAACCAACATAGTAAGAAACCCTCTGATTGGGTGTTCGACTCAGTGGGTTCAACAAAATATACACAATATCTCATGACTACAATTTAACCATTTAATCCTTTATCATTTGAGGGTGCAAGAGTGAAAGAAATTGCAATAAAACCCAAAAGCACCATACAGTTTACTTCCACTTTATAGATTTGGGATAACAGCTCAAGGACATAAAAATGTTTCACAACATTAGCTTTCACATTCACAGTTCCCTCCAAACACACCCTATGTCGGACTCGAATCTCTCGACACAAAACAAAGCACAACCCATAACCAACTTTATTCTATGCCATCTAACAATTTGAAACTTTGAAATTTCGGGGAAATAAGCAAACCAAATTTATTATATCTAACATTTATTAAATGTTTTCTTAATAATTGGGATAAGAAATTTGAGTGTAACCAAAAATGAATAACCACCAGGTTACCCATTGTTGGGGCGTGCGGGTCTCGAAACGCAGACAAAACATACCCAAAACTACTTTAACCCAATAAAACGGAGTTAAACCATAAGTTATTAACGATTTGAAATAAGTACTCGGTGACCCAGAATTAGCAAGACCGGAACGCACCCTCATTGGCTTGAGTGGGTCTCGGTCCAGCCACAGTCTCGACAAACACAAACAAAAAAACAATTCCAAACCCAAAGCAAAAAAATCCAACGCCAATTAATAAGCACAAGCAAAGCAAAAATAAAATTTATCACTTTCATTAATCCATTGAGCCAACACTTTAGTCTTTTTAGACATAAAATTTTCTTTGATTCAATTTGTGTTCATCCATATGTTTATGTTATAACTTTAGTGCCACACCTTACCAACAACAACTTAAAAATAATCATTCACAGATTCATGGGTATAACGGATCGTCCCTCAAAACAACATCTCAAAAAATGTAATAGATTACGAGTTTCATAACAGATCCAAAACCAACGAAACAAGAATGTAATACAAGGTGCAAATAAATCAAAATCCTTACAATAGTTAGGTGGAGTCGATTTGAGAAGAAGACCAAAACAAAACAATGAACCCAAATATAATCCGATCCAAATCCGAATCCGAGCAGCAAACCACACCAAGATTAGATGTGTTGCCCTTTGGATCGGTTTGGGGATAAAAAGAAGAAAAAGGGGAAACCCTAATACCCACCTTTGATCATTGAAATTCGACCTTAACCAAAAGTGGATTAAGATACAAATCTTTGGGTCTTCATATATCATCTTGTGACTCAACTTGGAATGAAGAGAAAAGCAAACAGTGTCAAGCCGATTCACTTGCGTGTGGAGGTTTCTTTTGGGTGCAAATCGAGAGATGTGATAAAGGGGTTGATTATCCTTCTTTGATATATGTATGTCTAGGTTCATGCTGGACCTGGTTTCATCTTGGAGGGAGAGAAAAGAGAACGTGGTATCTGATTCACATTGGGACGTGTAAAACTTTTGGAAGATATAAAGAGTTATTAGGCGTGTGAAATCTTAATATATATATATATATATATATATATATATATATATATATATATATATATATATAATATATATATATATATATATATATATTTTCGTTTAATATTTATTAAAACTAAAGGTGTAGGTATATTTGTAGATTTTAAGTTATAGGATTTATATTTATAAGTAAAGAGAGTGTCGCGTGTACCCCATGTCCCGTTGAGCTTAAGTGTAATCGTGGTATCCCGGTTTCACATGAATGTGAAAAACATAAGTCTGGAGTCGTTTTTACAAAACTTATGTAAAATGAATTTGTTATCTCACAAAAATAAATTTTAAAGTTCAACCTTTACTAATGTGGTGTCGGTACGCGTGTGGTATAGTTTTTTTTCAGGAAAAACGAGATAATCTCTCATTTTTAAATCAGTAATCGTCAGAAAATATTTAATTTGCATTATTTGCCAAAAAATAAACAGTAGTATTATTAAAAATAATGGCCTGAAAAATTCGCGGTTGCTACAGTCTACCCCCGTTATCAGAATTTTGTCCTCAAAATTCAGTTGACTAAGTGTCCGGGCTTGATCGGATAGTATTCACCCTTCAATTTGGTTGCACACAGAAAGGTAAGGGTGTGGGTGTCAATCCAAATAGTACCGGGTGCTACTTCCCAATTGGTACTATCAATACTTCCTAACCTCTAGAAATCACACAAATGAAACCACACAATAATCACACAGTAAGGCAAGCTTTCCCGTCTTTGAGTAAAGCCGTCAAAAACCTTAGGTATACTTTCGGTAGTTTAAGTTGAGCCTCAACTGAGATCTAACTTAACCCCACAACTCATCAAACAAGAACTGTCATGAGATTAAACTAAACCACAGTTTAAGCCTAGTAACAACTTGATTTCAGCTAAATCTCACAACTCATCAAACAAGAACTGTCATGAGATTAAGCTGAGCAACAAGTTGGACCTATCCTTAAACTACGTAACAACTTGAATCTAACTTAACTTCACAACTCATCAAACAAGAACTGTCATGAAATTAAGTTAGGCATCAACTTGTAAGAAAAGAAACTCAACATTTTTGAAGGATTGGCTCAATTTTTGGATTGCTTTCAAATAAACAAGTAGTAGATAACCAAGAAAAAGGTTCAACTAAGGGGGATGTGCATTCCTGTTTTCTCCAAAATCAATAGTGCATGCCCTAAGTATATCTCCAAATGTCGGATAGTATGCTCACCCTGACCATCGGTCTAGGAATTGTAGGTCGTACTCCATTCTAACTGTGTTCCTAATGCGTCCAGTAGGGTCTACCAAAATCGCGATGTGAATCATCTGTCATGATTCGATATAATAGGTAATGCGCTCCTCATGTATGTTGCTCTAATTGGATTTCTTATCTTTGAATACTACGGAAGCATTGATCAACCAAAGGACTTATCCTGAAAACTCGAAATGCCTATATATCGTTCTTAACGCGGTTTTAGGGTTGTCAGTCTTGTGTACTCTCAACTAACGATATTCGGGTTCGGAATCTTTCTTCGAAAGGTATCGTGTATCCTGAAATTTGTGCCGCTCCAGGAGTTAAGTTTATGCGCATCTCAATTCTTCAAGGAGGGGTAAATCCTGTCAGGTCTTTATGAAGTACCCCAGGGAAATCTTATGCACGCAAGGTATTCTTGGGTTTCTGCTCATTCTACTAGGCGCAATGAAATAGACGGTTTTGTAGTAACTACCGAGTGATTAGGCTTCATGAAATGTCTCGTCCATTCTTGAGCAAAATCATTTTAAAATTTTAAGCTAAGTAGCAACTTTAAACTTAATCTCACATCTCATCAAACAAGAACTGACATGAAAATAAGTTAAAAGTTGTTAAAAAGCTTACTTTTTTTTTTTTTTTTTTTTTTTTTTTTTTTTTTTTTTTTTTTTTTTTTTTGAAGAAAAAGAAAAAAGAAAAAAAAAATTAGTTAAAGTTTTGGGGTTGCTTAAAAATGAACGGGTGACATTTCAGCACTCCAAAGTCTTGCTACCAGGTGGTGGAGGTTTGAACTATCTTATCGGTTTCTACCTTTTTTAGTCATACACTATGTCAATAACTAAGAGCTAGGACACTAATCTCAACCTTTAACAGAGGCATGAACTGAGTGGAAACAAATCTATAATCGATGTTGGAATCAAACAGCATGTTAGTCTAATATCCGTTTAAGGAGAACATACCCGTCACGAGGTTCGAGTCCTGGCGTCCTTCTTCAGCGTTCATCACGAATACCCGCCCACGAGCTGGGTTGCCATTGTTTCCATTGTGTGTGTGTGTTCCATTAGTCACTAGGGCCTGATTCGGGTTATTTTGCCCTTGCCCCTGTGTCCTATTCAGCTTAGGACACGTGTTTCGGAGATGATCCAGGCTCCCGCACTCATAACATGTCCTTGGGTAAATGACATTAATCGGAGTCGCCTGCATGGCTACTGCTCGGCAATCCCTTGCAATGTGACCAGTCTGATTGCAGTTGAAACACACCAGGCAGGGTTTAGTCTCCAGGTGGTGGTAGTTACATTTGACACACTTAGGGTGAGGGCCTTCATATCCCTTACGACCTGAGCTCGTTGCCACAAATCCTTTTCCCCATTTCGCCTTCTTATTTTCATCATTTGCAGCTCCTTGTTTACTTGTCTCACTCACGGTCTTCCTCTTATCGCCGCTCTTGGACAATGTCCCACTCCTAACCATTTCATCCGTTAAGGTTGTAGATTTCAGTATTGCGCTTTGAAGGGTAGGGGGCTCAGTCGCTTTCACCATCCCGCGAATCTCGGGGACCAAACCATAGATGTACCTCTCAATTCTCTTGGATTCAGGAGTGACCATGTGAGGTACCAGTCTAGCAAGCTCATGGAATCGATCTGTATAGGCTGCATGACAAGCACCTACCATAGCATGGTTGTAGAACTCATGCTCTAGCTTCTGCATCTCGTTGTTTGGGCAATACTCT
Organism: Artemisia tridentata subsp. tridentata; assembly: GCA_021014915.2. Classification (NCBI taxonomy): domain Eukaryota; kingdom Viridiplantae; phylum Streptophyta; class Magnoliopsida; order Asterales; family Asteraceae; genus Artemisia; species Artemisia tridentata. Next base: position 128,342,970 of record CP139503.1, read on the forward strand.
TCCTTTAGTAATGCCTTAAGGTCATCCCAACTCATTCCCATGGCGGCTTCTCTTCCTCTGGCCTGGATTTGCGTGTTCCACCAGGTCAGAGCCTTTCCCGTGAACGAGCTTGCAGCGTACTTCACCATCTGGTGAGCTGCACATTCGCTTATGTCCATTACAGCCTCCATTTTCTCTATCCATCTCGTGTACACCAACGCTCCTCCATTGCCATCAAAGTCCACTGGTTTACATGTTGTAAACTCCTTATACGAACATCCCTTGCCACTATTGTTGTTATTTCCATTATTGTTATGGTCACTACCAATGCCATCGTCTGCATGGCCATTCCCGCTTCCGTTGTTTCCTAGATTACTGATGTGGTCGCCAACTTGGGTGACGATAGTGGGTAGCAATGCTTGTAGTTGCTCGGCGATCATGGCGGAAAGGTCAGGATTCACATTGTCGTTGCCGTTGTTCTCGGTACCGCGACCACCTGCTCTACCTCCTCGCCCACCAGTTCTTCCACCCCTCGATGCTGGAATGCCTCGGTTAACTCGAGCCGACCTTCTTGGAGGCATGATTCTACAAGTTAGGACATTGGTGGACGTTAGATAGGAGGTAGGTAGGATGGGTCGGTATACGTGTCGTACTACTACACTCAATTTCCTATCTAGCAGTCCATGAATTTGGTAAGTCCATGCCGCATCATGTTATCGTAAAAACGTTGGCCAGGCGTTTTTAGGATAGCATCATGCAACATTTACTTATCATCATCACTTCGTGTCATACTATCGCACACGTAGTTCCTATAATGCAAACTATATGAGGATTCTTAGGTTATAGTCTAGGTTAAACCACCTAATTCTCTATAACCTTGGCTCTGGTACCAATCTGTCACACCCCAAAAATGGCGCAGCGGAATGACATTTACGGGGTATGACCTCATTGTCAAGAACACAAGGTGTCACAATAGAGAAACACTAAATGCATAACATAAGACAGTTGATAGTCGCAAACTCCCACAAACGGGATAAGTACAAAGATCCAAAATAACATAAGTCTCAAGGTTAAACATCGTCACTAAGGAATATCAAATGCAACTCCACGAGATATAACCCGGGAGGGTCTTGTCTTAAGTCTTGCTAAGCCAGTCAATACTCTACCTTCTAAGCAGCCTCAAAAACACCTGAAAATGGTACTCGAAAACGTCAACATAATGTTGGTGAGCTCGTAGGTTTAAAAGTAAAACCACTGAGCTGTGATATCATAGTGTAGGACAAAAGTGAGCATGATAAACAATTATAAGCACATGTCGAAACCAAAATAATGTCGCGCCAACTGAACCTGCCACGGTTGCACAATGGTTGCACACATAAACAGTACACACAGAGGGGAGCTACTCCGATAGATCTATCATATTGTTTCGGCTCTCAAAAGAGTTAACAGTTGCGCATCAATGTCCACACAGTCAAACAAATTGTAGCACATAATTGTATCAACACACATAATGTCCAAAATCATGAAAACAGTATAATCACAGCATGAAAAACAGTTAAAATATCATTTGAGTACCATCTTCCCCCAAGGAAAACATAATTGAAAAAAAAGGGGCTACGAGAACTCACCTCAGAAATAGTCGTCTGAAGTGAATAAATCAAGAAACAATAGTGTACGGCACCGACACGCGACCTAGATTAGTAAGGTTATTTTTAGATCACAGTTCTAATTCATGAATTTCAAATATCTCAAAATGTTCATAGTTTAAGTTTAAGACTTCACGAATTAAATTCAAAAATTTTAAAGTGTGTACGTTGTTGTTGCTGGTGTGGCAGCATTTTAATTTAAAACAGTTTTCTAAGTATTGCAAGTATTGGCTCTTGGAAGTGAATAGGTACATAGGTGTAAAGTATACATGACGAATAAAGTTCGTTAGACAAGTATCCGAGAAGCAAAATACTGAAAATAATCGCAAATAATTATTAAGAGTCGTCAAAAATGTGGAAACGTGTTTATATCTATATATAGTATATATATATAGTTAACTAGTGAAAAAGGTAGTTTGTGAAATAATAAATAGAGGTATAGAAAATAATCATTTTTGTCTTTTAGTCGGGTTAATAAGTCAAGTGTGTATTCTTGATGAAAATCGGGTATGACCAGTGTATAGGTTTTAGTTTTCCCCGATGTAACTAAATGTTACCGTTTGCATGTTTACTTCATATTTCTTATTAAACTCCAATAAGTTTTTATGAGTTAAGGATGTGTTATATTAAGCTTAAATAGCCAAATATATCATATTAACCAACATAGTAAGAAACCCTCTGATTGGGTGTTCGACTCAGTGGGTTCAACAAAATATACACAATATCTCATGACTACAATTTAACCATTTAATCCTTTATCATTTGAGGGTGCAAGAGTGAAAGAAATTGCAATAAAACCCAAAAGCACCATACAGTTTACTTCCACTTTATAGATTTGGGATAACAGCTCAAGGACATAAAAATGTTTCACAACATTAGCTTTCACATTCACAGTTCCCTCCAAACACACCCTATGTCGGACTCGAATCTCTCGACACAAAACAAAGCACAACCCATAACCAACTTTATTCTATGCCATCTAACAATTTGAAACTTTGAAATTTCGGGGAAATAAGCAAACCAAATTTATTATATCTAACATTTATTAAATGTTTTCTTAATAATTGGGATAAGAAATTTGAGTGTAACCAAAAATGAATAACCACCAGGTTACCCATTGTTGGGGCGTGCGGGTCTCGAAACGCAGACAAAACATACCCAAAACTACTTTAACCCAATAAAACGGAGTTAAACCATAAGTTATTAACGATTTGAAATAAGTACTCGGTGACCCAGAATTAGCAAGACCGGAACGCACCCTCATTGGCTTGAGTGGGTCTCGGTCCAGCCACAGTCTCGACAAACACAAACAAAAAAACAATTCCAAACCCAAAGCAAAAAAATCCAACGCCAATTAATAAGCACAAGCAAAGCAAAAATAAAATTTATCACTTTCATTAATCCATTGAGCCAACACTTTAGTCTTTTTAGACATAAAATTTTCTTTGATTCAATTTGTGTTCATCCATATGTTTATGTTATAACTTTAGTGCCACACCTTACCAACAACAACTTAAAAATAATCATTCACAGATTCATGGGTATAACGGATCGTCCCTCAAAACAACATCTCAAAAAATGTAATAGATTACGAGTTTCATAACAGATCCAAAACCAACGAAACAAGAATGTAATACAAGGTGCAAATAAATCAAAATCCTTACAATAGTTAGGTGGAGTCGATTTGAGAAGAAGACCAAAACAAAACAATGAACCCAAATATAATCCGATCCAAATCCGAATCCGAGCAGCAAACCACACCAAGATTAGATGTGTTGCCCTTTGGATCGGTTTGGGGATAAAAAGAAGAAAAAGGGGAAACCCTAATACCCACCTTTGATCATTGAAATTCGACCTTAACCAAAAGTGGATTAAGATACAAATCTTTGGGTCTTCATATATCATCTTGTGACTCAACTTGGAATGAAGAGAAAAGCAAACAGTGTCAAGCCGATTCACTTGCGTGTGGAGGTTTCTTTTGGGTGCAAATCGAGAGATGTGATAAAGGGGTTGATTATCCTTCTTTGATATATGTATGTCTAGGTTCATGCTGGACCTGGTTTCATCTTGGAGGGAGAGAAAAGAGAACGTGGTATCTGATTCACATTGGGACGTGTAAAACTTTTGGAAGATATAAAGAGTTATTAGGCGTGTGAAATCTTAATATATATATATATATATATATTTTCGTTTAATATTTATTAAAACTAAAGGTGTAGGTATATTTGTAGATTTTAAGTTATAGGATTTATATTTATAAGTAAAGAGAGTGTCGCGTGTACCCCATGTCCCGTTGAGCTTAAGTGTAATCGTGGTATCCCGGTTTCACATGAATGTGAAAAACATAAGTCTGGAGTCGTTTTTACAAAACTTATGTAAAATGAATTTGTTATCTCGTAAAAATAAATTTTAAAGTTCAACCTTTACTAATGTGGTGTCGGTACGCGTGTGGTATAGTTTTTTTTCAGGAAAAACGAGATAACCTCTCGTTTTTAAATCAGTAATCGTCAGAAAATATTTAATTTGCATTATTTGCCAAAAAATAAACAGTAGTATTATTAAAAATAATGGCCTGAAAAATTCGCGGTTGCTACACTGGTATATATAAAAACACATAGATTGAAAAATTTAAGTATTAAGCATTCCAATACTTGCTACCAAGTACTGAAACCTTAGTTACTGACGCACATAAGATGGTTAAACCTTTTGTACTTTGTGTATATGCTATATTGAGTGAATATGATTAAGTATGCGGAATCTACTTATTCACACTGGTATATATAAAAACACATAGATTGAAAAATTTAAGTATTAGGCATTCCAATACTTGCTACCAAGTACTAAAACCTTCCAACATCAAAAGCTTTTGTTTGCAGATCTGCAAAGTTATGTTCTGAAGCAATTTTCATTACTTGAATTAACTTTTTCTCATTGCAATCTCTAATAAAATGATGTCTAATTTCAATGTGTTTTGTTTTAGAATGTTGTACCAGATTTTTAATAATGCAAATTGTACTAATATTATCAATATGAATGACAGTGTTCATAAAATTGTACCCATAGTCAAGAAGTTGGTTTTGAAGCCACATGACTTGAGCACAGCAACTTGCAGCAGCTACATATTCAGCTTCGGTTGTTGAAGAAGCCACAGTTGTTTGCTTCTTACACTGCCATGAGATAAGTCTACACCCAAGGAATTGACATCCTCCAGTTGTTGACTTTCTGTCCAAGCTAGCACCAGCATAATCACTATCCGAAAATGCTACCAAATCAAAAGGTGATTCCATTGAATACCATAGACCCAACCTAGGTTGACCCTTAAGATATCTAAAAATCCTTTTAACTGCTGTTAAATGAGAAACCTTTGGAGTTACTTGAAATCTTGCACAAGCACAAACAAAGAACATGATGTCAGGTCTTGATGATGTGAGATACATCAAAGATCCTATCATAGATCTGTATGTGTTTACATCCACATTTTCTCCATCTAAGTCTTTTGGAAGTTGTTTCTCAGAATCCATTGGTGTGCTTGCCATTTTTGAATCAGCAAAGTTGAACTTTCTAAGTATCTCAGCAACATATTTATCTTGACAAATAAATATGCCTTCATATGACTGTTTAACTTGCAAACCCAAAAAGAATGTAAGTTCCCCCATGGAACTCATCTAAAACATATCATGCATAAGCTTCTCAAACTCCAAACACATCTCCTTCCTTGTAGATCCAAAGATAATGTCATCCACATACACCTGCACTAACAGAAGATCCTTCTTGTGCTATTTGATGAAAAGTGTCTGATCAATCTTTCCTTTTTGAAATTCATTCTCTTTTAAATAGGAAGCCAGTGTTTCATACCAAGCTCTAGGTGCCTGATGAAGGCCATAAAGAGCTTTTACAACTCTGTACACTTTGTCTGGATGGTCAGGATCAATGAACCCTGGAGGTTGTGAGACATACACCTCTTCTTCAATTGTGCCATATAAAAATGCACTCTTGACATCCATTTGTTAAACTGTGAAGCCTAAAAATGAAGCATAAGCTAAGAAAAGCCTAATTACCTCAAGTCTTGCTACTGGAGCAAAAACTTCATCATAGTCTATCCTTTCTTGTTGTGTGTACCCTTGGGCTACTAATCTAGCCTTATTCCTAATCACTATTCCCCTTTCATCCCTTTTATTCTTGAAAACCCATCTAGTGCCAATTACCTTTGCATCCTTAGGTAAATCAACTAGCACCCAAACTTTCTGAATCTTGAACTGAAGAAGCTCCTCTTGCATAGCTTCTACCCAGCTTGAATCATCTAAGGCTTTCAGAATGTTCTTTGGTTCAACTTGTGATTGAAAACATACAAATAATCAAGAGTTTGAAAACTCATGCTGTTTTGAAGCATAAAGGGCATCAAGAAGCCCTTGTTGGTCTGAAGACATCAGTTGTTGTCTTGTCTTCACCCGTGATTGTACATCTCCTATCACATTTTCTAGGGAGTGGACCTTGTGAATTCTGGTTTGTGGTGTAAGTGGAACATGATAGTTTGGTGGGAGATTGCTCAAATCCACCTCATTGTTTGTTAATTCTGCTTCCTTTGTTAAGTCTGCTTCTTCAGTTAAGTCTGTTTCAGCAGCATTATCAACAACAGAACTATTTTCTTGTTCCTTTGTTTCATCTTCTTTGCTTTCATCTTCAACATCTTCTTTAGCTTTACCAGAAGAAGATTCACCAATTGTTGAAGTTGATTCCACACTTGTACTTGACCATACTGGCATCCAAACATGATCTTGGTTTGTCTCCTTTTCTAACCTTGCCTCATCTGTTGCTTGTGAACCTGAAAAATCATTAGTTTTTGCAACAACAGGCACATAATTCATTGATTTGGTTAGAGTTTCAAGATCAAATAGCCATTTTGGTCCTTGACCTTCTACATTGGATTTATCTTCCAAAAACTCCACATGTAGATTTTCCTCTACAATCCTGGTTCTTGAGTTGTATACTCTAAATGCTTTGCTATTAAGAGAATATCCAACAAAGAAACCTTCATCTGCTTTACTATCGAATTTTCCTAAATGGTCTAAGGTATTGAGAATTGTCACATGACATCCAAAAGGTCTAAGAAATCCTATTGCAGGAGTTCTACCTCTAAAAATTTCATATGATGTCTTATTGTGAGGCTGTACAACTAAAACTCTATTTTGAACATAGCAACCAGTGTTGACTACTTCAGCCCAAAAAGTTATAGGTAGCTTAGAATCAGTTAACATAGTTCTAGCAGCTTCAATTAGTGTTCTATTCTTTCTCTCAACAAAACCATTCTGTTGTGGAGTTCTAGCAACACTAAATTCTCTACTAATACCTTTTTGTTTGCAGAAATCATCCATAACTCTATTCTTAAATTCTGTCCCATTATCACATCTAATGACTTTCACTTTCTTGTCTACTTGGTTTTCTATCTGTGTAATGAATGTCTTAAGAATGCTAGAAGTTTCATCCTTAGAACCTAAAAAGAAAACCCATGTAAATCTGGTATAGTCATCAATTATAACAAGACAATATCTCTTATGCATTATACTACTTACTGAAACAGGTCCAAATAAGTCCATATGAAGCATAAACAATGATTGATTGATAGAGTTAAAAATCTTGGGCTTACAAGTGGCTTTGTGTTGTTTTCCTTTAAGACAAGCAATGCATGTTTGATCATTTTCAAATCTTTTGTGAGGTAAACCTCTTACCAAACCATTCTTAACAATTTTATTTATGGTTTTGAAATTAATATGACCAAGCCTTCTATGCCATTTCATTGATTCATCCAATGTGGCCTTTGCAACAAGACAAATTAAATCCTTTTTGGGAACAATGTTCTTCATGTCAACACTGTACATATTGCCCTTTCTAGGAATTTTAAGAAGTACTTGACTTTCATCAGGCATCTTAAAATCAGGAGAAAGTACAAGGCATTCAGTCTCACAGAAAAGAACTTTGTTCTTTTTGTCACACATTTGTGAGACACTAAAAAGATTATAATTTAGCTCTTGTACATAGTACACATCTTCAAAATCTAAATTTCCAGTTTTAATGGTACCTTTACCGGAAATTTTGCCACCAACACCTCCTCCAAAGGTAACATATCCACCATCTAATGTTTGAAAATCAGAAAGATAGGACTTGTTGCCTGTCATGTGCCTTGAACATCCACTATCTGAGTATCCTTGATCCTATTGTTGATCAATCGAATGTTCCTGCACATAAATGAGAAGTATTAGTTTCTTTTAGGGACCCAAGCCATTACTGACTTGGATCTGCATCTTGCATCAATGTAATTTAATCTTTTTAGAACAGTTGATGCAACATTGGATTTAGTTGAATTCCAAACCCAACATGCTGAGGCCTTAACAGCATTTTCCCTCTTTGCCCAAGCAGCAAACTTAACTACTTGCCTGCCAGAATTAACTGCTTGCCTAGCAGAATTAACTGCTGGCTTAGCAGAATTAACTGCTGACTTTGTAGTTGTCCCCTTTTGTTTCCAAACTTGTTTTTGGACCACAGCTTTTGTTTGAATGGGCCTTTGAACAGACTTTGGTGCATGTTTGTAAGATGTTTTTGCACCCTTAGCTGTTGATTTTGGGTAAACAGTCATATATGGTCTAGCAGAATTAACTTTATTGAAGCTAGACTTAACAGAGACTGTTGTGGGTTTAGTTCTGTTAACCTTAGAACTAGAGTGAAAATGAGATTTAGGTGTTTGCCTTTTGTGGTTCACTCTATTGTTTTCATACCCAGATACCCAATGGTTGCAGAAAGCTGCAAGATGGTCAAAACTACCACATGTATAACAAGCTTTGTTAGAAAAAGCAAAGTCATCACCTAATTGGTTAGACTTGAGGTTATTCCAATTTCTTTGGTTACCTCTGGGCTTGCTAGTGGATCTGTATTGTTCACAATACCTAACTGGTTGCCTAACATGTTTAATGTTTGATTTAGGCCTATCAGTATCCTTTTTGACCACTTTAGGAACCTTTGTTCCTGCTTTCTTAACTTTTTCAGGTTTAGACATAACCTGTTCATCTTCATCACTATCAGTTGTACAATCCTCAACAACTATAGCATCTCCTTTCTTAACAAAGGACACCTTGTCCTTAGGAAGTGAAGTTTTATTTAAACTCTCACTTACTTTTTCTATCTTAGGACCCTCTGTAGACTTAGAACCATATTCCATTATTGGTTCTTGAAACTCAACAAAACCTGTGTGTGCTAGGTCAATACCTGGAGGTGATGGAACACCTCCGTATGGTGGAGGAACGGATTTGTATCCTAAACCAGACTTAGCTTTATTGATTACTTGAGCTTCCCAAATCTTATTAATTCCCTCTGAGGCATAAGCTAAAGCATCTACTGTTATCTTAACATTTTCACTGTTATTTAGGGCTTTAGCTAGTGCTGCTCTTTCTGAGCAAATTATTTCAGCTTGAAAATCTATTTTTCTTTGAAGAGCATTCATGTCATCAGCAAACTTAGACTCATTTTCTTGATAATGTATAAGTTGTTTTTCAACAACAGATATACCTCTTTTATGATTACCTAAGTTGGCTAATGCATCATATAATTGTTCTAGTTGATCATCAAATCTCTTTTTAAGATCTTCATAAGCTTTAAGAGCAGAGCATGATTCAGTACATTTAATTATGGAATTTACCTCTGAATAAGAAAAGGCCATTAGAGCAGTCTCAGTGGCCACAAGTGCAGCATTTGTTGGTGCTTCCACTTCATCAGCCATGAAGCTCCAATCATAGTTGATACCATCTATGGCTAGCATAGCCCTTGGTTCTTCAACTGTGATTTCCTTCTTCTTCTCTTGCCTATACCATGTGCTTCTATTGTCCTGCTTCCTTGGGTTTCTACATTCTTTAGCAAAGTGTCCTAACCTGTGACAGTTGAAACACTCTACTTTCTTCTTATCAAACCCAGCAGTTTCATTACCATAAATGGTAATCTTCTTACCAGTTCTCTGCCAGAACTTCTTAGCCCTCATGCTAAGTAAAGCAACCTGCCATTTGATGTCCATCTCTTCCAAATCATTATCATCCAACTGATCAAGATCTTCATGAGTTAGAGGAGAACCACTAGTTTGACTAGACATGAATACATAGAATGCCGGATCTCCAAGTCCTGCAACATTCTTTTGTGAACTAGTAGAAGGACCACCATAGATAGCAGTAGAAACACCTTCATCTTTATCTACCTCTTCTGATTTACTAATACTAGGAGAAGACAAGAGTGCCACATTCCTAGAACTAGTACTATAGATTCCAGACTTCTTTAGACTTTGTTCAACAATTTTGAAGTTATTGAACAAATCATTGAGTTTCATGACTTCAATGTCTGGTTTGTTCATCCAGACAACCACATGAGTATGGAAGTCATCAGGTAGGCTTCTCAAAAACTTCATGTTGAGATCTTCCTTGGCTATCTCAACACCCAACACAGCTAACTGACTGACAAGCTTATGTAATCTTGAGAACAGCTTATCAAGTGATTCATTGCTATTTGAACTAAAGTTTTCAAATTGTTGTTTTAGCAATGTCTTCTGTGTTTTCTTGGTAGTTTCATTACCACCAAAAACCATGCACAAATCTCTTCAAAAAGAGTTTTTGCATCTGGATACTTGCTAAAAGATAGCATTTGTTCACCAGGAAATGGTCATAAGCAATAATTTTCTTGCCTTTTGATCATTCCTCTTCTGTATCTTTTCATCATTATTAGATGGTCCAGTATTCCTTCTTCTTTCAGTTTTGCCTTCAAGAATAATATCTGTATAACCTAGTGTAAATGAATCACCATACAGAATGATATCCCAAAGAGCATAATCTTGGACCATGAAATATTTCTCAATTCTCAACCTCCATAACTCAAACTCATTCTGTTTGATCATGGGCAACTTTGCAGCAACATTTGTAGTAGTATCTTGAACATCCATTTCTTAAGCTTCTTCTTCTAAATCAATAATATCATCCTTGCTCTGATACCACTTGTTAGGGATTAAGATCGATACACTGTTAAGGTGGTTAAACCTTTTGTACTTTGTGTATATGATATATTGAGTGAATTTGATTAAGTATGCGGAATCTACTTAATCACACTTAGAAGGTTATTATAGTTATGGAAATGGAACAGTTGTGTTTGTTATATGACAATGAACAATGAAAGCTTATCACCAAACGATTCAATATTATTAAGATAATAATACGAGTGATCTTGAGTTATCACTAGGGTTACAACCTTGAATCTTATGTTTCTATATCTTGTGATATTGTTTTTGTTCTATGTTCTTGAGAGATATATATTTTGCACTATAAGTTTTAACACACTTATATCTCTAGTCTAAGATCTTTCTTTTATAACATAAGAAAGATCTTTACAATAATATTAAGTCTTGTCAAACAACTTGCTAGCTTATCTTATGTGTGTCAGTAACTAAGATACAACATGTATCTATGTTTACAACTTGTTCTGTAAGAATAAGATAAAGACTGAGCACATGGGGTAAGATATTATCTACCGTATATTATTGACTTTTAGTCAACCAGACTTAATATCTTCATCAAGCAGACTTAACTCAGATAGTCACCAGAATTAACACTTGACTTAACCACCAGACTTAACTTCAACGACTAGACTTAACCAGCAAATAACCAGCAGGCTTAACTTTGGAACTCACCAGACTTAACTCTACTGCTACCAGATTTAATCACTTAAGAGATTTTCCCAATACTTAAACTTCAGAATATTTAATTCCCAACACAACATACATTCGTTCCACAATAGTCATAACAAGCACGGAAATCATATACTAGCACCTCACATAAAGTGTTTGGATTCTCACATCTCTCGGGTGTATAAGTTATATAACGTGAATGGAAACGGGAAAATAAAACACTCTCTACCTGTCATTGTTGGAACACAAAAAGTGTAAATCATAATATAGGGTCTTCCATGTAAACATGATTAGGGAACGTTGTAATATGTTGTAGCTTGCGATAGTAATATACCCTCGCAACACTTGTATAGTTGCGAGGGGATGCTTGATTAATGTACTAGTATAAATACTCCTTACGAGTTTCACTAGTAGGTGTATGTTCTCATAATAAACTTATCTTCCAACACTACTCTCTCTACTCTTTATCTCTCTAACACCACCATGGGTGTGTACGGTTGCCATTCCGGCCGACCACCTGACACCACTATATCGTCAACCTAAACTAGAAATATCGATCCAACAAGTGGCATCAGAGCCTACGTTATTAGGTTTAGGTTGTTTATCAGTTGGTGTTTTGTGTCTATCCATTTGTTTTAACAATTCAAAAGTCCAAAAGCTGTCCTCGTCTTTCTGATCGTTATTTCATGCGAATCTAGTATTTTTGGTGTCAAATCTATGGTTAAATCGTAAAGTTTATTGTAGTCATGTTATTATACTGATTTATACCAAGTTTTTACTGGTCTAATCTCATTCTTAGTGGTCGGATTCAAGTTTGGGGGTAAGATTCATGTTTTCAAGGTTTTCAGATCTGAAAAAAATATGGATGTACTTTTTGCTAGCAAAATGGTCTCGCAAGAGGCAAAATGCTCGCAAAATTTAAGGGTTTTGCTACGATAGCAACTTGCAATAGCAGCAGTTTCGATAGCAGCTGCTGCGACAGTAGAGTTACGACAGCAGTTGCGAGAGGAGGTGCGAGAGCTTTATTGCAAAAGAAATTTGTGACAGCAGAGTTGCGAAACTTATGTTACTGTAGCATATTCAATAACATATAACACATAAAAGATGTGAGTTTGGCCGATTATTTTAGAGAGAGAAAGAGAGAGTGGGAACTAGAGAGAGAAAGTAAAATTCTATTAGGTTAAAGTGAGAAGAGTTCCAACCCTTCCCGTGTGTGGGAAGGGCTTTAAATAGGCTTACATAAGACGCCCCGTGTGGGCTGTGGAGTGAGCTGACAGTGGGTAAAGACCCGACCCACTCCACGATTACTTTAATAACTAAACTATTACTAATAATAATAATAATCCTACGAGCTACTTAAATGCTAATGAGTACTCGGGGTGACCGAGTCTTCATATGAATATTTATATTCCTAACAATCTCCCCCTAAGGGAGGTCACCCCGGAAATTACATTTTGAAGTTTAGCATACTATCATATGAATTTGACTTCCTAGCTCGTAGTCTTTGATTCTTTTTTTTTTTTTGGTAAAGGGTTACCCCGGTAAATGTATTAACCAAAAAATAATGTTAAGTACAAATGGAATGTGGTAGAGGCACCACATTAACCTCAAGCAAATAGCTTGATAAACTAGTGTTTATGACAGGCCATAAACACAACAACCTAGCTAAATTACAAATCAACTAACTAGGAATAAACAAGAATAAACTTGTGACTAGCGAACATCCCGCTTCCACCCGTACGCACGAAGGGAGCAAGGCGACCCAGGAAGTTTGCCTCCTTAAAAACCCTTTCCAAGAAAAAACCCAGAGGGAAAACCTTGGAGTAGGGAAAAAGAGTACAACCCATTCCTGGCACCCCCCTCATGAACAAGACAAGCACATAAGGCGCATCCATCATGGCATCGAATCAGTAGCAACGATCACCGATCCAGGTAGTCTCCATGTATCCAAAATCCTTCTCACCTGCGTAGATTTCATTGTAAACCGAAATGAAAGGATCCTCAACCGAACAGTGGTAACAGTATCATCAAACACCTGAGTATATGACTTAAGTCTCTTCTTAAATAGCCTCGAGTTACGCTCGCGCCAAATAAAATAACATGTAGCAGCAAGAAGAAGACGAGAGATCACACTACTAGCAGAACCTCCTTTAGACAAAGGTATAATACATGCAACAGCATCCTCCAGCCTAGGAGGAATGTTATCCATACCACATAATGCACGGACTCTCGTCCACACCTGTAAAGAAAACGGGCACTCAAAAAAGAGGTGAGTATGAGAGTCAGGTTGATTATCACAAAATAAACAGCGAAGCAGGTTCAAGTCAGTAGAAGGACCGACATCCCATTGCCTCAATCTATCTTGTGTTTTCAACCTGTAATTAACAACTAGCCACATATTGAACGCATGCTTAGGAATACAATGCGGGAACCACACAACATGAAACCACGGGACCAGATTAGTACTCGCACGAATCGAATCCCAAACACACGAGATAGAAAACGGCTGAAAATCTCCATTAGAAAGTTTCCAAACCAGCTCATCATCAACACCCACACTTAATGTGGGCGAATTGATATGCAATAAATCAGGAAACCTACTAGTCCACTCCAAAGGCCATCTCCAATCTCCATCAATGAGAAGATCACTCACGGTATCCACCATAGAAAACCCCGAACGAGTTATGTCCCTAGTAGTAAGAAAACTCCTAAGCGGGCTCACCTGACACCAATTGTCAAACCATATAGACGCCCTTTTACCATTACGAATACGGAACCAGAAAAATGGCCGAATAACCGGACGAATCATAAGCAATTTCCTCCATCCCCAACTCATATCACCCGTGCAAGGAATATCCCAGAAACTTCTACCACGAAGTTTATAAGCATGAATCCACTTAACCCATAAAGATTCTTTATGAGTTAAAATACTATAGATATGTTTAGCCATAAGAGCCACATTAAAATCATGAAGACTCCGGATCCCAAGACCACCCTCTTCTTTGGGTTTACAAATATCCTCCCATGCTACTTTAGCCTTACCCTTTTTCATTTCACCTTGACACCATAAAAACCCACGCATGAGTTGTTCAATATCATGGATGACACGAACAGGAAGGATAAAAACAGAAGCCCAGTATATATGCATAGATGATAAGACAGAAATAATGAGCTGTAACCGACCCGCCATAGATAAAAATTTATTTTTCCAATCAGCAATCCGATTTTGAACCCTTTCAACTAAAACCTTACAATCCCGATACAACAACCGTGAAGATATAAGGGGAACACCCAGATACTTAACAGGAAGAGTACCTTCAGTAAAAGATAAAGAGTTCAAAATAGCTAACTTCACCTGGTTAGGAACATGACAAAAGAAGGCCGTACTCTTAGGAATACTTGGGACCAGGCCAGATACATTCTTGAACTCATTCAAAGCATCCATAACCACACTAGCCGAGATAACATCCCCATGGGCAAAAATAAAAAGATCATCAGCAAAGCATAAATTAATAATTTTCTGCCTATCACATAGGTTGTGGTATTGGAAATCATTCGACTGCTCCACCCTTTGCTGCAATAAGAGAGTTAAAACTTCCATAACAAGAGTAAATAAATATGGAGACATTGGATCACCTTGACGAAGACCCCTTTTACCTCGAAACCAACCATAAATATCACCATTAATGCATATGGAGTACGAGACACTAGTAACACAAGCCATGATCCAAGATATCATCTTGGAATGGAATCCAAAACCAATAAGAATGGTTTTAAGAAAACGCCAATCAACGGTATCATATGCCTTCTGAATATCAATCTTAAAAGCACATCTAGGCGGTCCACGCGGCCGATGATAATTACGCATTAATTCTTGCGTAAGAAGAATATTATCCGAAATGCTACGCCCCGGGACAAAAGCCGATTGATTAACACTAACAACATCACCAAGACCCTCTTTAATACGATTAGTAATGATTTTACTAATGCATTTATAAAGAACATTACAGCAAGAGATAGGTCTATAATCATTAACCTTAGAAGGCGTGGGAACTTTAGGAACAAGAGCAATAATGGTATGGTTAAGTTCCTTAAGGAGTTGCCCATTAGTAAAAAAGTCCCGAATCGCCAAACAAACATCATTACCTACAATGTCCCATGCCTTCTTAAAAAAGGCAGCCGTGAAACCATCCGGACCAGGAGCCTTGTTATCACCAATAGATAACATAGCATCCTTAATTTCCTTGTTTGTAACATCCCTAACCATCCAATTAGCCTTAACCGACACAATGGTAGAAGAAAAAACCAAACGATCAGCAAGCTGATGGGTATTAGCTTCTACACCAAGAAAATTCTCATAGTGTTGTACGAAGACATTAGGAACCTCATTCCCTTGGTGCATAATATTGTTGGCGTCATTAATAAGCTCAATACGACTCCTATGATTCCGACTCTTAACAATATTATGAAAATAAGATGAGTTAGAATCACCCTCACGAAGCCAATCAACTTTAGCCTTTTGTTTCAAGAAACGTTCCTCATCCAATAAAGCATTCCTAAACGCCTCAAGATAAACAGCCTCCTCTTCCCGAAGAACGGTATTATTAGGGTCCTTGTCAAGAGACTTTTGAACTTCATCTAATTCAACACGTAAATAATTAACACGAGAATGAAGATTACCTTGGTCTTTTAGGAGTTTACGAATAGGGGATTTTAACCCCTTTAGCCTTCGAACCACCTTAAACATATTATGCCCATGGACCTCATTACTCCAACCTTGACGGACAACCTCTAAAAACCCACGTTTAGATGTAAGAAAATTGAAAAATTTAAATGGCTTTGGCTTCTTCTTAATCAACGTGGGAATTCTAAGGACACAAGGAGAATGGTCAGAAATACGATAAGGTTGAAATATAGCAAACGATCCCGGAAAATCATCACTAAATTTAACATTACCCATAACACGATCAAGCTTCTTTAAAATACCATTACCTCCCTTCGGTTTCTGATTCCAAGTAAAATGCAAACCCGAGGAATTAAGATCCGTGACTTCAATATTATTAACACAATCTTTAAACTCAGTCATAGCAATAGTAGGCTCATAACCACCACCAGATTTATCTTCCAAAAACAAAGAAGCATTAAAATCACCCAAAAGCACCCACGGTTTGTCATACATAAGACTACTATGAACCTCCAGATCATGCCAAAGCACACGACGGTCAATATAGTAGTTATGAGCATAAACAAATGAAACAAAGAAAGCCTTATTATCAGCCTTGATATTGACCTGTACATGCATAACCTGGTTAGTTTGAGACATAGTCAAAACATCAACGATATCATCATCCCAACCAAGAATAATACGAGAACCCTTATCACATAGACTCCCATTAGAAGTCCACTTCCAAGTACGGTACACTTTAGCACAAGTATCATAAACACAAGAAGCATCAACATGAGATTCCAAAATAGCACATAAACATAGGTTATTCTCATTCACCACCTGACGGACCTCTTTTTGTTTAGGGGAGCGGTTCAAACCCCTAATATTCCAAGAAGCAACACTAAACATTAGAACCCATGAACTCAGGAGTGCTTGCCCCTGTAGTGTTAGTGTGATCCTTGGACTTAGAAGCCATAAAATCAGCAGTTTCACCTAAATCACGTAAAATATCCTCACCTCCAGTATCAACTGGTTCTAAAACATCATCAACTCCATCCAAATCCTCATTAAGAACACCAAACGAATTAGAAAGCTGGATACCCTTATCCTTAGTCATATTAATATTATTCGTACCACTTGTGTTCCCTTCAGGACCAGAATAAACATTTTTAGGATTAGGAATACTAGTATTAGATGAACTAGTATTAGGAGCCTCTTTTGAAGTAGTAGTATTCGACACATTAGACTTGCTAGAGCCCGAACCTACATTAGTATTAGTAGTACCTTTAGGCCTATAAACAAACTTCTGACCCACTCTTGTACCACCTGTTGGAGCACCACTCTTAGTATTAGCACGCTTCCCTCCAGCAGTTTGCCATCCATCAGCATCCTTTCCCACCACATTAGGAGTCACAGTAGCTTTCTTAGGGCATTGCTCACAAGAATGACCAAAAATTTTACATGTATCACAACGTGGGGGCTTCCACTCATACTCCACCTTTATGGTTTCTTTTGTATAACCCATCCCATTAAGTAAAGGAACACCAATCGTAAGACTATTTTTCAAGTCATTTTCAGATTTAACTTCAATCAATGCACGAGCAAAACTACAACGGCCCCACGATTCTAAACACATAGTAGTGGTAAACGAGTCAAGCATAATAGGATTACCTATTTTCGTAGCAATTAGGCTAAGACCATCCTCCGAAAAGACCGCCATTGGAACATCATGGAACTTAACCCAAACAGGGACACGAGTTAAATCTTCCTTCAATAAATTTGTATTCATAGTCCAAGGTTTCAATATGATAGGAATATTACGAATCATCCAAGGCCCCTCTTCAAGCACATCATCCAACCCCTTTTTCGTATCAAATTTAAAGAAGAAAAATCCCTTGGAATTCATCATCACCCTTTTAATACCAAACTTAGCCCAATTAGTGCGTGCATAGTATTCCACAACGGGGAAAGCAACCCGTTTACCAATAAAGTAACCATAAAGAGTGTTATCAAACCGGTTACTAACTTCTTCGACTACCTTTAGTGGAATAGAGAGCTCCACATCCTCCATCACGTTTTCAGTTACCAAAGGTCTAAAGTTAGCCGTCTTCTTCATAGTATTAGAACTAGTAGCATTAGCATACGAATTAGGTTTCGTAGACTTTGAACCCTCTTGTGGACCAGACGTAGCATTAGCATCACAATGGGTTGTACCTGTTACTGGCTCATTCAACTTAACCCTCCCAGCCTTTGACGCAACATGAATACCATCACCATCAGGAAGATTAGCAAACTCTTCTAACGTGACATGTTCATCTTGTGAAGCAAAAGATGAGCCAAATACCGAATAATCTCCAAGCCCAGGTTGCGGAACAGCAGGATATGAATCAGACTGTGGAACAGCAGCTTCAGAAACATTAGGGTTAGAAACAACCCTAACAGCCATGCGTGGCTGGAAAACACCGGACTCTCCAGACTCATGCTGTTTCAACCTCCTCATTCTTGCATCCAAACCACCCAAATCCAAATTAAAATCACTCACTCTCTCCATAGCAACAGAAAAAGAAATCTGCGAAACCCTAAAAAAGTAAAACAATCGCAAAAACAGAAAAACTAGAAGAACACCGTCAAATCTTCAGAACGAGATTGCCTCAACCAAGTAAAGGCATGAATATAAAGTCCATAAACAATCTAACCGACTTCCCTCATGATAAGATCCAGCAGAAAATAACGGATGATAAAAGTCGATACCCTAAAAACCCTAAGAACGATTGACAGAAAAAACCCTAAAAACGATAAACTAATCAAATCGAGACTGGATCCCAATAAAAATAATGTTAACGTTGAATTAAACAAGTTAATCAAGCAGAAAACACGATCGTTATTAGGATTAGAACAAGATTGAAAGATCAGGAATCGAATTTAGTGAGGTTAGGGTTTTTTTAAGACAATCGCCATGCACCAGAGAGAGTAATTCTCTTCTTAGAACAAGATTGAAAGATCGTAGTCTTTGATTCTTCAAAGTCATTAATCTTTGTACATTCAGCAGTGGATCTTTGATGACTGATCTTTTGTCTTGGATGATCTTTGAGGATTCTTTGAGGTTATCATCCAACATATGTCTTCAAGTCATCTTGCTGCAGCATCGTCTCCATGTGAAGTTGTGATCTTTGAGCATTCTTTGAGATCATCAGCCATCGTAAATCTCCAAGCTCATCCGTTGTAATAACATTGTCTTCATGTGAATTTCTGTGACCGTTGGACTCGCATGCTCACACTTTTCTGGATCATGATAACTATCATCAGAGTTGCAGAAGCTGTGTTGTAGGTCTTTCATCTATCATGATGTCTTTGAAAATAATTTTCAAGTGTGAGCATGGAGTGTGGATTGACACATCTCTACTGGAATCAGGAACCACCATCACCATCTTTATATGAACCTGAAATAAAACAGTTAGCAATAAAGTTGGAGAACGAATATGGCTTTGTCATTCATTCGGTATGGTTGGATTAACCTTCGATTCTGTGAAGACTGACCTGTGATCAGGTAGAATCCCCTTTAAATAAGATTCTCCTTGACAGGAATTTCCAGCTTGTAGTAATGAGTCTTCCAACAAATTAATGTCAGAATCATCATACTAAGCATGTTCTCATACCGGAACGTCTCAAAGTAGACAGCACGGTAGAGTGAATCAGTGAATTAAATACCCACTGATTGATGAGAAATTGATTAGAAAAATCACTCGCGTGTCACTGGATAAACATTTTATGCAACACGATGAGAGTTTTATAAGTTAAATCACATTTTCATCATAAACACTTTTGTTTGAAAATTTACACAATCAATGTGCTCGAAACTCAGTTGGTGAGCACATTGAAAGGTTTTCCAAAAGCATCCGTCAATCCTTTTCCTGGAACAAGTTTGATTCAAATGTGAATCGCCCCATCGTTACTTTCTAGTTGTCACTAGTTTGATCCATGAAGGATCTCACATGTCACCTACCAAGAGCTTGTTTGATGTCGGCTCTAGAAGGATTTCCATCTTCATTGTGAATACTTTCGTATCACTCAGATGTTCTGGCAATACCACGAGGATAATGCGTTGGACTCTTCATATATATTTTCTTGCTTTTCACGGTGTATGAAATAGCAAGCATATTGGAAATGTGTCCTAATGAGATTTATGGATGATCTCTTGGCTCTAGACTCAATAGTGCATTTTGATTTAGTGATCGGAGGCTGGAGAGGACTGCCACCTTTTCAATATCGTCTAACTCGGAGTGAGAAAGATGATAGAAATGTATTGATCTCCGTGACAAGTGAAACAAGAGTCCTTTGAAGGACCTTGAGTGGCTAGGGAGGGTTGTGCAGCGTATCACTGGGTCCATGATACTTGTCTTCAATGTCAGCAATCAACTAAGTGATTCTTACAGCATATGTATTGACCTGGTTTCTGCCTAAAGTGTAAGGAGGGCTTCTTTCTTTTCACCCTTTATCTTTACATTTCTTTTTCAATCTTCAACCCCTTCAGTGCTTACCGAGACTTCACCACTAATACCTTGTTGGGTTTGTTCCAGTACTAGCTCCATCTCAGTCGGTACTTTTCCCTTATACTCACTTTTCTCCTTTTTTAATCATACCTAAGGACTTCTACACTAACTAGTAGATTGTCCCTGGGTAGATCCCTCCGGCTCTGGCGGGATCGTGGGAACTCATACCTAACCTTACCATCCTTATAACTTCAATACATTAAGTAACATGGTCGTTCTTTGGTATTCTTCCACAATTGCCATCACAAATCATTCGCTCCCCCTCAGTATGTGCATCGATATACGAAAGAGTTTAGCACATATGAGAGAGCCTACACTTGAGTTTAAAAGATCACATTTTATCAGTTTTCATATTTAAATCACATTCTCTCCCCCGATCAAAAATTTCAAACCTTTTGAGATTTGTGATCCCAATTGATTTAAATAAGTTTAGAAATTATGGGAGAAAATGTGGTCTGATTTAATATATACTGATAATGGAACATTACGATGCTCCCCCTCAATCTATGAGGGAGAATGTTAGTGTCAGGTATGATAGGTTTGAAAGATTTTGAATTAAAACAATCATACACTGACACATAACAACAAATGTTTATTCACTACTTATGATGTACATGATAACTGTAATGACACAGATGACATTGACCTTTTGCACAGACGATGTGATCATCCGCTTCTCTGAGGGAGTCAGTAGTCAACATCAATTATCCATCCACTAGCAAAAATTTCCCAAATATGTTAGATCCCCACTTGGCGAGACCAGAATAAGTAATGCTTTGTTGAAATGAAGGTGGTGGTGGTGATGACAGGGTGGTTGTTATTGTTGATGTTGTTGTTGTGGTGAATTCAGAGCCAGTCAATAGAGTTTGAACATCTGATCAGATGGTTATAGCGGGAGCAGGTACATTCATATCGGCCATGGAATCTGCATAAGAATATCAACACAGATATACACACATACAGATTCACTCTTCATTACAGCTACCATGTAGCAGCTTGCCTACTCATAATACCATATTCATCTCATAATCAAACCACAGTCAGGAAATACATCAAACCGCTATCTAGCATAAAGAGCAATCAGCAATCATGAACATGGCAATTCACTCATATTTCAACATTCAACTCAGGATCTTAGGGACAAGATTCTAACATGATAGCTACATACCTAAGCATATCCTGAGTGCACATGCACTGAATCAACAACACTTAAGCAGCTATCGACTAACAAAAATAATCAACATTTGAAACTCATTCAATCAGATCATACAAATGCCAGTGGAGTATCAAAGAACATCAAACACAATGGGTTTTCTAACTCCTTTTAGATTTTTGGTTTTTAAAGTATTTAGGGGATTAACCGAGGATTCCAGAGTGACACAAATGGACCTTATAGTTACATAAATCTAGGATACTATAAGCAAATTGCACATAATGCCCTAATCTTTCTAACAACTAACACATTTGGCCATTTGAGATAAAGCTTAGTAAGATCCTCTTCAACTAATACCCCATTAACTACAAAACCTTTTCTAACAATTATGAGATAACCAAGAAACCCGTTTGATGAAATAAATTTTGAAATCACCCTCCCCCTCAATCAATGACCCGTATTCTAGTTAAAGAGCTGTAGTCATTGATTGAGTGACAAATTTTATGCAGACTCCAAGTCTGAAGGAATTTCAACCAACATGTTACCACTATGTGTCTCACAAATAATTTTCAGAAGAATCATAGAAGGAAAATTGTAACACCCCAACCCGATAAGGGTAGAAGTATTACGTTATGGTGACATATCAAAGCAAACACAAGCATATGACTTAAATAATACAAATGAATCTCAAAGGTTACAAAGGGAAATTCTGAAATACAAGGTTACAAAGGAGAAAAACAATAACTATTAAGTCTAAAAATATAAACACTTCTAGTCATCTCTAATTCAGGATAGCTATCAAAGTATAGTCTTCTAAGTCCAAAGTGCTCTCCACTCATAAACCAGCTTCCTACTAAAACCTGCCACAGGAAAAGAAATGCGGCTGAGCTTAAAAAGCCCAGTGAACAGATATATATAACATAACATAATGGTAAATAAGAATAAGCAGCGAAGGAATAAGAATACAAAATGAAAAGTATAATCATGAAAGTCATACGAATTTTAAAGAGAACTAAGAATCAGGATTGCATGAGAATTGAATAAGAAATGAATCAAGAGAATATTGAAATAAAAAGAAAGAAAGGTTCATATAAGGATGTGCCATAAGACCTACATATCATAATCCGTCAAATCATATAATATCTTAAAAGTGCACGAAGAGGGGAGACCTCTAAGTACTAAAATTATGAGAAGGAGTGTAAGGCACACACCACTTGGTCACCATAATCATATAAACATAAAACCTAGGATGCATCCATACGCTCCCTAACATAAGTATGTATGTTAGTACTAGACTAAGCACACTGATGAAGCGAAAAGTGTACCGCTTTTAGGGGGTTATTTAAGCCCTAAATCGTATTTATTTGATCAAATATTGCCCTAAATCGTTCCTTTTGTCATTTTAGGTACTTTGGAGATAAAATCTGGAAAAGGAAGCATTTTGGACGTTTTTGGAGCATAAAAGTGAAGAAAACGACAAAGTCTCAAAAATATGCTGGAAAGTACATGTAACGGCGTCAAGCTCTATTGTGACGCCGTCAGCCCTTGATAAGCCAGAGAAATTTTGGAAGATTAAAGGGGGACGGCGTCAAGAAGGTCGTCAAGCCTTGATAAGCCAGGGAGGATTTTGGAGGATTAAAGAGGGACGGCGTCAGGAAGACCATCCGGGAACCCTAGCCACGGCGAGGTGACGGCGTCAAGATCTATAACGTGACGCCGTCAGCTACTAAGTTCTATATATAGTTTTGCAATTTTTTGTCATTAGTGTACAACTTTATGAGGAGAAACCCTAAGACGAATTTCTGCCATTTTTAAGGGTTTTTATACCCTTGGATCTCCCATGTTTAATTGAAGATAAGTAATCATTTAATCATTCAATATGTCTATGTGTTGTTTGATTATATCTTGTTCCTGTCTTTTAATTAACATGCTAGGCTAGATTTATCTTGCGTTTGCTTAGATCTAATGAAACCTAACTATTGATTATTGGTTATTAGTGTGTTATTGATTGTATTGGGTGATTGTTTATCGATGTTAGGCTTAAGAAAACTGGCTAACCTCCTATACGGTAACTTGCTTGAACGTCTTAAGAAACATGAACCAATGCGTACTAAGGTTATTATGGTTGTATTTAATGCATGAGCGAATTCTAGTGATCCCATGTTAGGAGCTTCTTAGCCGGCTCGACATAGGAGTGAAGTAGGAGCTTGTAGAGTTGGGGAAGTACGTATGCCACACCACGATTGGTATTAAGGAATACACCCGTCATCCACGCAATTAATACACACTAATCAACCGGTAAAAGATAGTTAGGGAGTAAGGAAATCTAAGTAGACACATTTCTCTCCATATAAGTTTCACAACCTTTTCATTTTCAGTTATTTTATTTTATTTGCATTTGTAGTTATTTGGGTTAGTTGACTAGCAACTAATTCCGCCCACTCTTTCAAACCCGAGATTTTACTTGCTTTTATAAAAAAATATAAAAATACAAAAAGAATCTTCCCTCACCCTTAGACCTATTAGAGTAGTTTTTCAATCCTAACGACACTATTCCCCTAGAGAACGATCAATCCCCCGGTACTTGCCACTTCACTATACTACATCGGTCAGGTACACTGCCTGGTGGGGATTGCAAGCCTTTTGAGATCCCTCAAGAGGTAAAACTTGTTGTAAGGTCGCAAAACCACGCATCAAGTTTTTGGCGCCGCTGCCGGGGAATAGTTATTTTTTAGGTTGAATTTTTATTTTATTAGGTATACTCACTAGATTCCTTTCTAGTGAGATTTTTATTTTATTTTTCTAGGTTTTCTTTAGTCTATCTTTTTTTTTTCTTCGTTTCTTTGTTCGTAACCATTACCATCCGACATCATGGAAGGTGGTAATATCCTTGATCCCAACAACCCACCACCACAACAACACCCACCTCCTAGAGCCCGTACCTTAGGAGACTACTCTCGTCCTAGCCACCATGGCTATCGAAACACCATTGAGCTCACTCAAGGAGCCAATGTCACTCCCTTGCGATCCGACACCATCCGGTTGGTGCAAAGCGGATGCGCATTCCATGGACTTCGTTCCGAAGATCCTAACCAACATCTCAAGGACTTTCTCAAAATCGTTGATTCCATAGACCTTGATGTTGCCACTCGAGAGACGACCCGACTGCGTCTCTTTCAATTCTCTCTGCGGGACCAAGCTAGTCAATGGCTAGAGCGTCTACCCGCAGGATCCATCACCTCTTGGGATGATCTCACCACTCGTTTCCTCGCTCAGTTTTTCCCACCAGGAAGAACTACCAAGCTAAGGAATGATATCTTGATGTTCCAACAACGTCAAGGCGAAACCCTCTTCGAGGCATGGACTCGATTCAAGGACTTACTCCAAAAAGTCCCTCACCATGGCATAGAACTTTGGCTCCAAGTCCAAATCTTCTATGACCATATCAATCTCTCCACGAGGCAAACCATTGACCAATCGGCCGGTGGTAAGCTACGTGATCTAAGTGCGGAACAATCATGGGCTCTCCTAGAAGATCTTGCTCTTTATGACAACGAAAGTTGGAGTGATCCCCGTGATTTGAATAAAACGGTCAAGGCAATATCTTTGCCTTCGAACAATTCAAGCACTTCCGACCGTAGGATCATAGAACTTGAAGACCAAGTCAAGTTTCTTATGAAATCCTACGAGGCTCCTAAACCTTCAAGCCAAGTGAACAAAATCACTTCTTCTTGTGAATTATGTAGTGGTCCCCACGACACTCGTGATTGCATGGAACTCCCCGAACAAGCTTTTGCGGACTATGCATCCTCTCGTACCGACGGAGCGGGAGACAAGTGGTACACTTTCAAACCCGAGCCAAACCCCTACGGTGATTCATACAACCCCTCATGGAAAAATCACCCAAACCTTAGGTGGAAACAAAACCAAAATGCACAACAAACCAATTCTTCCAACCCACCTAATCGTTTCCAATTAAGCGGTTCCAACTCGAACCGTACTTTCAATAACAATCCTTCTAATAATTATGGTAGTACCAATAACTTTGAAGGATTGATGTCCCAATTTATGGCATCTCAAGAAGCTCGTTTGGCCAAGTTTGAAGCCGATTTTAAACAAAAACAAAGCGAGATGACCAATAAGATTGACATTTTGTTGAAAGCCCTCAATGACCGAGAAATGGGAGCACTCCCTAGCAACACAGTCAAGAACCCGAAACTAAACGTCAACGCCATCTCGTCAGTTTCATCTCCTAGTTCTTGTCCACAATATTATTCGGTCAATTCCATGAGCTCGTGTTTCAAACAAACCCAAGTCGTTCAAAATGACCAAGAAGTTATGATATCCAAATTGGTCAACAACATAGTTGAAACACCTCCCACTCAAAACCTTGACAATGAATTCAAGGAGCTCTACCTTGAAAGTCCAGTTATTGATGTATTGGATGAGAAGAAGCTCAAGTTAGGCGAAAAAGGGACCGCCTTTGTTCAAAACAAGCTACCTACGAAGTTAGATGATCCGGGCTTATTTGTTCTACCTTGCAAGATCGGTAATTCGGAGGCTTATGACACATTAGCCGATCTTGGATCAAGCCTTAACCTACTTCTGTTACCTCTCTACACCTCTCTAAAACTAGGAAAACTTGAAGAAACCGAGGTGATAATAGGCTTAGCGGATGGGAGTGTTGCTTACCCGACTGGAGTAGTCAAAGACGTGTTAGTACACATAGGAAAACTAACCATTTTAGCCGATTTCCACGTCCTTGACATGGTTAGCGACCCTACATGCCCCTTGTTGATAGGTAGAGGATTTTTGGCGACCGCTAGTGCTATGATTGATTGTAAGGAATCTAAGATAGCGGTAGGAGAAGGTGATACTTGGTCAGTCTATGATGTGAAGAGACATGCCTATGATACTAGTGAGGAACCAACACCCCATTGGTTAGAATTAAATAGGAGACCATCTAGATATGGACCTTGGATCGATAGAGACTTCATAGGACCCCAACGCCCATTTTACCTAGAAGAGGACTTTGTGAACCAAACACATACGGTAGAGCAACTCTTGGCTAGGGACACCGAATTGGATCCATTTGAAGACCCTCTAGTTTTTAGGAAGATGATTGAGTTCCTAGGAGTTTTACCAATTAACCTAGGGATGAATAAGTGGACTTGTGAGGACGATGATCATAAGTGGGATTGGGACAAACCACCTAAAGATGGAGATGGGTCATGGCATATTAAGATGACATTGTATGACCCGGATGGAGAGAAGTTTGAAAAGATATATTGTACTAAGCGGACCAA
Source organism: Artemisia tridentata subsp. tridentata (assembly GCA_021014915.2). Lineage (NCBI taxonomy): Eukaryota > Viridiplantae > Streptophyta > Magnoliopsida > Asterales > Asteraceae > Artemisia > Artemisia tridentata. Next base: position 128,369,976 of record CP139503.1, read on the forward strand.
TAGGAAACTTCAATCCAAGCTTAACCCTAAAGACGTCCTCGATGATGAACTCACTTACATAGGGTAGAAGGACATTGAGTCTAGCTACAAGACTCGTTAATAAAGAAAAGCGCTTCTTGGGAGGCAACCCAAGCTTTATTTGCTTTGTGTGTTTATTTATTTGTTTGTTTGATTTTATTTGCTTCCGTATGTATGTTTAATTATTATTATTATTGATTCATGTTCAAAACTAAATTGTGAAAATGCTTTATCTTGTTTTTAACTTCGTCTTAACTACATATAAAGGTATTTTGCAAAAGTTAAGTGTAAGGGAAATCCAAATCGGTTTATTAGAACAAATGAACATGAATCATAACAATATTAAATTAACATACATATTAGTAATTGTTTGAGTCAAATGCTTGTATCGAGTCATAATGATGTTTTGCAGGATTTCCAGGAAGTAAGGTATCGGTTTTTCCAGAAATTTTCCGGAAACTTAACATGAGAATTTTGTCAGATCATTTCTGACGGCGTCAGGCCTTACAACCTGACGGCGTCAGGTTTTAATTTTCTGAAATTTTTGAAAGTTTTGTTTTCATAAAAAGTTTTTATTAAATCTCTAACTTATAAACTCCAGGAATCTACAAAATAATCATTCCACAAGCATTATATCCTTATATAGAATTTATCCCGCCGATGTTATGTAGGTTTTCTTGTTTGTTTTCTCAGGTTTAACAGGTTATTTTGGAAAAGGAGATGTATGTGGAATCTAGCTTTTGGCGATGCTTTAGTCTTGAAGCTTCAACATTACCTTGGAAGAAGATCTAACCATGTTACCTCTTTATCCACCGAGCGAATCAGGGGAGTATTTGATTTCATTCTTTTACCTTATTTACTTTTACATCTTGTTATTTGAACATTGGGGACAATGTTCATCTTAAGTGTAAGGGGGGGGTAAAAGTACGATACTTTAGAGAATGCTATTATGCTTGATTTTTCATTTGTTTGATGGTAGATGTGTAATAAAACTGAGATAAATACTTGTTAGGGCAATTTTAGTGCCAAATTTAAATTTTTTTACAACATATAGGAGTGAAACTTTGATCTTAATGAGCGTCTCATGGATAGGAGTTATATGACTAGCACAAAACCGTACCACTAAAAAAATTTTCCACCCCCAAATATGTGAGGTTCGCCCCTAGAATTGGTAGGAAAAGCATTTATGCTATGATGTGTGTACCGGTAGCACTTAGATTCTAGAACTTGCGTTAGGACCATTCCGAGGCCATAAGTGAGACTACATTCATGTAGTTAGATTTACTACATGATAAGAGGCATTAGGATTAACCCATTGTTTTACACATGTGTTTTTGTTATAATTACGTTGGCTACATTGGTCAAGTAATTCTCCCACACCCTTTGCGTTGTACTCATTTTTGGTACACGATACCTCTAGTACACCCCTCAGAGCCTATCTTTTCGTTTCTAACTTTAAGCATTTTACTTAAAGGAAGAATTTGTTACACCCCACTTAAATGTACACCCAAATCGCCTTAGCCTACCTTGTATACACTCATTTTTAGTGCATTATTGTGACAACATTTGTTTAAACCCCAAGTTAATTATCTAATTGATTACATGGTTGCTAAGTCGAGTCATATCCTTGTACATATTATTTTGGGACGATTGGGACTCATGGGTAAAGTACTAGTGTAATGGAGTAATGGGGAAGAAGAACATTATTACCCCCATATGTGCTAAATATTTTAAAAGTACTCCAAGTTTTTCGATTATCTTAATTCGAGTCATTAGAATAGTTATTTGTAAAGTTATGTAAAAGTTCAAGTGTAAGGGGAATGCAATGCCCCTATGATGTATTATTTTGGATGGTAGGGCAATAGTGTATGAAAAAAAAAAAAAAAAAAAAATCAAGAAAAATACAAAAAAAATGAGAAAAAGAAAAGTAGAAAAAACATACGGACTACCATCCCGTTTCATTTTATGTTTATTTTATGTTTTTGTTATTTTGTTTTTAGCTTAAGTCGAGTCTAGTCTTGGCTTAGCAACGCCATATTGTACATGTAATTAATCAAGATCTTTAACTCGCCACCAGTAAAATATCCCTTATCCAACAAATCCGTGTTTATCATATCCCTACACCTAACGTTATAACCCGTTTAAAAGCCCTCTTTGATAGTTTATCTTAGGTGCTTACGCCTAGTGGAGAAGGTTTTTGATCCTTTCCCAAGCCTATGGTAATCTATTTGCTATGACAGGTAGTGAGAGATATTATCCGTTTTCATTTATGAGATATACTTTTATGACACCTGAGAGATGTGAGTATCTAAACACTACTTGTGAGGTGCTAGTTTGTAATCTCCGTGCTTATTATGATTAAAGTGGAACGACTATTTGTTGTAATTACTTTTATATTAGCATTAAATGACCCCTAACTTGTATTTTGATTAGAATAAAAGCGCATTTGCTTGAGGACAAGCAAATCTCAAGTGTAAGGGTATTTGATGAAGCGAAAAGTGTACCGCTTTTAGGGGGTCATTTAAGCCCTAAATCGTATTTATTTGATCAAATATTGCCCTAAATCGTTCCTTTTGTCATTTTAGGTACTTTGGAGATAAAATCTGGAAAAGGAAGCATTTTGGACGTTTTTGGAGCATAAAAGTGAAGAAAACGACAAAGTCTCAAAAATATGCTGGAAAGTACATGTGACGGCGTCAAGCTCTATTGTGACGCCGTCAGCCCTTGATAAGCCAGAGAAATTTTGGAAGATTAAAGGGGGACGGCGTCAAGAAGGTCGTCAAGCCTTGATAAGCCAGTGAGGATTTTGGAGGATTAAAGAGGGACGGCGTCAGAAAGACCATCCGGGAAACCTAGCCATGGCGAGGTGACGGCGTCAAGATCTATAACGTGACGCCGTCAGCTACTAAGTTCTATATATAGTTTTGCAATTTTTTGTCATTAGTGTGCAACTTTATGAGGAGAAACCCTAAGACGAATTTCTGCCATTTTTAAGGGTTTTTATACCCTTGGATCTCCCATGTTTAATTGAAGATAAGTAATCATTTAATCATTCAATATGTCTATGTGTTGTTTGATTATATCTTGTTCTTGTCTTTTAATTAACATGCTAGGCTAGATTTATCTTGTGTTTGCTTAGATCTAATGAAACCTAACTATTGATTATTGGTTATTAGTGTGTTATTGATTGTATTGGGTGATTGTTTATCGATGTTAGGCTTAAGAAAACTGGCTAACCTCCTATACGGTAACTTGCTTGAACGTCTTAAGAAACATGAACCAATGCGTACTAAGGTTATTATGGTTGTATTTAATGCATGAGCGAATTCTAGTGATCCCATGTTAGGAGCTTCTTAGCCGGCTCGACATAGGAGTGAAGTAGGAGCTTGTAGAGTTGGGGAAGTACGTACGCCACCCCACGATTGATATTAAGGAATACACCCGTCATCCACGTAATTAATACACACTAATCAACCGGTAAAAGATAGTTAGGGAGTAAGGAAATCTAAGCAAACACATTTCTCTCCATATAAGTTTCACAACCTTTTCATTTTCAGTTATTTTATTTTATTTGCATTTGTAGTTATTTGGGTTAGTTGACTAGCAACTAATTCCGCCCACTCTTTCAAACCCGAGATTTTACTTGCTTTTATAAAAAAATATAAAAATACAAAAAGAATCTTCCCTCACCCTTAGACCTATTAGAGTAGTTTTTCAATCCTAACGACACTATTCCCCTAGAGAACGATCAATCCCCCGGTACTTGCCACTTCACTATACTACATCGGTCAGGTACACTGCCTGGTGGGGATTGCAAGCCTCTTGAGATCCCTCAAGAGGTAAAACCTGTTGTAAGGTCGCAAAACCACGCATCACACACACACGCATTAATGGCCAATAGTGATCACAATATAATAGATAAACATAATGGGGAACGCCGTAGATCTATCACACCTCTACGGGAGTGTCATGCCTAGGGTGCCATCAAAGACATGGTAATGGTACCTCCACAACTAGGTTAGCTCAGGCACAGATCTATCACATCATACAACAATAATAATCTAACATGGCAAGAGAAACTCAACTCAATAAGCATGGCAAAGCATAAGTATAGCATAGCAGAGACATTTAAATAAATGTCAGAATGAATCAATAAGAATGACAATCATACAATGAAAGTCAAGAGTCAAATAAGGGAATCATATCAGGCATAGGATCGATAGAAATATCCCTACTGAAAAGGGAAAGAATATCTGTACCTTAGACCGCAAGTGCAAACATAACAGAAACATAAAGATCGGAAGCAAACTCCATCTTCAGCGAATCTACACGAATTCATGATTGTCTTATTAATAACTTATTTTAAATCGGATTACTCATTTTAGTCGGCTTTCCATTTTTTGTAACTTTCCTTTTATAGCAGCTTTCCAAAAATAGTAACTTTCCAAAATAGTAAGTTTCCTCTTTAAGTTGTTCAACCATGTTAAGTAACTTTCTATTTTTAGCAGGTTTCCCGAATTAATAAGTTTCCATAATTAGTAGGTTTCCATATTGAGAAGGTTCCCAGATTAAGTATCATTAGTCATTAATATCCAAGGTTATCATTTAATCAATTTAAGGTATCAAACGTGACTATATTAATAGTTTAAGGTTCATAATGATAACTATATAAGTTTAGGGTAAATAACGTAGGTTTCACAAGTTTTTGGTTTTATTATGCAAATATAACAAGTTTATGGATTATAGTGCAATTATTGTAAGGTTAGGGTATAAAATGTAAGCATCATAAAGTTACATGGTTTCACAAGTTAAGCCCTTCAGTTTAGAAAATGATAAGTTCAACCCGTAAGTTTAATAATACACCAATAACCCTTATTTAGTCTTTTAAACTTTTATTAGCTTTTATCTTTGAACAGGTCACAACTTGACGAATTTTTCTACCACATCAGAACTCAAAGATAAATTCCACAAAAATTCTCACAGATACTTCAATATCTCTAGAACCCAAACGAATTTTCCCAGAATTTATTAGTTAGTTTAACCCCACACGAAAAATGCTCCAACTCAAACTACCCAGAAAACATAACTGCTGTTGTACTCAGAAAATATTCACTTGAACGACCCACCAATACATCGAGAAAAAAACCCCAAAAATTCATAAAATTACTAGGCATAGAGAAGTTAAATACCAGAAAGTTTTATGTCCCAACTCCTCAATCATACAAAAATAAAAAACATGACCAATTCAACTCGAAATCACTCCAAATCAATTGGAGAACTTTACTAAGACATAAAACTAAGTTTTCCTGAAAATAAACCGAATCAAACCATTTTATATCATGACCAAAACTCACTCACAAAACCGGTATGTCTACTGTCCATATTTTAGGGTTTCAATTTGACCATTACAACACATAATTACGCACCCAAACACATCCACGACCCTCATAATTCATACAACATGAATTTTAGACATTCATTAATGTTTTCTCAAATTCCCAACAAGATTACCCACGAAAATTCCATCCAAAACCCTAACCTTAATTCATGATTTCATGTGACGTTTCTTATAATTTTATGTAACTTCTTTAGGCCGATTCATGAAGCATTCTAGGTGACATATACACGATATAAACAAGATCAAAAATGGAGGAAAACTAAAATTAGGTGATACGCGTTACCCTTGAAGATCAAATCGATGACAAGACCAATAATCAAAATCAAGAACAAAGCCGGGCACTTCACTACTCGAATTCAACCTCTCGGACCAAAATACAACCACGATCACCACTCCTATTGGACCTGAATTCGACCCACGATCACACCTACGTACGAACACTGCAAAATCCTTGCTTGCTTGTTTATGATCGATCGGAAAAAATGGAGGACAAAGGGGGCGGCCGATTGTTATTACTAGTTTTTTTTTTTTTTTTTTTTTTTTTTTTTTTTTTTTTTTTTTTGTGAAAATGAAGAATAGAAACACCGGTCCTTTTTTTCTTTTTTTCTTGTGGGTTTCGGATTAGGCCAAAAGGATTATGGGCTTAAGTAACATGGGTCTTGGGTTGGGTTGTTGTAGCATAACAAAAGATATACGGCCCGAAACTAAATTCATGTAACGTAATTGGTGCCACGTATTTATTTTATGTTTTAGAAATATTTTGGATTTCAAATATGTTCAAAAATTCCATGATGATGTTTTGTTCTAATTATTTGGATTAACGGTAAATTCGTTTAGTTACTTTCGGTTTTATAATTAATCGTATCCATAACTTAGGAACAATTTCAAATTAGACATAAAATTAGGTATTTAGAATTTAGGGTTTTACAACTCTTCCCCTCTAAAAGAAAATTTTCGTCCTCAAAAATTGAAGTGAAACGAAACGGAAAGCACAACGGACCGTAAACGGAAATGTGAATGACTTGTTCCTCATGACTCTATCTTGTTGATCAAAATAGCTTCGGCTTCCTCAAAAAAAGACATACCATAATGAATCCAGACAAAAGAATAATACTGTAAAACCCTCATTTTTCATTTAGTGGAAATCCCTAAATTACCCTCTAATTTGAAAATTTTCTAGAACACATAAAGTATATTAAATAAATTAAAGGTGTTCCATAACCTAAGTTACTAAACTAATTGAAAAATCGCGATAACCCAAGATATTATTCTTTAATCAGTTACTAAATTTAAAACTTGAACCCGATTATAACCATGAGCTATACCATGAGAATTTGTAAAATATGAAAATCATAATAAAAGCCACATAAAAATTGGATACACATGAATTAATATGTACTTGTATATTACACAAACCATGCTAGCTCAAAACCATAAAAGTTGTTCACAACTTAAAACGTCTATAAGATAAATCAAAAGTTGGAATTTTGTCTTCATTACCCCTTAAAGCCCGGCCCTATTCCTATTATATTCCCACCTCTCCCTCATTTTCTATAACCGAATATACACTCAAAACAACACACGCAAAACCCTAGAAATAACCTAGGTGGCGGCAGTCTTTTAAGCTTCAAGATAAGGGGTACGAAGGGTGTGGCTAAAGTGGCGATCGTGGTATAGCAGGTGGTGATCTAGGGTTATCGTTCTGGTCTTTGCTCGCGGGGTTTTGATTTCGAATCAAAGTTTGGATTCTGGTTCTCGTACTCTTTGTTTCGTTCCATATATCAAATCAGAGTACCCTTAAATCTGTTGTCGATCATACTTACCTTGTCGACCCTAAATTGTGAACCTTAATATACGATCTATAATATAGATATAAATCATATACGTCGAACTATATTCTATTTTGAAACGATCAAATATGTTGATATATATATATATATATATATACGTTCTAAAGCTGGTAATAAACCTAAAGATTTAACATGAGGTGTGCATGTTTATTAACGTGAAAACAAGGGCTTGAATATGTGTGATGTCTGGTACTCGTTAATTTAAGTTGTTTGTGGGTCTTAGTGTGTCGTGTGGGTATGGCAATGGGAGGCTATGTTGTTTCTTAGTGGGCGTTAACATGGCGTGATCAAGGTACATCTGGTGTGTTTTAAAACAATGTAACTGAGTGAGGTTTTGGGTGTGTAAATTGGCTGTGTCGATGTGTGTTGGGCTGTCAAAATAAGATATTAACAAGACTTGTAAAATCCAAACTTTCTGCATGAATTATGGTTGTTAATGGGTGGGTCGAGAAGGGCTGAACCAAGGTTTATTCGAGTGTCTTTTGTGGGTTAATATGGTGTGGTGATAGTATGTCGAATTGGCTGTAAAAACTAAGGTTATCGCATTTGTCGAGTGTTTGTTCGGTGATGGTTTTGGGCGTGTTGAATTACTGGAACAAAAAGGATTTGGTGTGTGTTTAAAGGGTCGAGTCGAGGGTTTATACCAAGGGTTTTAAACACAAGAGGATATGGTCGAATGTGAGTAAACATTAGGCTGTTTGGGGTTGCTGTGTCGAGTCCAATCAGGGGTGCGTTGGATAAAAGAGCACACCCAAAATCATTGATTATTCATATCACAGTACATGGCTATAGATAGCCTTTTGAATACAAAAAAAGGTGGAACAGAAGAACTAGGACTAAAATTCTACCCATCTCACCCACTCTCCCCACATGCATTTGTCTCACGTACATGTTCATGGGACCAGGTCAATTAGACTACCAAATCAAACTATTAACTAAAACATAATACATAAAACAATAGCATAGTAAACAATTTAAGCTTTCTAGCCATGCCATGCATACGTGAATCTATTTGCATAAACGATTAATCCAACAGGGTTAAAAGAGAGTGGGATTGAGGTCGTGATTAGTGGTCTATAATAGGGTATTGATGTGGCGTATTGGTGTAGAACTTTTAGATCAATTGTGTCTACGCTTTCTTCTTCAAACATTTTATTTGCACTTCTAAGATTACGTATTATTGTATGTAAATATAGTCGTAACATGCGAGGATTAAAACTTACTAATTCGGGAAACCTGCCTAAAATAGAAGATTACTTAAAATGGAAGAGCCGACTAAAATAAGTAATCTGATTTAAGTTATTAATCAGACGATCATAAATTCGTGTAGATTCGTTGAAGATGGAGTTTACTTCCGATCTTTTCATTTCTAGTTGTGTGTTCATTTGCGGTCTAAGGTACAGATATTCAACCCTTTTTCAGTAAGGGTGCTTTTCTCTCTTTTGGACTCATTGATCTTGATTCGTTTTTAAGATTCCCTAAGCCATTGCTATGTTCCCCTACACTTTGGTTCGTTTGTTTGATTCATTTTGACTTTGATGTTCGATATGACCCTTTTTGCTTTGAGCCTCTATAATGATCCATTTGATATTCGTTCGTGACCTTGTGATATTAGTGTTCGAATCACTAGATACTTCGAGGGTTCATTTGATTTTGGTAAATAAATGTGAAAACCTTTTCGATTATATCATGGAAATGTTTTGAGGAAAACTTATTTTAAATTGATGTTTATGAAATATGCGATACCACTTTTAATTGGAATTTGGCTATGCTTTTATGAAAACTACGTTTAAAGACTACTTTTGTGAAAACCATTATTAAAGATCATTTTTATGAAAATCATTTGATAAAGATTTAATTTAAATGAACCATTTGATTATGAACCTTTGATCCGTTCGTTTTGACTCATCGACTTTGATATTGGAGATGACCCTTTGCCATGAACCTTTGATATTTGGACTTTGACTATGATTCGATGACTTAGACTATTTGAACCTTTGCTTTGATTTGGACCTTTGACCCTTCAGTTTGATACCCGAGCCAAGTTCATTTCCTAGCCATGAAGGTAACATGGCCGTGTCATTGATGCACCAGTGGCATGACACACGTGTGGGTGAGTGATTTCTCACACCGTCCCCATATTGTTCGTTGCATGCACATTATATTTATTATGGCCTATATTATTGTTCGGGGGGCATATGGGTTGCAATCCTAGGTTCGTGTCTGTGTTCGTGGACTTAACATGATTTGATATTATATATTGTTCGGTGACTGATGCTGGGTGCATTCCACGTCTTTCACAAGTTCGGGAGCTAGCTACTCCATTTGCAGAATGAGGACACCCCTCATATTATCTGATTATCTGAGAGGTCTCCCCTCTATATGATTATGAAGACATGGTTACTATATTTGGTTTGTGTTCGGGCTCGTGGTGGATTACTGACCTTCCCTTTTCCCTTTCTTATTTTGTACCTTTGTTTATACCTTATGTTATTCCATTGCACTATACCATATCTGTTCGTTTTCTTTTGCTTTCGTTTTCGTTTATATATATCTGTTCACTGGGCTTTTTAAGCTCAACCGCATTTCCTTTCCCTGCGGCAGGATTTTAGTTGGAAGCTGGGTATGAGTGAAGAGACATTTGGACTTAGAAGACCTTGATAGTTATTTTGAAGTAGAGACTATTAGAAGGATTTGTATTTGTAGACTTAGTAGTTATTGATTCCCATTTGTAACCTTGTAATTTCAGTATTTCATTGGTAACCTTTGAGATTCTTGTATTACTATAAATGTATGCTTTGTTTTGATCTGATATGAAACCATTTTTGTGATATCTTTACCCTTATCGGGTTGGGGTGTTACAATTATGGTATCAGAGCACAGGCTGCGATTCGTAATACATTTACCCTTGGCCTGTGTAAGTTAGGACCACTAAGTTTTCCCTGTAGGCGCTCGTAAGACAACCTTTGAAAATTGCTTTAAGATTTCCCTATAGGAACGTAAGTTTTGACCAGTGAGGAATGGGTAGACTATAAGGCATTCGTTTAAGTATCATTGCTTCCGCATCACTCTGATTCGTGCCTTGCTTTTGGTTAGATCCTGTTGATATCACTTTTGGGAATTGAAAGTTTATGCTTTGCACCACCTAAGATTTGAACCTGATTAAATCTTTAAGGCATAGAGAATTTCATAATAATTGCCTGACACTATTTGATCCTTATCTTCTGATTTTGACTCTGATCTCTGATCCTTTCGTTAATCATTTTAACGCCTCTTCGGGCACTCTGAGAACATCCATGACGATGATGTACTTGATGTATTCTCTTATTTGTCTCTTGCTTTTGATAAGTATCTATGAATCTTCCGATGCTATTTGATTTCGTTTCACCCACCTCTGTCCCTATGAGAATGTCTTGTGGTGTGTAACCACGAGTATAAGAATGTTTTCCCCTCACTTTTGAATGATAAAGATTTGACTTGTGATTCGTCTTTCTTTGAATAGTTAAACTTCGATTTTATTCTGACAAGGAATTGGTTGATTGATCACTCAAATATTGACAACTACCCTTCTATGTCTCACTTTGACGGTTGCAACAATTTTGAACTCCCTACTACGATTATCGATTGTTAAACCCTTTGCTATCACTATTACTCTTTCGCGTTTATGAAACTTTCCTAGAACACATTTCGTACACCAATGAATGAATCGTATCTTGAGAGTTATTTGGCACCCTGCGTTTTCTGAATATGATTCCTATTCGAACCCCCCAAAAATTTTCCACCGGAACGTGAAGTAGGATTTGACATGATACCGAGAGATTGTCGAGTCACTAAGCGAAGGTATCTTTCAGATGTGTCCGGGATCATACCTGTTGGATTGAGCAACCGGGAAGAGCAGCAACCGAAGACCAGGAAGTGAGTTTGCTTAAGTGTATTTCTGGGCGTGTTTTAGTTTCGTTCGCGATGAAGAAGGATGATGACTGGAGATATGTATCGATTACAGGAAGCTGAACCATAATATCGTTAAGAGCCATTGTTTTCCCTGAACGACTATGTGTTTGTTTAATTTCAGAGCGCGAAGTTCCTTCCGATAAATAAATTGTGTTCTTGGAACCGCCTTCCGTATTCGTAACGACTGCTATGACGGTTAGTGATGCTAATAGTATTAGCTAAAGCTCTGACTGTTTGGTGAATCTGATAAATGATACTTTCTCGTGAGTACTTGGACAAATGGTCATTGTATGACTTAATAGTATGTTCGGAAACGAGGAAGAGCATGAAAATCATCTTTGCACTTTGCTAGGAAATTCGTCGATCGTTTGTGCATTCTGGGAGATAGATATTTGTAAAGACAACGATGTCCTTATTTGAGGATACCTCTTTAAATCCCGCAAGTTTTGAAAACTATCACCAATTGGTCAAGACCGATAGCAGAACGAAGAACTAAAACCTTTTGAACCTTGCAGAAGAATTCTGGAAGATGTTTGCAACTGATGATACCATAGAGAAATTTCGTGAACAGAGAGAAACAGCTTAGTTTGATTGAGAATGGAGTTTTGGAAAAACTGAAATAGAAATTAGCTTCCATATCTTCGAGCGGAACGAATTTTGGGGCATTCCAGAAAGAGACTCGATTATACTCCCTTACAGCACAGAAGGGTTTGCGTATGCATCAAGAAAACTAGAAGCGCGTCAGAAGAAGTATTTCACTGCCTGACCTGGAGTTGACAACAATGGTGGCTACCCTGAAGAGTGAAGACATTCCTTACAGGGTAGAATTGTTGGCGACGCAGAGGATCTAGTCAAGATGGCGAACATGGAACTGATGAAGACGTACAGTATCACTTCCCTATTCATCTTAGTTGTACTAAGATGAATTGAGAACGGAAGCAGACGGGATGATGAAGGAATTTAAAGAGCATGCTAGGAATTCACATTACTCCATCACATTCCAAGAAGAACTGCAGGAGGCTCGACGAACCAGACACAAGTTCCCGTTCTTGGTTTCACTTCCCGACTGATGGACCGACGAAGACAGATTAACCGGACTTGAGGAGATTGGATGTGCTGAACGAACGAAAATTTGAAACAAACCCTTTATGCTTGGAAGAATTGATTCTATGAAGGCCGAAGTTCTTGACGACTAACTTTCATTTCCGTTGACCCTCTTAAGTTTCGTTATATCGTTAAAAGATCCTCTTATGATTTAAGTTCCCTAGAAGTATTTCAATTCGTGTTTATTTTTCGTATGTTCGGTGATGGCTTTGTTTTGAGAGATTTTGGCGAATTGTGGAAGATATGATGCTTGTGACGGCATACCTCACTTCTGCTAGGCAATCTGGGATTTTGATACTCTTGCGAATAGTTTTGTTTCCCCTCTTGACTATGACATTTAATCTTGTGACCTTTGATGACTGTAGAAGTACTAGGTGGATTAAGATAGGCGGTTTTGATTACGACTCGAGATAAAGTATGATCATCATGAGGGCATACTTATGTGGTGCTAGTATTATGACGCCTGATCAACGTGATAATACTTACACCATATAACGTGCACTCATTGTGGCCATAGGATATCTTGGGGAGTACCTAAGAAGTTTAGAATTTGAACTCCGTTGGATTACCGTGATCAGTGAGACTTTAGGTTCATTCTACCTATGTGTATACTCTGCTTTCGTTCGTTGGATATCGGGATGACTTTGGACTCTCGTTTGCATTCTGTTGACCTCAGTTATAAATCTTGAACTCTTTGTAGAGCTCTCTACTGTTGATACAGTTAATTTGATTTGAAATCTTGTTCGTATTCCATATGAGCTATCTGAAGATTCACCTATCGTCCATTTGATGTTGCATGGACCTTTTGTTCTGAATCAACCTGATTTTGTCTCCTTTTGAGAAATTTGAACCCACCTCGTTTTGATTTGAGTCATGAGAAACTATTTGGTCTGAAGACCTTTTTGGAAGGACCGCCCCGGACGTGAGAATATTTGTGACAATCTTTTGCGACTTGCTACGACTTCGTTTAGCTTTGCGACTTCAATTTTCGAGGACGAAAATTTTTTTTTAGAAGGGAAGAGTTGTAAAACCCTCATTTTTCATTTAGTGGAAATCCCTAAATTACCCTCTAATTTGAAAATTTTCTAGAACACATAAAGTATATTAAATAAATTAAAGGTGTTCCATAACCTAAGTTACTAAACTAATTGAACAATCGCGATAGCCCAAGATATTATTCTTTAATCAGTTACTAAATTTAAAACTTGAACCCGATTATAAACATGAGCTATACCATGAGAATTTGTAAAATATGAAAATCATAATAAAAGCCACATAAAAATTGGATACACATGAATTAATATGTACTTGTATATTACACAAACCATGCTAGCTCAAAACCATAAAAGTTGTTCACAACTTAAAACGTCTATAAGATAAATCAAAAGTTGGAATTTTGTCTTCATTACCCCTTAAAGCCCGGCCCTATTCCTATTATATTCCCACCTCTCCCTCATTTTCTATAACCGAATATACACTCAAAATAACACGCAAAAAACCCTAGAAATAACCTAGGTGGCGGCAGTCTTTTAAGCTTCAAGATAAGTGGTACGAAGGGTGTGGCTAAAGTGGCGATCGTAGTATAGCAGGTGGTGATCTAGGGTTATCGTTCTGGTCTTTGCTCGCGGGGTTTTGATTTTGAATCAAAGTTTGGATTCTGGTTCTCGTACTCATTGTTTCGTTCCATATATCAAATCAGAGTACCCTTAAATCTGTTGTTGATCATACTTACCTTGTCGACCCTAAATTGTGAACCTTAATATACGATCTATAATATAGATATAAATCATATACGTCGAACTATATTCTGTTTTGAAACGATCAAATATGTTGATATATACATATATATATATATATATATATATATATATATATATATATATATATATATATATATATATATATATATATATATATATATATATATATATACGTTCTAAAGCTGGTAATAAACCTAAAGATTTAACATGAGGTGTGCATGTTTATTAACGTGAAAACAAGGGCTTGAATATGTGTGATGTCTGGTACTCGTTAATTTAAGTTGTGTGTGGGTCTTAGTGTGTCGTGTGGGTATGGCAATGGGAGGCTATGTTGTTTCTTAGTGGGCTTTAACATGGCGTGATCAAGGTACATCTGGTGTGTTTTAAAACAATGTAACTGAGTGAGGTTTTGGGTGTGTAAATTGGCTGTGTCGATGTGTGTTGGGCTGTCAAAATAAGATATTAACGAGACTTGTAAAATCCAAACTTTCTGCATGAATTATGGCTGTTAATGGGTGGGTCGAGAAGGGCTGAACCAAGGTTTATTTGAGTGTCTTTTGTGGGTTAATATGGTGTGGTGATAGTATGTCGAATTGGCTGTAAAAACTAAGGTTATCGCATTTGTCGAGTGTTTGTTCGGTGATGGTTTTGGGTATGTAGAATTACTGGAACAAAAAGGATTTGGTGTGTGTTTAAAGGGTCGAGGCGAGGGTTTATACCAAGGGTTTTAAACACAAGAGGATATGGTCGAATGTGAGTAAACATTAGGCTGTTTGGGGTTGCTATGTCGAGTCCAATCAGGGGTGCGTTGGATAAAAGAGCACACCCAAACTCATTGATTATTCATATCACCGTACATGGCTATAGATAGCCTTTTGAATACAAAAAAAGGTGGAACAGAAGAACTAGGACTAAAATTCTACCCATCTCACCCACTCTCCCCACATGCATTTGTCTCACGTACATGTTCATGGGACCAGGTCTATTAGACTACCAAATCAAACTATTAAATAAAACATAATACATAAAACAATAGCATAGTAAACAATTTAAGCTTTCTAGCCATGCCATGCATACGTGAATCCATTTACATAAACGATTAATCCAACAGGGTTAAAAGAGAGTGGGATTGAGGTCGTGATTAGTGGTGTATAATAGGGTATTGATGTGGCGTATTGGTGTAGAACTTTTAGATCAATTGTGTCTACGCTTTCTTCTTCAAACATTTTATTTGCACTTCTAAGATTACGGATTATTGTATGTAAATATAGTCGTAACATACGAGGATTAAAACTTACTAATTCGGGAAACCTGCCTAAAATAGAAGATTACTTAAAATGGAAGAACCGACTAAAATAAGTAATCTGATTTAAGTTATTAATCAGACGATCATAAATTCGTGTAGATTCGCTGAAGATGGAGTTTACTTCCGATCTTTTCGTTTCTAGTTGTGTGTTCACTTGCGGTCTAAGGTACAGATATTCTACCTTTTTTCAGTAAGGGTGCTTTTTTCTCTTTTGGACTCATTGATCTTGATTTGTTTTTAAGATTCCCTAAGCCATTGCTATGTTCCCTTACACTTTGGTTCGTATGTTTGATTCATTTTGACTTTGATGTTCGATATGACCCTTTTTGCTTTGAGCCTCTATAATGATCCATTTGATATTCATTCGTTACCTTGTGATATTAGTGTTCGAATCACTAGATACTTCGAGGGTTCATTTGATTTTGGTAAATAAATGTGAAAACCTTTTCGATTATATCATGGAAATGTTTTGAGGAAAACTTATTTTAAATTGATGTTTATGAAATATGCGATACCACTTTTAATTGGAATTTGGCTAAGCTTTTATGAAAACTACGTTTAAAGACTACTTTTGTGAAAACCGTTATTAAAGATCATTTTTATGAAAATCATTTGATAAAGATTTAATTTAAATGAACCATTTGATTATGAACCTTTGATCCGTTCGTTTTGACTCATCGACTTTGATATTGGAGATGACCCTTTGCCATGAACCTTTGATATTTGGACTTTGACTATGATTCGATGACTTAGACTATTTGAACCTTTGCTTTGATTTGGACCTTTGACCCTTCAGTTTGATACCCGAGCCAAGTTCGTTTCCTAGCCATGAAGGTAACATGGCCGTGTCATTGAGGCACCAGTGGCATGACTCACGTGTGGGTGAGTGATTTCTCACACCGTCCCCATATTGTTCGTTGCATGCACATTATATTTATTATGGCCTATATTATTGTTCGGGGGGCGTATGGGTTGCAATCCTAGGTTCGTGTCCGTGTTCGTGGACTTAACATGATTTGATATTATATATTGTTCGGTGACTGATGCTGGGTGCAATCCACGTCTTTCACAAGTTCGGGAGCTAGCTACTCCATTTGAAGAATGAGGACACCCCTCATATTATCTGATTATCTGAGAGGTCTCCCCTCTATATGATTATGAAGACATGGTTACTATATTTGGTTTGTGTTCGGGCTCGTGGTGGATTACTGACCTTCCCTTTTCCTTTTCTTATTTTGTACCTTTGTCTATACCTTATGTTATTCCATTGCACTATACCATATCTGTTCATTTTCTTTTGCTTTCGTTTTCGTTTATACACTGGGCTTTTTAAGCTCAGCCGCATTTCCTTTCCCTGCGGCAGGTTTTTAGTTGGAAGCTGGGTATGAGTGAAGAGACATTTGGACTTAGAAGACCTTGATAGTTATTCTGAAGTAGAGACTATTAGAAGGATTTGTATTTGTAGACTTAGTAGTTATTGATTCCCATTTGTAACCTTGTAATTTCAGTATTTCATTGGTAACCTTTGAGATTCTTGTATTACTGTAAATGTATGCTTTGTTTTGATCTGATATGAAACCGTTTTTGTGATATCTTTTCCCTTATCGGGTTGGGGTGTTACATATACTATCTCAATGCCAAAGCTTCCAATGCCAAAGCTTTTTAAGGGTGGATACTAATAGGTGTTAGGAGAAACTTGACAATCAAATGAAATCGGGATATGTGTTTTCATAGCAACATTAATCCTAACAGATTTAAGCGGTTGAGATTCATCATAACAAAAGTAGGGTGAAGCAGATTGTTAAAGGTTACATTTCAGATACGGTAATCTATGGTAGCTTTACGAAGAGCCATCCAATCCATAACCAAAAGACCTCAAAGTCAATTATATCAAGAGTAAACAGATCCGTAGAACAGATACGGTCGTTAAACCAGACGGATAGTTCATATATCAGAGTCAAGTACAGGGTTCATCAGAGTGTTGAGATAGATAAGCGAACAGTTCAAGGTGTTGAAATTTTGTTTAGCTTTTTAGCATAAGGGGCAGGTAGGGTGTGTATCATTGGTAATACGAACATCGTATAACTGTCAAAAGTGAGATGTATGGAATATTAGTTATCAGCATCATCTTGCTCAGTTAACAATTCCGTACTAAGATAGTATTTACATCATATCCTTTCAAAGGAACTGGTTGGTAGACAAGGTTCATCATACAAAGGGAGGGAACAAAACATCCTATATCCGTGGTTAATAATTACCAGAGTTCTCATTGGAATAGTAATGGATTACGCAGAACTGAGTAGTATCAGATGATACATCTCACATTCGGCATGAGTAACGAATTCATAGAATGTGTCAAACACATTATGGTTGAATGACCTTCGGGATGGTCGGAGAGGTATCAAATTGTTTATCAAACAAATCGGAGATGGAGATCAGAATCAGGAAGTGAAACTTAAATGGTGTAAGGTATCCATGTAGTTCCCGAGGTATTCCAAACTTACTTGGTTACTAAACTTAGGTTGTAAAACTTTCTAGCTTCTGAAACAAATGTTCTTATAAGGCATAGCTAAAGGCAGAGGCACGAATCAGAGTGATGCGGAAGCAATGCTACTTACATAGATGTCCTAGTCTACCCATTCCTCACCGGTAATAATTAAGTTCCTATGGGGAAATCCTAAAGCAATTTCTCAAAGGTTGTCTTATGAACGCCTACAGTGGAAACTTAATGGTCCAAACTTCACAAGTCAAGGTTTGATGTACTATAAGTCATAGCCTGTTCTCTGATACCATAATTGTAACACCCCAACCCGATAAGGGTAGAAGTATTACGTTATGGTGACATATCAAAGCAAACACAAGCATATGACTTAAATAATACAAATGAATCTCAAAGGTTACAAAGGGAAATTCTGAAATACAAGGTTACAAAGGAGAAAAACAATAACTTTTAAGTCTAAAAATATAAACACTTCTAGTCATCTCTAATTCAGGATAGCTATCAAAGTATAGTCTTCTAAGTCCAAAGTGCTCTCCACTCATAAACCAGCTTCCTACTAAAACCTGCCGTAGGAAAAGAAATGCGGCTGAGCTTAAAAAGCCAGTGAACAGATATATATAACATAACATAACGGTAAATAAGCATAAGCAACGAAGGAATAAGAATACAAAACGAAAAGTATAATCATGAAAGTCATACGAATTTTAAAGAGAACTAAGAATCAGGGTTGCATGAGAACTGAATAAGAAACGAATCAAGAGAATAATGAAATAAAAACAAAGAAAGGTTCATATAAGGATGTGCCATAAGAACTACATATCATAATCCGTCAAATCATATAATATCTTAAAAGTGCACGAAGAGGGGAGACCTCTAAGTACTAAAATTGTAAGAAGGAGTGTAAGGCACACACCACCTGGTCACCATATTCATATAAACATAAAACCTAGGATGCATCCATACGCTCCCTAACATAAGTATGTATGTCAGTACTAGACTAAGCACACACACGCATTAATGGCCAATAGTGATCACAATATAATACATAAACATAAGGGGGAACGCCGTAGATCTACCATACTCTACGGGAGTGTCATGCCTAGGGTGCCATCAAAGACATGGTAATGGTACCTCCACAACTAGGTTAGCTCAGGCACAGATCTATCACATCATACAACAATAATAATCTAACATGGCAAGAGAAACTCAACTCAATAAGCATGGCAAAGCAAAAGTATAGCATAGCAGAGACATTTAAATAAATGTCAGAATGAATCAATAAGAATGAAAATCATACAATGAAAGTCATGAGTCAAATAAGGGAATCATATCAGGCATAGGATCGATAGAAATATCCCTACTGAAAAGGGAAAGAATATCTGTACCTTAGACCGCAAGTGCAAACATAACAGAAACATAAAGATCGGAAGCAAACTCCATCTTCAGCGAATCTACACGAATTCATGATTGTCTTATTAATAACTTATTTTAAATCGGATTACTCATTTTAGTCGGTTTTCCATTTTTTGTAACTTTCCTTTTATAGAAGCTTTCCAAAAATAGTAACTTTCCAAAATAGTAAGTTTCCTCTTTAAGTTGTTCAACCATATTAAGTAACTTTCTATTTTTTGCAGGTTTCCCGAATTAATAAGTTTCCATAATTAGTAGGTTTCCATATTGAGAAGGTTCCCAGATTAAGTAACATTAGTCATTAATATCCAAGGTTATCATTTAATCAATTTAAGGTATCAAACGTGACTATATTAATAGTTTAAGATTCATAATGATAACTATATAAGTTTAGGGTTAATAACGTAGGTTTCACAAGTTTTTGGTTTTATTATGCAAATATAACAAGTTTAGGGATTATAGTGCAATTATTGTAAGGTTAGGGTATAAAATGTAAGCATCATAAAGTTACATGGTTTCACAAGTTAAGCCCTTCAGTTTAGAAAATGATAAGTTCAACCCGTAAGTTTAATAATACACCAATAACCCTTATTTAGTCTTTTAAACTTTTATCAGCTTTTATCTATGAACAGGTCACAACTTGACGAATTTTTCTACCACATCAGAACTTAAAGATAAATTCCACAAAAATTCTTACAGATACTTCAATGTCTCTAGAACCCACACGAATTTTCCCAGAATTTATTAGTTAGTTTAACCCCACACGAAAAATGCTCCAACTCAGACTACCCAGAAAACATAACTGCTGTTTTACCTAGAAAATATTCACTTGAACGACCCACCAATACATCCAGGAAAAATACCCAAACATTCATGACATTACTAGGCATATAGAAGTTAAATACTAGAAAGTTTTATGACCCAACTCCTCATGGTTTGAAAATGAAAAATCGGCAAAGTGGACTAATTTTCAAAATCCTGAATTCAGCTTCAACACTTAATCATACAAAAATAAAAAACACGACCAATTCAACTCGAAATCACTCCAAATAAATTGGAGAACTTTACTAAGATATAAAACTATGTTTTCCTAAAAATAAACTGAATCAAACCATTTTATATCATGACGAAAACTCACTCACAAAACCGGTATGTCTACTGTCCAGATTTTAGGGTTTCAATTTGACCGTTACAACACATAATTACGCACCCAAACATATCCACGACCCTCATAATTCATAAAACATGAATTTTAGACATTCATTAACGTGTTCTCAAATTCTCACCAAGATTACCCACGAAAATTCCATCCAAAACCCTAACCCTAATTCATGATTTCATGTGACGTTTCTTATAATTTTATGTAACTTCTTTAGGCCGATTCATGTCACACCTCGCCAATGGCGGAAACGCGAGTGCAACATCATGGATATCATCACAACACTTGGCATTTAAATAGAGAAATTACTACATGCACAAAAATAGAGCAAAGTACAAACACAAAGTGTCGTAACGATACCCCAAAACAAATAACCAAAACAATCACTAAGGTATCTCCATTAAAACATAAAGTTAAAATGAAAGAAAATCAAGTATCTCAAACAAAATCCAACATATCCAACTAAACGCAAGGTAAGTCATCCTCAAATGCAAACTAGTCTCTTCTAGTCACGCCCTTCTATCTTAGCCTTAGAATGCTCACCTGAAAATGATGCTTAAAAACGTCAACATAATGTTGGTGAGATTCATAGGTTTAAGACACACAAAACACCTTGGTTATCCGTTCACTGTGATTATAAAACATAGCAGGACATCAACAATATAGTTATTATACAACTAACATGCAATCATAGCTTACGGGACGGAACGTGCCCACCGATCCAAGTATAAATTGGGATGGAACGTGCCCACCGATCCAAACACCACATCAATTGGGACGGAACGTGCCCACCGATCCAAATACCACCACAATTGGGACGGAACGCGCCTACCGATCCAAGATAATTATAATGAGTAGAGCCACTAGGACTTTCCCACTCAAATAATCACCACAATTAAACACCACAATAACATGCAGTATACATACAATAACCATTACAAGTCAATGCATTTTAAAAACACATAATCACAGTAACTCAAAAACAATTTTAACAAGCATCATCTCCATCCCAAGTTTAAAACAAAGTAAAAATATGGGACTATGAACTCACCTCAATCTTTGCAGCTTCCAAATACCAAATCACAAATCTATATCACAAAAATAAAAATCACATTACACGCGACCAAGCTAAAAGCCATAGTCCATGTAACACATATATATGATGGATGTCTAAGGTTCGTATAACCCACTATGGATTACCTGGATTCCATACAATTCATCACCCAATACCTTACACTCACTAAATCCCTTTATTAAAACTTTCAGAAAACGCAGATTTGTAGGGTACTTTCACCCACATAAAATCACAGCGAATACTGCTTCACAACTCACACTAAAAATCAACCATGATCCTTCATAAGCATATAAGCTTGTCCCAGAAGGCCATATGGTGTAAGATTTATGTGATAGTAAGCTTGGAAAGATCTTGATTTAATTTTGTTAGAAATCGAATTAAGTAGGATAACATAGATCGAATGGTCTCTAATGATGATACATAAGCTATAAGTTGTTGTATTTAAGGTTTAAAGGAAATAATCAATGTTAATACAAATATCGTCCTAAAAACGTTATTTATATTTTACGATCTTTACTTAGTTTTGTTAATGACAATTACAAAGTTTATCTTTAAGCAAAGCATAAATAAGATTAAGTCTTTTACATTTATAGTGATAAGCATTTTACAAACACATTTTCACATCACAAAGTTGTCTAGAAATGACATATACAAGTTTGCATGTTTATTTCTTAAAATGGAAACTTTATTAGTTAAATATTAGGATAACATCATGGCATGCATCATGTACACAATCTTGGTAAGATTTTGTGATATTTTGTTTAGTCTTCAAGCCAAAGAGTTGACATTTGAAGATATGGAAAGATATGGCAAGATTTGGAAAGATTTGAAGATCTCTTAGCTGGCCTAACACGGCGGATCCAAAGTGATACACGGACGGATCCAATTTTGGGGATCTGCCGGATCCCCCGCCTGTTGATCAGCTTTGACTATAAATAGCAAGCTGATCATTTGGCCATTTCATCACTCATACAGCTTAAAATACATACTCATTCATTTGCATATCACTAACCCTTAGCTTACTAACATTTTACAGATCTTTCCTTTTGTAGCAAAGAAGATCTCAACATATAAGGAGTAACAGTCTGTTATCTTCCTTCTAACATAGAGTCTGTGTGTTCTTGTATTAGTCACACATCATAGTTAGTATCATTCATACAGTAGAGTCCGGATAGTGTTTTAGTCCTCAAACCACATAGAGTGAACGGGAGTGGTTGTACCCTTGTAAAGAACCAAACGGGAGTGGTTGTACCCTTGTAAAGAACCAAACAGGAGTGGTTGTACCCTTGTAAAGAACTCGGTGTTTAGCTTAGTACCAAAAAAAGATTAAGCGACGTGTAAAGGTTTTCTCCGCCTAGAAGGGAGCTTGTTTCTTAGTGAAGATAAACTCTCGAGTTAGAGGCTCGAGGAGTGGAGTAGGGCAAGGAAGAGAGTCCTTGTTGCCAAACCACTATAAAGGACTGTGTTGTATTGTTTGATCTTTCCTCTCTTTACTTATTTATTTATATCACTTGTTTGTGTGCTTGATTGTTACTTGACTTTGAAATCACGATAAGTAACAAAGCGAATTAATTTTAAATGGTAAAACTATTCAACCCCCCTTCTAGTTTTCTACAATTGGTACCAGAGTGGTGTTACTCAAGATTTTCAAAATATATTGTATTTTAAAAACTTAAAACGATCAATGGGTTTTGAAAATTTTAAAGAAGGGCAATCTATGCAAAGACCACCACTATTTGAACCAAATTGTTTCATATATTGGAAAAATCGCTTTGAGAGATATGTGAAGTCAAAGGACATAGATCTGTGGTATATTATTGTAGAGGGTGATTACAAACCCATAAGTAGTGAATTTCAGGTGGTCGGGATATAGGTAACTCTTTTATTCGTCATAGTGATGAACAAAAGAGGTTGATTGCCAAAAATAGTGAAGCCAAAATGATGCTTTACAATGCCTTACCTAAAAAGGAATATGAAAGAGTTTTCATGTGTAAAACGGCTAAAGATATTTGGCAATCACTAATCATCACTAATCAAGGGAACTCACAAGTCAAAGATAACAAAATTGATCTTCTTGTTCAACAATATGAACAATTTGTTATCTCTGAAGATGAGACCATTGATAGTGCTTTTTCTAGGTTTAATACTATCATTACATCTCTTAAAGCACTTGATGAATCTTTTTATAGTAAGAATTTTGTCAGAAAATTTCTAAGAGCACTCCACCCGAAGTGGAGAGCAAAGGTGAAAACTATTGAAGAATCTAAGGATCTTTCAAGTATGACACTGGATGAGCTCATTGGAAACCTCAAAGTTCACGAAATGGTGATGGAAAAAGACTCAGAAATAGTTAAAGGCAAGAAGGAGAAAATGAAGTCCATTGCCTTGAAAGCTAGAGTAGAGTCAAGTGATGAAGAGTCTTGTTCTAGTAGTGAAGATGAAGAATATGCCATGGCGGTAAGAGATTTCAAAAAATTCTTCAGGAGACGAGGAAAGTTCGTTAGACCACCTCGTGAAGAAAATAAATCCTCTCAAAAAGACCGTGATGATAGAAAAGGAAAGATAGATAGGAAGTGTTATAGGTGTGGAGACTCTAGTCACTTGATAGGTGAATGTCCAAAGCCTCCAAAGAACAAGTCTCAAAGAGCCTTTGTCAGTGGAGCTTGGAGTGATAGTGAAGGAGATGATGATGAGCCTAAGAACGACGAAATTGCTCTCATGGCTCACGACACAGAAGAGGTACATTCTGACTCTTCATACTCCTCTATAGATGATGAATCTTTTGAAATAGAATACAACAAACTGTGTGAAATTACCCTTAAAATCATAAACAAGAATAAATTCTTAAAAACCAAAACAACACTTTTAGAAAATGAAGTTCATTGGTTAAAAGAAAAGGAGATAAGAATTGAAAAGGGTAAAAGTGTTAAAGAAACATGTGTGTCATGTCAGGAGCTTAAGTTAGAACTAGAAACACTTAAGTCAACACAGGAAGAACTCATCAAACAAAATTCTAAGTTTAGAAAGTTTGATAAAAACATAAGTTGTGCAGATGAGATAATGAAGATACAAAAACTACCTAATGATAAAACCGGACTAGGATTTATGAAACTAGGAAGCTTAGGTGAATTTAAGAAACAAACAGTGAAAGAAAAAGAAACTGTTCCTACTAAGTCAGAAGCTGACGGATCCGACAGATGCAAAGTTTTGGATCCGCCAGTTGTGCCAAAAGGATCCGCCAGTACAGGTTGTGAACAGAAGGTTTTAAAAACTGACCGTACTGAATTCGTTAGAGTCACTAGAAAGCCTAGTACTAGTACAACTGATAATAAACAAAAACCATCAGTGTCTATAGGAAAAGGTCAAGTTAGAAATGAGTATAGAGTTAAAACGCTTCAACAAGCACCCAAAACTAGTTTTCCCAAACACCCTTTTCCAAAGAGTAACTTCAACTCGCAACATCATTATCAAAGAAATTGGAACCAAAACATGTCTAGAAACTTTCAAGGTCCCAACTTCTTGCCATGGAACATTTGTCCACCATTTCCATACATGAATCATGATAATGTTATGTTTAACCCAAACGGACCCATGAGATATTGGGGACCAAACGCTTGAGTTTTTCTTGAACTTAGGTGTGCTTAAAAGTTGAACTAGAACCTGATGAATGGATCAAAGATAGTGGGTGCTCAAGGCACATGACGGGAAACAAAAGCCTTTTCTCAGACTACCAAGTGTATGACGGAGGTAATGTCACATTCGGTAGCAAGCTTAAAAGTAAAATCATCGGAAAAGTTACGATTTCTCATGACTCTCTCACTATTGATGATGTTGCTCATGTAGATAACTTAGGATTTAACTTGCTTAGTATTAGTCAATTATGCCGCAAAAAGTATAACGTCCTTTTCAGTGAAAATGGAAGTAAAATACTTAAGGATGGCATAACTGTAGGAAAAGGTGTTTTGAAGAATAACGTTTACGTTATGAAACTCGACAAAACACCTAAAGACAAACTTTGTCTTACCTCCTTGGACGAAAACTCAACTCTATGGCATCGACGCTTAGGTCACGCCAATATGAGGTTAATTCAATCCTTATCATCTAAGGAACTCGTTAGGAACCAACCCAAGTTGAAATATGACCAACACTTTTGTGATGCTTGCAAAATAGGAAAACAAGTTCATAATAGCCATAAGGCTAAAAACATGGTGTCTACATCTAGGTGTCTAGAATTATTACACATGGATTTGTTTGGTCCATCCGCTATTCAAAGTTACGGGGGAAACTTCTATACTTTGGTAATAGTAGATGACTACTCTAGGTATACATGGACTAAGTTTCTAAAAACTAAAAACGAAGCATTTGATAAATTTGAAATCTTAAGTAAGAAAATTCAAAATCAAATAGGAAGTAACATAATATCAATTAGAACTGACCATGGTCGTGAATTTGACAATGAATTCCAATTCAAAGCTTTTTGTGATGCCAATGGCATAACTCATAATTTCTCGGCTCCTCGAACCCCTCAATCTAACGGTGTGGTAGAACGCAAAAATAGGACAATTCAAGAAATGAGTAGAACCATGTTAAATGAACAAAACATACCTCAAAAGTTTTGGTATCACGCTGTAGATACATCTACATATATTCTAAACCGAGTTCTAATTAGACCATTCTTGGGAAAGACTCCATATGAGTTATACAGAGGCAAAAATCCTACTTTAGGATACTTTAGAGTGTTTGGAAGCAAGTGCTTCATTTTAAACACAAAGGATTATCTCACCAAATTCGACCCAAAGTCGTATGAAGGTGTATTTCTAGGATACTCACAAACTAGTAAAGCATACATAGTTTTGAACAAAGAAACCTCAAGAGTCGAGGAATCATTGAATGTAACATTCGATGAAAGTCTACCTCCCTCTAAGACATCACCTTTGGTAGATGATGACTTAGTTGAAAACCAAATGGTTGAAAATCAGGAAAATGTTGAAAATGATAAAGAAGATGAACCAGTAAAAAGAGATTTAGTCAACATCAAAGAAACAAAAAGTCATCCATTAGAAAACGTCATAGGAAAACTCAACGAAAGAACATTAAGGTCTAAAGCTCCAAATGAAAGTAATTTCTTCTGTTTTGTTTCAACAATAGAACCTAAAAATGTCAATGAAGCCATAAAAGATGAATCTTGGGTCATTACGATGCAAGAAGAATTAAATCAATTTGTTAGGAATGACGTTTAGACATTAGTTCCACAACCTAAAAATCAAACCATAATAGGTACAAAATGGGTTTTTAGAAATAAAATGGATGAAAATGGCATTGTGTCTAGAAACAAAGCTAGGTTAGTAGCCCAAGGCTATAATCAACAAGAGGGTATAGATTATGATGAGACTTTTGCACCTGTAGCTAGACTTGAGTCAATTAGGATATTACTTGCATATGCATGTGCATATGACTTTAAACTATTTCAAATGGATGTCAAAAGTGCATTTCTAAATGGTTTCATTAATGAAGAAGTATATGTAGCACAACCTCCGGGCTTTGCCGATTTTGAAAAACCTAATCATGTCTACAAACTTAAGAAAGCATTATACGGACTTAAGCAAGCACCAAAAGCTTGGTATGATCGACTTAAGACCTTCCTAGTTGACCATAAGTATACCATGGGCCTAGAAGACAATACTCTCTTCACCAAGAAAAAGGGATCACGTATTATCATCGTCCAGATATATGTGGATGACATTATATTCGGTTCAACTTGTCAAGAGCTATGCGACGATTTCTCAAAAATCATGCATGACGAGTTTGAAATGAGTATGATGGGGGAACTAAACGTTTTCTTAGGTCTCCAAATAAAACAATTAGAAGATGGGATATTCTTCAACTAATCTAAGTGTATCAAGGATATGCTTAAGAAGTTTGGTCTTGAAGATTCAAAACCCATGAAAACACCAATGTCTTCCGAAAACACACTAACCAAGGATGACGAAATTGAATCCGTAGATAGCACTAAATATAGAGGGATGATTGGTAGTTTACTTTACCTAACGTCTAGTAGACCGGACATCATGTTTAGTGTTTGTCTATGTGCACGCTTTCAAGAAGATCCCAAAATATCCCATCTTGAAGCCGTTAAACGGATATTTAGGTACATAAAAGGCACTACACATTTAGAATTATGGTATCCCAAAGGGACAGGTGTAGAAACCATAGTGTATGCCGACTCAGACCATGCCGGTGACTATGTTGATAGGAAAAGTACTAGCGGTATTTGTACCTTTGTAGGACATTGTCTCACCGCATGGTTTGCTAAGAAACAAATAGCCCTCGCCATATCAACAACTGAAGCCGAGTACGTGTCAGCCGAAAAAGCTTGCCAACAAGCACTGTGGATGAAACAAGCTCCCGTCGACTATGGAATTGTACTCAACGACATCCCCATTCTTTGTGACAACAAAGGAGCTATTGATCTTAGCAAAAACCCAGTCTAACACGCTAGAACCAAACACATAGAGATACGTCATCACTTCCTTCGTGACAATGTTTAGAAGGGAAACATCTCAATTGAGAAAGTTTCCTCAGAGGACAACATTGCCGACATCCTCACAAAACCTCTCAAGAGAGAACCTTTCAATTATCTTATACTTGGCTTAGGATTAATGGAACCTAGTGAGTAGATTAGACATTAGCTCAAACTTTAGATTAACCAAAACACGGCAAAAGCCAAACCTTGTGTTCTGATCCTGCGGATCCAAACGACAACAAGGGCGGAACCCTTGTTTGGGATCTGCCAGATCCGTCACATGATGACCAGGTTTTTATATTAAATAAAATCCTTTACTATTCATCATTCACACCAAAACATATCACCCACTGGAAATACGACCAATAATTCACCAAACTCACAAATTAGGCCATCTTTCTCAACCAAATTGTGCTCAAATCATCATTGTAAGTATCCTTAACATGTTTGCATTCTTGATCTGCGTCTAGGATTTCTATTTCATGCACAAAACCAAAACTTGGGGTTATGCATAATTCTTGAAAAATCATGTAGCATATTTACTAAATTGCATAACAAATCATGTTTTTCATAGTTAGGAATTGCATCTTGAAGTACATTGTCATTATTCATCAAAAACCCCATGAGAAATTTGTGCTAAAATCTTCTCACGACTAGGAAAAATGATTTATGGACATTGTTCATACAAATACAAAAAACGTTATGTTTTGAGCATCACTTGCAGAATGTCTCTTGAATGCTAAAGGAAATACATAATTAATATGTATTTTCGGGTACATTCAATCGTAGCTACATTGAAGTAGGAGCGTTTGGGTTATCTCTCATTTTATCATAAAACTTGCATAAACATAATTTTCATGCATCAAAAGGAGTCGAGATAACCGCACCTCCACATTGTCCCCATGTAGGCACACACTAGACATATATATATATATATATATACTTTTGATAATTTTAACTAAACTATATATATTTTTCATGTCTAGGATAACTATGCCTCCCGCAACCAATTACGGTCACAAAAAGACTCTCGATTACCTTCCCAAACATCACAAAACCAAGGGTCTAACCGATGCCCAAGTCAACATCTTTAAGGCACTAGAAAAACATTACGTCCATGAGGGTAGGGTAGTAGACCCCTCATTCTATAAAGACACCAATCTCCGCGAGCAATTAGCCGCAATTCATTTTGATAGTCTCCTAGATATTGATGAGCCTATAGTACCTAGGTTCATTCTTGAGTTCTATGCCACCATAGGTCTTAGTTCAAGTGACAATGGTCTTATAAGCATTCACTTTAGTGTCAATGGAACCTTGTTCAATATTACCCTAGATCAATTTGGTGAGGTCTTAGGAGTTCCACATTGTGGAACATGTGTCTACTTCGATAAATGGTCTTTGACTATTCTAGAATCAAACCTTCAAAGAACGGCACCATATGCCACTCCCTTGACCGACAAAGAAACCATTAGGGAACATCTTTTCTTACCTAGGAATAACCCAACTAGGGTACATCGAGGTAAGCAAGTGGCTAGAGATCCATTTGCTATGGAGCTAAATGAACTCAAGCTCAAGTTTAGGAAGTTAGAAGAAGTTTTGAGAGCCAACGTCATTAGCACGGTAGGAAATCGAGATCACATCAATGCTTGTCTATGTTACATGATGTATAGTGTCTCCACCCGTCAACCTTTCAACCTTGCATTCTATATCGCCAAGCGAATGGCCGATATTCCGGTTCAAGGTAACATGGCAATGCCTTATGGAATGCTCTTGACTCGTCTCTATAGAGCTTTTGTACCCATTCCTAGAAATGCCTTAGGTTTTGTTCCCGATTATGATGAAATTCAACATACCTTTGTTCCCTTAAGCGATTTTAGGGTAGCGGTTGACAAAGGCAAATGCCCTCGTGCTCAAACATCATCATCATCATCATCATCATCAATGAGTGACGATGACGGCTTGCCAAACTCTAGGATCCCTCCACCGGAATATTTGCATCAACTTCCACCGATTGCGAATGAATCACCAGAGTTCAAGCAAACCAAGGGGATGATGAAGAAATTGGGGCGTTGGATAATGAAACTTCACAAGGGGTACAAGAAGTTAAGTAAGAAGTTCAAATGAGAGGAGTGTTTGGGTCTAGACATTATTTGACAATTATGTATTAAACATGTATGGTTCTTAACTTACTATGGTAGTACTTGATGTGTATGTGAACTAACTCAGATTTGCAGGTCGATAGCACTTAGTGTTATCAATTTTCCGAGTTTAAGCCCCCGTTTGGCTTAACTCCCTATATGGTAGAATATTATGATCGGATTTATTTATGTGCAAACGTGTGTTAGAATATATATATTTAGTATATTTGTACTATATATTAGCTATTACATACGTTATAGGAGAAATTTCGGGGTTTGGTTGAAAAATGCGAAATTTGCATAGCTCTCTGTTAGTTTTAGCACATTCGTACGGCGGATCCGGCGGATCCCAGAATTTGGATCCGCCTAGTGTATCAGTTGGCTCCGCCAGTCCAGGACCCACGGATTCGACGGCTCCCAAACTTTGGCTCCGCCTTTGTTGTCGATTGGATCCGTGGGTACAACAGTCATTTTTTTTAAAATTCTGGACTCATCCCGACACTTAGATTTTAGGTTGTAGCTTTTTTAGATTATGCTCACTGATCATTAAACTCCTTAGAATGCTTTAGAAAACTCTTAGAACATTAGGAACTCAATTTCCCACCAAATTTTGAATTTTCAAAATTTTCCTGTGAGTTACCTTTCTAATACAAGCAAGGAACCCTTTTTAGGGATCCGTCAAATCCGTGGAAACATCTTGTCATCAGAATTTCCACTATCTTCTTGCATTTACTGCAAATCAACTTCATATCACTCAACTTCATCTCAATGGATTGACCTTGAGACACGACAAGCTTAATTTTTTGTTCCAAATAATTAGAAACCAACATTCTCCATTGGATTTACATCCAATCCAAACATACAGACCAACAAACCTTCGGCCTATAAATTAGTACCTTAGGATCATCACTAAACTCACTTTCTCACCATTTTCTCTACTTTCTCTCCTGTACATCTTAGCAACCTTACTTCACCATGACTAAGTCAAACAACTCTTCCACCTCTAGACCTCCAAAACAAATAGCCCACATTAGTGTCAAACCATGTTGTTTCATCAACTTAGCAAACTCATCATCAGAGGAATCATCTCCTCTAAATATCTCATCACCCATTGCAAGTGAGAATTTCCTCACACTTTCCACTCCAACACCATCAAATGTTGTTATCCATACACCACCACCAACCATTACTCCAATAGCCACTACTCCACCACCGGCTCCATCACAGCCTGTTAGATCACCATCACCCCTAAAATCACCCAAACTACAACCAATGGAGCTATTTAGGACTCCACCTTCATCACCACACCCATACCTTGATGACTTGGAAGACCTTCCACCAAGGTCAACCAATCCTCCACCCATGACCTTTGAAGATCAACAACCCATGCTTTTTCATCCGGTTTACCCGGATATCCATGGTCCTTTATACCATGATGTACCGCCACCTCAACCTCAAACACAACCTTTATCACCCACATCCACACTAGTTGCCATTGATGAGGCAATGTGGATTAATCTACCACAAACCCAAGAAGAGATTAGTGAGGAACTCACCCGCCTCTACTCTCTTTCTAATATGGTTGGATCTCGCCTTGATGAAGCAATGGATCTCCAAACCATCTTGATGAACTTCATCCCTACTCCACCATCATCAAACCAACAACAACAACAACCATCCAACAACAACAACCAACCACCACCACCAACACCACAAAACCTTGAGACTACTCTTCCTCCTGGTTTTTTGAGTCATGATTGCTCACATTGTGAGAGAACTGCTCACTTGACCCAAAGGACCAACATTTTGGTCCATGAGCTCCAAAATGAGATGAGGTTCATCTTGAACCATGTTCTCGAGTGTCTCAATGCAATCTCTCATCCTCCTCAATAGGAGCTTTGTTAGTTTCCTCTTATAGGAACTTTTTAGGATGGTGTTGTAGTATTTGTCTTTTTAGGATTTATTTTTATTGTTGTAATGGAACATCATTTTTGTGACTTTTGTCACATATTTTCAATGGATGATTGTTATGTTTTTATGCTTGTGGGTGATCAACATTAAGCATATTATTTCATTTTAGAATACTAACATCATTGTGTGGTTGTTTTAACTCCACATATTGCATTGATCAACTGTACATTAGGTACAAAAATTTGATCAGACACTTCATTTTAACTTTCTAGAAGTCAAATGGGTTGACCTTTCTTGGTTGACTATTGCATATGCATATTGCTTCTTGATTGAAGTAACTAACTTTTCTTTTGTAGCTTTTCTCAACCTTGATTCATATACGTTGGTACCCTAGCAACGGGGAGTATAGATCGAGGGGGAGTATATCATATGCTAACTCATCATTTTTAGCATTTCTCATCCTTGAAACGTATACGTTGGTACTCTAGCAATGAGGAGTATACATCAAGGGGGAGCATATCATAGCCTAACCATTTATTTTGTAGGATCATACATCATACTCTTGAAATGTATACGTTGGTACTCTAGCAATGAGGAGTATACATCCAAGAGGAGCATAGCATATTCTAACCATTTATTTTGTAGGATCATACATCATATCCTTGTTACTCCATTTAGGGGGAGTATAAATCAAGGAGGAGCTTTAAAGTTCTCAAAATCGCATTCCGCTACGCATATCTTCTTTTTGTTTCGACAAAAAGGGGGAGATAGGATTAAGTTTGCATCAACTGTGAAACATCACAGTACATAAATTTTAGCTTAAAATAAATTTTAAAACTTGCACAAAATAACTTAATCTATATTTTTAAAAGACTCATCCTTTATTGGGTAAAAGGGATGTTTCACCCTGGTAAAATATATTACACCAAAAAACATTGAAGTACAAAGGATGAGGGTGACTCCCTCATCTCAGTCCCTTAGGACACTTACAGACTCACCTATAGGAATGAAACATCATTCCTATAACTTACAATATAAGGGTGGCAAGCCACACTTATAACAAATACTTGAACATTAAACTACAACGACTGTAAGAGAAAAATAATTGCAAATCAAGTAGACTCTTGAATCTTCAACGCGTCATAGTAGTCCAAACTTCCATAATCATCTTCATAGTCCCACAAACCATGCTTCAAAAGAATCTGAGTTAGAACACATGTGTGATAACCAGGAGATGAACATACACAAAGAGGCCAAACTTGCTCCAAAGGTGTATGTTAAACACCAAGCATGATGACCAAACTGATGAACATAGGATTTAAACCCTAACTTCCATCATAGACAATCACGATACTCCAAACAGAATGAGAATATAAAAGCTCCATGATCGTGTAATTGGGGTTTTGAACAAGAGTCCCCAAACTTAACTTCCATTTACAACATGGATCTTTTTCCCTCATGGATCATAAGATGTGATTTTAGTTTACAAAGAGGAGGAAAAGACCTATGCACGTCCCCAATTCAGCTACTATCCATCACCATAAGCATGTAGCAACATATAAGCTGAATAGAACACATAAACACCTCCTAATGCAAAGCAGCAGCAGCAGGTGCATGATGTACCATATCAATCTGAATCCCCAAAAACATAAAAAGTAGCAGCAAGATCAGATTGAACAACCAGTAGGTATACAAAAACCCTACACATCCAATAACGTTACTTCCATCTCTCTCAATACCCACATCCAAAATACATACCAGATTTCATCAACTTCCAATAAACATGCAGGATCCAAACACAAACAAACCTTAACGAAGGTTACTTCCACCAATCAATGGACAAAAGTCCAACTTACAGCATAAGATAAACATTAACGCGCATCAACAAACACTAACGATCAAACCCATAATATACGAAACCCTAAGAAAAGGGAATCATTCCTTCCAGCAAACCCTAACAATCGAGGTTAAGGATAGATCTTGACCGCCATAATAACCCAAATCCAAGTAGATCGCACCTTCATATACTAGATCGATTTATAAATAAACCGACCTAAAATTGCACACATGTAGCGATCATACCCCACCATGCTGCCTACCAAAAAATCGAAACCCTAAAAAAAAGTGAATCGAATAGAATGAAAACTATGAGCAACAAGAAGATAAATCGATCCTTAAGTAGATAAAAGTCAGTTTGAAACCGACTATAAACATATAGGATTAGAAGATCGATTACAACCCCAAAGTCGGTATAATCCCTAAAAAAACGATTATCCATAAAAGAATAAACAAGCAGGTCGTTTAGGGATTGGAAACACCATGCAGATCGAAACCCTAAAGAAGTCGACCACCATAAAAGAGATCGATTGAAAAAGAAGGATAGTTAGGGTTTCGAGATCTGGAGATTTCATACGAATAAAACCATAAAAGCATCATCAGCCGCCACATCTTGATTGTAAAACAAACCACATGATCGTATTGCATACCCAATAACAGGTTAGAGGGTAGAGAGGACGAGAGTGGGTTTGTTTTTGGCTGGAAAAGGTTGAGGATGTGGCGGCCGGAAATCACCAGAGAGAGAGAAAATAATATTTCATCCTAAATCCTTTATTTAAGCTCTCTACTTAAAAATACACTTTATGTTTTGTCATCAACAAAAAGGGGGAGATTGTTAATACAAATATCGTCCTAAAAACGTTATTTATATTTTACGATCTTTACTTAGTTTTGTTAATGACAATTACAAAGTTTATCTTTAAGCAAAGCATAAATAAGATTAAGTCGTTTATATTTATAGTGATAAACATTTTACAAACACATTTTCACATCACAAAGTTTTCTAGAAATGACATATACAAGTTTAAATGTTTATTTCTTAAAATGAAAACTTTATTAGTTAAATATTAGGATGACATCATGGCATGCATCATGAAATCTTGGTAAGATTTTGTGATATTTTGTTTAGATCTTCAAGCCAAAGAGTTGACATTTGAAGATATGGAAAGATATGGAAAGATTTGGAAAGATTTGAAGATCTCTTAGCTGGCCTGACACGGCGGATCCAAAGTGATACACGGACGGATCCAATTTTGGGGATCCGCCGGATCCGCCGCCTGTTGATCAGCTTTGCCTATAAATAGTAAGCTGATCATTTGGCCATTTCATCACTCATACAGCTTAAAATACATACTCATTCATTTGCATATCACTAACCCTTAGCTTACTAACATTTTATAGATCTTTCCTTTTGTAGCAAAGAAGATCTCAACATATAAGGAATAACAGTCTGTTATCTTCCTTCTAAAATAGAGTCTGTGTGTTCTTGTATTAGTCACACATCATAGTTAGTATCATTCATACAGTAGAGTCCGGATAGTGTTTTAGTCCTCAAAACACATAGAGTGATCGGGAGTGGTTGTACCCTTGTAAAGAACCAAACGAGAGTGGTTGTACCCTTGTAAAGAACCAAACGGGAGTGGTTGTACCCTTGTAAAGAACTTGGTGTTTAGCTTAGTACCGGAAAAAGATTAAGCGACGTGTAAAGGTTTTCTCCGCCTAGAAGGGAGCTTGTTTCTTAGTGGAGATAAACTCTCGAGTTAGAGGCTCAAGGAGTGGAGTAGGGCAAGAAGAGAGTCCTTGTAGCCAAACCACTATAAATGACTATGTTGTGTGGTTTGATCTTTCCTCTCTTATTTACTTATATCACTTGTTTGTGTGCTTGATTGTTTACTTGACTTTGAAATCACGATAAGTAACAAAGCGAATTAATTTTAAACGGTAAAACTATTCAACCCCCCTTCTAGTTTTCCACAATTAAGTTGGATTTAAGGTTTAGTTTAAGGATTTGTTGAGTAGGAAAATATCTAGGGTTTGTAAAAATATATGTGTCGAATTGTGTATAAATGAGAAGGAATTCATGTTTTCCTTTAAGTGTTTGTACTATAGGCTTAATAGGGTTATACTAGGGATTTAGAAATGTAGAAAATATATATTTAGTGCTTGGTAAAATTATATAAATTATATGTAAGTTTTTGTTAGATTTAAAAGTATATAAATGAGATTTTTGGATGTTATGCATTAGGCACTTGTATACTAGGTTTAGAGGCTTGTACTTATATTTAATGAGTTTAGGAAAATTTATTTTAAGGCTTGTGTATGAAAGACTTGTAATTTATGCTTTAAAATAAATATATTTAGGGTTATAATAAGGTTTTTATAAATATTTAGTTTTATGCATAAAAGACTTGTACATTGTCTTGGAAGACTTGTACATTTATAATTTGTGAAAATCTCATATAAATAAATTAGGGTTTGTGAATTTAGTATATAAAATCATAGTTTAATGAAATTAGGGTTTGTACCGGGAGTTTAAGTGGAGTTAGGGTTTCTATGCTTTGGTGGTTTGTACATTAGTATTTTAGGGTTTAGTTTTTCATAAATATTGTTATAATAATTTAGGGATTCGTTAGAAACTCTAATGGATATGATATATTTAGCTTTAAACGTATATTAACGAATTAACGTAAAGTGAAAAATGAGATATCTTAAAATTTTCATATGAAAATGTTTATATATAATAAACATTAAGTACATTGAGGTTGGGTTGCGTGTGAGCACGTTTATCGCGGATGTGAGCTACGTCACATTAGATAATAGTTACGATCAGATAAAAAAATTTATACATAGAAAATGATAAGTATAGTTTATTATAAGGTGAAATTTTACCAGTAATTACAGTATCCCCCGTTGAGGGAATCTCGTCCCGAGATTCAGTCTATGTTGGTTGAGAGGTTGGGAAAAGTGAAGTATAGAAGGAATTGAGCTTAGTTTTCTAACCTATTTCAGATAGTGAATGTGAAAATGTGAATAATAAAATCGTACAACGATTTGATTTGGGATGTGAGTTTGAAATGCTTAAAATGCCTCAAGTTTAAAAATAATTTTATATATATAATATTATCCTTTTTTTTTATGTCCTATAAATCCAATAATATCATCTCGCTATTATTCCTTGGTTATATCTTTGGCCTAAAAAGGGTTGTCTAAGAATTTCCATTCGGTACTTAAGGGAACGTAGTTTTGTCAGTCTTATTCTTACTAGGTGAAATAAATTTGAATGTTTTGCCACCTAATAAATCCAAGAGCTGTAAACAATATTTTCCAACAGTCAGAAATAGTAAATCCTAACGTCTATGAACAGTAAAATAACGGCTATGAACAGTAACATATAACGGTCGTGTATAGTGATTCCAACGGCTAGTTTTCTCCTTTAAATACTCCATTTTTAATCCTCATTCTTTTACCACTAAATTTTATCCTAAAAACCTCAAAATGCCGCACCTTATTACTTTCCTAGCAATCGTTTATGTGGTTCTTGTGGTTACTTATTTGGCTTATGTTCCTAACAAAGATTATGCATTCTTGGTTTGCGTCCTAGCGATCCTTATGCCTATCGTGGTTCTCGCTATTGGTGTAGACAAGATATGAGGGTAATGGTTGTTTATGAAATCCTTAGTGAAAATAAAACTTATTTGTTCTTATGCCTAATATCTAATCTCGTGGTATCTATTGCGCAGGATAGTCAAGGTGATTCATCCCGTCGTGGCTCTAGCTATTGTGTTGTTGGTGGCGATCCTCGTTGTCATGGCGGGTCAACCTATTAGTGATTCTATTCCTTATCTTGTAATCATTGTAACCTTAGTACTTCCGTTCTTAATCATTTCGCTATGTATGAAAATTCGGGGTTTCTAATAAAATTTGTACTATTTGTGTTTGTTATAAATCCTTGTGAATTCTTAGGGTTTTCTATCCATAATTTTTGTCGAATTCCTATCTTAGAGGTAATGGGTAGTAGATGTAGACTTTTTATTGTATCAAATCAAAAAGTGATATTTTATTTTGTTTCAATATTTTGCTTTTGAATGAAAATTGTTATTAGAAAATCTGAAAAGATAACTGTTCCAATTATGTCATGATTCTTCCTAAATTATACATAGTAGATCAGGCTATGTATAATTGAGGATTAAATAATGTGATATTTGGCTCAGTTATAATAGTACTTATATTTCTTCAAAAAGTTTTAGATGGTGTTCAACGTGTTGTTTTTGAAAAATAACAACATATTTATTTTTCAAAGAATACGAAAATTTTAGTCCACACTACGGTGATGGGTTAGGGATTTCTTAGGGTACTAATGGGATATCCTCGAAATAAATCTTAGGGTTCGTCTAAGGATCCTACAGGGTAGTGATAGTCTACTGTTCGGTCAGAAATAGTATAACAGTGTATTGCTCACCAATATCTATGAACAGGGTAGAGAGGAATAGAATAGGTATTGAAACTAAACGCAGATCGTGATTATTACGGAAATATTACAAGATGAAGGCTTCATATGGTAGAAAGGTATTTTATTACTCTTAGGTTACATCCATCGTAACTAAGGTAAAGATTTGAAAGAATATACAACTTAAGGAGTTCTAAACCTCAATTTATTTATCTACTACAGGGATTTACCTTCTGCTTAAATACTAAAGTCATCCTTTGACATTATTGGGATGTAAATGAATTCTTATTCTTTTGCACTAGTTTTGGCTTTGTGGTTTTTCTATCATCAAGTTTTAGCTTTTGGTTATTTTGTTTAATTCCTAGGGCACGGGTGATGGTAGGTTTAGTCATGATATGTTGGTCTAATATCCGTGAAGCTTTCATCCTAATTTGAGTTTACTTAGTCCTAGTAGATGGTTACAATGAGAAGTTATAACCATTTGAGAATCATAAAATTACGATGTGTCTGGTTAATATCGTAAATAAATGATTAACTATTGGTATAAACTGCTAGGGAACAAACTAATTCGTTTGAAATTCAGCAACTTTCTCTTCATTCATCAAGTTTTCTTCCGAAATTTTTCTTAGAGGGTTCTATGGTTATAGCCTAGTAGGTATAAGGAGTAATGATCTTAAGTAATGTGTTGGTAAGTCTAGTTATAATTACTGAGAATATCATGATATTAATAACTTGATTGATTGTTTTTATAAAACAATTAATAGAAGGTCTTTTATTAATGTTCCATGTGGTAGGTTAAGGATTCTCTGTTTCTAGTGTGAATGCTTGGGTTCTTTGTTGTCAATAGTGGTCCTAGTTTTTGTCACTTGTTATGTTACCAGTTGGTCGGTTTCCTAGGTTTGGAAAGAAAGAAAGTGATATGTATGGTGTTCTAAGTATGGTTTGGTTTAGGTGGAGCCATTTATCCATTAAGGATAGTAACAAATGGTGAGATTTTGTATGAGGTCATGAGAAGTCATTACATGTATGTACAACATTATTGCAAGACTCAGTAGAAAGAATTTGTTCTCAACATAAATATATAACATAAGAAAGTTGTTATAGATTTATTGATCGATTACAAACTCTGAAAGTTTCAGACTTATTTAGAAAATACAGGAGATACTAACCAAATACTATTTGGTTTACAACAACGATACATGTGACTTTAAGATCAGTTACGTCCTTGACGTAGATGCTTAACTTCAGTCTCAAGTTTTAGTTGTGCAATTTCCATTTCTAAGAAGCGTTCCTGAAGTTCCTGGTATATCCTCAATTGATTGTCCAATATGGCTTCTAAGGTGAAAATCTTCTGATCCTGGTTTCTTGCCGTTTTGCTGGCTATCCACAGGGTTCTTTCAATGTCTTCCACTCTACCATGTATTTCACAGTGCTCTCTTCTCGAACAGCGGATCCTGGAATCTAGGCTTCTAAATTTATGATTGTAAGTATTTTTCATCTTGTCAACCTTTATTCTTAAATCAAACACCGCTCGTCTCTCATCATCGGCCCTTCTAAACAGAGTGTCGATATTACGGTCGTACCATTCAAAACGTAATGGTTGTAACCCTTCCAACTGTTTAGTGTGAGCGTCGAGAGTGTTGGCTTGTTGATAAAGAAGGGTCCATATTGACTCACTAGGGTTTAAACTAAAGTTGAGGGAATTAGATGAAGACTCATCGTCTGGGTTGTCTAGTATTGGAGATTTTGGAATGTCAGGTAATGGAGAGTTTGGACCTTCATCTTTCTGAATTGTTTCTTGGTGTATATCCTATCCAACCTCAAATGCTGTTGGACAACCAATCAACTTTTCATGAGATTCAGTTACTCCCTTAAGTTTCTAACGTGGAGACGAGTGGGTAGGTGAGAGTTGTTTTGGGGTAGTTTTGTTAGCATTAGGTGTTTCGGGGGACATGTTTCTGTAGTAATCCGTAAATAGCAATTATAAGTAATTAATATCCTTAAGGAAATAAAGGTAAAATAATTAAGTGCGTAGGAATAACTATTAAAAGAGCGAGTTTTAGTATGAAATAATCCTAATAGGTATTGCACTAAGTACGGTACCATCTTGATGTCCGAGTCTGGACATGAGAGTGATAGAATGGGTAGGGAAAATCATGATTCTGTAACCACCCGGTAGTTATAAATATTTCACTATGCAACATAAATGATTAACAATAAATTATGTCTAAATAACGTTTCAGTAGCGTCGTGGCACGGAGGACTTTGGTTAAGTTTTTGTGGAAAACGGTTATAGTCCAATGTTTGAAAACATTTGGTTCTCTATAACCATGAGCTCTGATACCAATTTGTAACACCCCCGTTTTCGATAATCGCAGCGAAATTATAAGTTGGGGTGTTACTTCAAGTATCACAGTCATGAAGATAGAAAACGACTCGAAAAAAGACGTTTGAAATAAATCGTTATCATTCATTTATTTAAATCAGAGTACATAATATAGGTCCCAGAGGGAAGTTCGTAAATACATTATAAAAGTTACATTATTTAGTTGAATGATAACAAAATGGACACTCTTTTTATAAGAAGAAAGTCCACAGCCACTCCGTGCCAAGTTCAGTCTTTTAATTACCTGAGATAAACATGCTAAAAAGTCAACACAAAGGTTGAGTGAATTCATAGCGTTTAAAGTTATAATCAGTTGAACACAAGCTAAATAAAAAGAATTCAGTTATATCACAGTTCGGTATATTGCACTAAACCTCATGACACGCAATGCGTTGACAGTTTACAGTCTCACTAACATAATAAAATTGAAAGTGGTTTGCCCCCAAGTGAGAGTTTTCCAAAAACTCCTCATAGATTTCAAATATAATGCATTTGCATAACCGACTACCCCTAAGGATATCCATCCGGTTAGTACAAATGGGTCGTCAGGCCAATAGATCTATTCACTATATTCGCGCTCACCCAACAGGTGATTAATGGTGCATGATAAAAGGGACTTTTTAAAATAAATATAAATAGGCAACAGTTAACTTAGTGCAATAACAATCAGAAAAATACTTGTGTTCGGTTTAGAAGCATGTATCTCCCTACAAGTTTTGAAAACATAATAAAAAGTAGGACTACGAAATCACCTTGACAATCTGGATGGAAAACAAAGTTAAACAGAGTTGATAAACGTCTCCGGCATGCAACCTGGTTCGTTATGTCAAGTTTCAGTAATCGTTTCCGAATATGTATAAGTTTTAATGTTCGCTTCGTTTGGTAGTTGATTAAATGTTATATTGAGACAACATGAAGTCTCTTCAAAAGTTATAAGATTTATCTTATTTCTTATTTTTATGTTTTCGTTCCGTTTGTTCGTTAAATATATATCTCGTTCGTTAGTTATCGAAATAAACGTATTTCGTTTATTAATTTCTATTATAAATTAAATCGGAATATATATATTAATAATAATAATAAAATTTATAAAATGTTACGCTTTTACCCCTATAGTTTCATATATTGACAATTTATACCTCTGAACTTTCCGAAAATGACAACTTTTACCCCTCAACTTTTAATAAATTATAATTTTTACCCCTCAACTTTACTGAAATAATAGTTTATACCCTATAATTTCAAAATTGACACTTTTTACCCCTGAGCTGCATATCGACAATAATTAAAGTCCTAGTTATAAAAACTAGTTGGAGTCTCGACATAAAATACCCTCCAAGCTTTTTGTGCATTACACCCGACATCCTCATTTCCTTTAAACGCGTCATAAGTTACGAGAAAATGCTAGACTTTTTACGACTCCTTTATACAACTTATTATCATCTTATTAACAGCTTATTTTCAATTTATGGGCTTGTGATTCGAGCTTATAAGCTCGAATCAATTTATTTATATATGTTCGACTGGGCAGAAAATGGGGCAGAATCAAACACGAATATCTTTGCGAATACTCAATCTTTTCACAACGCTCTTTTTCCTAAAATTAGCTAGCTAGGTGGTCTTTAATGTGGCAAAGTTTAAAAATTTACTGAGATCGTTTAGGGGTCGAAACAAGGGCTCAAAGTTGGGCGACCTAGGCTGTTTTGCGATAGTCAAGAAAAAGGAAAAATCGAGTTGGGTTTTTGATTTCTAAGTGTCATAACTAGTTTTTAACGCATGTTAATATGATGATAAACATGTTTAACTTATCCCCAACCTGTTTTAAAGATTCTTGATTCGTTTTATGAAATAAATATATAATAGGGGCGTTTGGTTTTGTTCTATCAAAAGAGAAAAGAAAAGGAAAAACTTGGGTTCTAATTTTTGAGTTCTTGTCATTATTTTTGGTATATGTTAACATGATTAGAAATTCATTTAAAGCATCTCTTAAATGTTTCATGGCCTTTAAATTAGTTATGCTCAAAAACATATAATTAGGGTATGTTTGGTTTTTGGTTCGACAAAGAAGAAAAGAAAAAGAAAACTTAGAGTTTTAACCTAGCTATCTTATTAGAACTTATTAGTAGCATGTTTTAAGAGTTTTTAAAACTTGTAAAAGAAATGAAAGGATTCAGATTGCTTACTTGGTTATTTATTCGATTATGATGAAATTTTTGACGAAATGGTTTAGGAATCGATCACCATTGGCTCTCCTCCTTCCTAGACCTTCTTAAGACCTTTTTTAGATTATATGTAGGCTATAGATTCAGTAGTTTAATGGGTGTGGTTGTGTTTTGGTGTGTTCGAGTGATGTGGAAGGAAATAGAGATGTTTGGTGTTGGTATTTATAGAGGGAAAATAGCTTAGGGTTTCTAAAGAGTTTATGTCATCATGTTGGGTTAAGAGGGAGACAAGGTGATGTGGTTGAAGGTTTTTGGAGACAAATGGATGGAGGGGGGGTGTGTCATGTAGTGTTGTATATGTGGTGATGTGTTTATTTAAAAACCATACAAGTTACCAACATGTTGATGTGTATGATAGAAGGGTGTATAAGGTGTAACATTTATGTGATAGTAAGCTTGGAAAGATCTTGATTTAATTTTGTTAGAAATCGAATTAAGTAGAATAACATAGATCAAATGGTCTCTAATGATGATACATAAGCTATAAGTTGTTGTATTTAAGGTTTAAAGGAAATAATTAAGTTGTATTTAAGGTTTAGTTTAAGGATTTGTTGAGTAGGAAAATATCTAGGGTTTGTAAAAATATATGTGTCGAATTGTATATAAATGAGAAGGAATTCATGTTGTGCTTTAAGAGTTTGTACTACAGGCTTAATAGGGTTGTACTAGGGATTTAGAAATGTAGAAAATATATATTTAATGCTTGGTTAAATTATATAAATT
The DNA here is from genome assembly GCA_021014915.2 of Artemisia tridentata subsp. tridentata. Classification (NCBI taxonomy): domain Eukaryota; kingdom Viridiplantae; phylum Streptophyta; class Magnoliopsida; order Asterales; family Asteraceae; genus Artemisia; species Artemisia tridentata. The sequence goes on from CP139503.1 coordinate 128,413,693, forward strand.
ATATGTTAGTTTTTGTTAGATTTAAAAGTATATAAATGAGATTTTTGGATGTTGTGCATTAGGCACTTGTATACTAGGTTTAGAGGCTTGTACTTATATTTAATGAATTTAGGAAAATTTATTTTAAGGCTTGTGTATGAAAGACTTGTAATTTGTGCTTTAAAATAAATATATTTAGGGTTATAATAAGTTTTTTATAAATATTTAGTTTTATGCATAAAAGACTTGTACATTGTCTTGGAAGACTTGTACATTTATAATTTGCGAAAATCTCATATAAATAAATTAGGGTTTGTGAATTTAGTACATAAAATCATAGTTTAATGAAATTAGGGTTTGTACCGGGAGTTTAAGTGGAGTTAAGGTTTCTGTGCTTTGGTGGTTTGTACATTAGTATTTTAGGGTTTAGTTTTTCATAAATATTGTTATAATAATTTAGGGTTTCGTTAGAAACTCTAATGGATATGATATATTTAGCTTTAAAGGTACATTAACGAATTAACGTAAAGTGACAAATGAGATATCTTAAAATTTTCATATGAAAATGTTTATATACAATAAACATTAAGTACGTTGAGGTTGGGTTGCGTGTGAGCATGTTTATCGAGGATGTGAGCTACGTCACATTAGATAATAGTTACGATCAGATAAAAAAAAATTATACGTAGAAAATGATAAGTATAGTTTATTATAAGGTGAAATTTTACCAGTGGTTACTTATACATTTGGGATCCTTCATTTTTTCAGCTAATCTTTCTCTATTTATTACTTCTATCTCATTAGTCTTTTCATATGATGACACATTAGGAGGGGCATGACCAGCCTTAAGCAGTTCATTTCCATCATATAAGGAAGGTTGGGCTACTTTAGCACTCCTAAGAAAAGCTGACTTAGGTTCACCTACATTCTTCTCACTATGTTCATCACACAACTTTTTATGCTTTTAAATCAATTGAGCAATTTGTCTGGTCTGGTCTTGTGTGTACAACTTGTTTTCAATCTTATTCTTTAACGTTTTAAGTCTGGAAAAATCATTTAAGAGTTTTGTTTCTTTTTCTTTGAAATCATGTTTTAGTGTAATTACACTTTCCTGGATCTCCTGTTTTTGTTTAACAGTCTGATCCAGTTGTTTTCGTAAAGAATATAACTCCTTTTTCAATGTTTCTTCCCTTAAATTACGTTCTGTTATGAATGTACGCATTTGACTATCCATTTTCTGCTCACGTTCAGTTAGCTCAAATTTTGCACGTTGTTCATATATGGCCACCTGATCTTTATAGATATTAAGTCTAGTGGTCAAAGTGTCATCAGTGATAAACATGATGTTCTCATGCAACTCACAAGTATTAACAACAACAGAAGATGCACTACTTGGTACAACAGACACATCGTTGTGATTCACATATTGTTCATATGGAATAACATTACTATTTCCCATATCAACAGTATCTGATTCAACAACATCTGTCTGTTGTACTTTGTTGGGAATCTTCTGTTCATCTACCATGTTATAGGTGTCATAAAGCTTTAGTACCTCAGATATGATTGATGCATTGGAAGGACCAGCTTGTTGTGCCTTCCCTGTCCCTGATTAGCATTCCCAACTCTATTCTGTATATTACCCCGAGCAACATTCCTTTGATTCACATTCTGCCTTCCCTGAACATTCTGAACCACAACCCTTCCATCTTCCACTGTTGCTTGATTACGTGGATTTGATGAAGTTCGAAGTTGGTTGTTGGTTTGAGGGAGTGTTGCTCTGAACTGTTGGACAAGTAAAGAAACTTGGTTTGAGAGATTATCAATCATCTTGTCAGTATGAGAGTACCCTGAGTCCAATTGGTTGTTCACAGCAGATGGTGGGTGCAAATATGATTGGACAAATGATATCTGATTATGTGATGAAGAAGGATGGTGATACACTTGATCAAGTGAGGATTGATTGAACGACTGAACATTTGAGACAAATGCAAGTGGATCATTAGATGTTGTTGGATTGAGTTTTCCCTCAGTTGACGATCATAGACAGCATGCTTTTCATGTTGTTGTAAGTAAGCATACAGCTGTTCATAATTGGTCTGTCTTAATCCTTTGTTGAGCTTTACGGCTCTATCCCACTCGGGTGTCATGTTGTTCACAAACTTAGAATTGAGTTGGATGTTTGGCATTGTCATCCTGATGATTCTCATGTCATTCACAAGCTTGTGAAATCTCACATAATAGTCAGTGATGTTTTCACCAGGATTCATCTTGAAGTGCTCAAACTCATCATACAGCTGAGATTCATGATCTTCTTTGCTCAGTTCAGATCCAGCCAGAAGCATTTTAACATTGTCCCAAACAGCTTTGGCATCAGTGTTGAAGTTAATGAGCTTGTAAATGTCTTTGGGAAGTCCTTGAATCACAATTTTAGAAGCTCTAATGTCTGCATCATAACGCTTCTTCTCCTCCTCATTGAGATCGTTGTAATTACATGGCCTGTCGATTCCAAGAGTGACAGTTCCATCCTCAGCGGTAGTGACAGCATCTCTAGTGGTGCCCATTTGAAAAGGTCCTTCATCAATGGATTTAAGAATATTAAATCCATTCTCTTTTCCCAAGCAATAAAGTCGTATTCTTTGTTCCCATGATTCATAATCCGTCCTATCTAGCATAGGAGGGCGGGTATCGGACCCTGCAGCTTGAATGTCATCGGAAGGAGTACTTGCCATGATGTAAACTTGCACGGGATTTTACAATTCTATGATTTAAACCGAAAAATAGATTCTTTCGCGGGATTTTACAAAAAGCAAGAACGCACCGTGATTCGATTACTAAACGCAGAACACCAAAATGCAGTACACAAAACACATAATTTCAAACCACAGTAGCTCAAAACGCAGAACCTCAAAACGCAGAGAACCAAAACGCAAAAGTCCCAAAACGCAGAACACCAAAACGCAGAAGTCCCAAAACGCAGTAGCTCAAAACGCAGGAGTCCAAAACGCAGTACAGCTTGATCAAAACGCAATGTCAAAACTCAGCAGTCAAAACGCAGTTTATCACAAAACGCAGAAGACCAAAACGCAGAAGTCTAAAACGCAGAACTTCAAAATTCAAGCCGCAAGACTTCCAAAACGCAAGAATGTCAAACCGCAGAACTCCAAAACGCAACAGGTCAAAACGCAGTAACTCAAACCGCAGCCAGTCAAACCACAATCAGTCAAACTGCAAAGGACAAAAAGGTCGCTTTCACTGCATTTTGTCTTTTTCCCTTTTTAGCTAAAAACCAAACCACAACCCGAAACCAGATCAAACCGCAACACAAAGCGACTTTAAATAACACAAACCGCAATCACGAAATTCACACCGAGGGTCAAACCGCAGTGAGGAAACTCACTTAAATCTTCCAACAAAACTACAAAATAAGCCGTGTATCACCACTAAACGCTACTAGATATTGTAGAACACCTAAGAGTTCAAAGTATTAACCAATTTAATCACAAACAACGATTAAATCATGGTGTTTTCTTTCTATTCCAGTCGAACCACAAAAACAAGACAAAATTGCCAAGAACACACCACAAATCCGTGAACATGCAATCACTTGAACCTAACCTGGCTCTGATACCAATTGTAACATGTTCACAATCATGACACACAAGATATATAGAGATTCGGTCGTGTATATTTAGAGAGAGAGTGAGATGAGATGGGAACTTAGTGAGAGAAAGAGAAAGTGAGATTAGCTTGAAATAATGAGAAGTTCCAACTCTTCTCTTGTGTGGGAAGGGATATTTATAGTACATACACAAGCGCCCCACATGGGCTATGGAGTGAGCATAGTGGATAAAGACCCGACCCGACTCCATGGTGTTACGAAGTCTAACCTAATATGATTAATCCTACGAGCTACTTAATGCTAATCCATACTCGGGTTGACCGAGTCTTTCATGTGAATATTCATATTCCTAACAGATAAGTCATCATAGGGTCGGGTTTATGCCATTTAATAATTTACCTATTTCGTAAATTACTACATCAAAGTCTTATTAAATTCTATAAAAAGGTAAATGGGTCTATTTTCCAACAGTGGTTCTTACCACTATGGTTTTTATATAAAAGAAATGAATATACAATTCTTACCAAGGTTTCTAGTTTATATTTATTTAACCACTTTTGCTTTAATAAGTTATTACCTTTTTAAGTCTTAAAATGTTATGATTAAATTTTCGTATAGTTGGAAAAAGTCTTCAAACATTTTCATAAAAACTATAGGTCTTTTTGTCTTTACTATTCCATATCTTATGCCAAATCTCTAGTAAACACTTAAAAGTGTCAACGCAGAAACTTGGCTGCACGATTCAGTCCCACCAAATTGGCGATATGTTGAGTTTTACATGTCCATTTTACATGAGATTTGCGGCTACGTTCAAGTCTATGTATTAGATACAACTTTTAATCTTTGAGTAACAGTTGGTTATATGCAAAATTTTAGAGTATTTGGCCAATACTTTTCAGTGTGCAGATTTTGACACTTTTCACCATTTTGGCTCTCATTTAATCATCGGGATGAGTTATGAGGTGCGCCACCTGGCGAAACGACCACAAGACATAGCTATACAAGCCTATCTTATTTCCTTAACCTCAAAGTTTACTGAGATGATCAGTTTAATCATTATTTGGGGCTGTTGTAAATTTCAGATTCATAAGAGCATTTGCAACAATAACTCTGAGTTAAACTTTAACACACTGGCACATCAGCGCCACATCAGCTTTAACCTTTTCACCTTTAACTAAAAAAAAACCCACTATCATAACTTACCTTAACTCACCTTTAAATCAAATATTTTCAAACTCAACCCCTAAACTTAAACTAATACTTCATTTAATAACTAACATAACATTTAATATTAAACATTACAATACGAATATTAAACATTACTATACGAATATTAAACATTACATAACATTAAATATTAAACATTATAATATGAAACAAATACTTATTCATCGTCTTCGGAATATTCTTATTGTTGATGTTGAAGATGGTTCTGCCAAAAATGCTCCATAAGGTCTAGTTGTAGTCGAGTATGCGTTTCTTTGTCGCGTAGTTCTTTTGCCTTTCAACGTTGGATATCGCATCTGTCGACCCACCTGTCTTTCCTCATATGTGCTGACGGATCCACCAACATCTCGCCATACCACTGGTACAGAAAGTGGCTTTCGTCACACCAAAAATGTGTGACGATATGCATATAGTCACACATGTTTTTTTGGGTGCGTGTGACAACAAGTCGCGCCACCGTAGGTAGCATATGGTCACATTGTTTAGTTTATGGCCATTTTTATTGAAAAAGATTGACCAAAACCCGAATATGTGTGACAAATTAAGCACAAGTTTTGTTGAATTAATCAGTATGTGTGACTATTTCCCGTCCTATGGCCACATGAATATATAATAAATGTGACGTTTGTGATGATTTAGTCACACAACGTGTGTTGTTTTTTTGAAGTTAGTCACTTACAATTTAAAAAACCGTGGCCAAAAGTGTGAATAAGTGTGACTATATGCTGTTTAAAGTGAAAAAATGTGTATTTTGTGTGACTATTGTTCATCCAATGGCCACTTGAATTTTATGTTTGTGTGGCCTTTTGTAATATTTAGTCACACAAAACATATGTGTTTTGGGTACTTAGTCACATACAATTGAGCATAAAGTGGCCAAAAGTGTTAATAAGTGTGACCATATGCTGTTTACAGCGAAGAAATGTGTATTTTGTGTGACTATTGATCATCCAATGGCCACATGAATTTTCTTTTGTGTGGCCTTTTGTAATATTTAGTCACACAAAGCATGTTTGTTTTGGGTATTTAGTCACATACAATTAAGCATAAAGTGACCAAAAGTGTTAATAAATGTGACCATATGCTGTTTAAAGTGAAGAAATTTGTATTTTGTGTGACTATTGATCATCCAATTGCCACATGAATTTTCTTTTGTGTGGCCTTTTGTAATATTTAGTCACACAACGAATTAAGCAAACAATGACCAAAAGTGTTAATAAGTGTGACTATATACAACTTTTAGTCACATTTAAGAAATCAATATATATCAAAACAAATTCAAATGTATATGAAAATAAATTCAAATACAATAAAATTGGAATGTATATAACTGAACCATATAAGCAGTACTAACTATATGAACCAACAGAGCAGTCTTAACTTTCCGGATGCTTTCTCAAGCGTAGTAACCAGAACTGATAACCAAACATTCGGAAGGATGCTTTCTCAAGCGCAGTAACGAGTATTAACCTTCTCCTGTGTTATCACAAGAAAAGATCATCCAAATCACAATACTAACAAAAATAATTTCAACCCACTTTTGGGTTATGTTAAATCCCTAACAAGTCAAACGGGTAAAATGACTCCAACTATGTTATTTCCTGCAGCTGTCACCTGCGGATTTCATAACAGAAAAGTACACGTGTAAAAACACAATTGGACTGATTTGTGAATGGACTATTGATATGTTTTCTTATAGAAATATATACTTAAAGAGATTTAAGAAAAAAATAACAATTCTTACCTCCTCGTCTCCATCGGCTTTGCTGACCATAAGAATAACAGGTCCATCAGCAGATGATGGTAGTATGCCTGGTACTATTCTTTCCACTTGGTAAATTGTTTATGAGATTATATAACATTAAACTAGAAACATAAAAGCTTTGCCAGATGACCAGGAATAATAGTTTATATAAGTTTCACCTGTATCAAAGTTCCATTAGCCAACCCAGGAACAAGAACGTCGAAACCTTGAGATCCGAGTGTGGTCCTAATTGCCTTTAGAAGCATCATGCAGAGTTTGGAAACCTGAAAAATAATACTATAAACCAAAGAATTCCAATTAAGAAATTAAGAAAGTATGTTGTGATATGTAAATAATATATAACATATGGTCCATTATAATCCTAAATCATGAATTATAATTCGTAAGGACGACAATATCGACCCATTAACTTATGAATGGGTCAATTCAGGTTATGTTTTCTATCTAGCAACATGTCTGAAAAACTATTCGGTATATATGGCATCTTACCCAGCTCGAATCTCTGCTTCGGTGAATGTTCTCACACTATTTTCAGGAATTCCAAGAGCTTTGCCCAACATCTCTAAGAAGCATATGACATCCAGATTAATTTTGGGGTAGTCAACTATGCCAAAACTTGGTACTTAGATTAACAATGTTAGTCCTTTCAAGTTTTGGGACACTGATTGATATTAAAGTTAATTTTCAATCCCGTCAGAGTTTCCTATTTCCAATATTACCCTCGTAAACCACATTCCATGAGATTTTCAAATTTTAACTAGCACAAAGTTATAAGTACTGTAAAATTTATTACTGCCTCTCCCCAAGGGGCGATTACAGCCGCCACCTCTCACCCTTTTCCGGCCAAAATCATCTCTAAAAATCGCATCTCTACCTATAACGATCTCTGATTCGTTTTGGTATGCAATCGATTTCTTAGGGTTGTGTTTAATTAAGAGGTGGCGAGTGTTCCTGATTGATTGGACGAAACCCTAATCTTCTTTGAATCATTATTCTATAGGGTTTTGAATCGACCTCTGGATGTTTCAATCGTTCCTTTTACTATGATTTGTTTATGTCGGTTTTAAATCGATTTCTATATATATGGGACGATTCATTGTGTTTCATTCCTTCTTCCGATCCTGAGATCTTTATTGTCGGTTTTATTATCCCTTATATACCCTCTCGGTGTTTAAGGATTAGTAGAATCGTTTTTATCATCTGGATCGATTTGTGGGTGGGGTTTCTGTTGGTCTTCGTCGCTAAACAATTCCCTTCTTTAGGGTTTGTTTTTTTCGATTGATTAGTAAACCTTAGGGTGTCGTTTTTTAATGCGACTTAGTGTCCTACTGTGTTTAACGCATATCTGAACCTGTTTGGGTTTGGTACATTCTGTTTGCAAGTAACCTGGTGTTGGGTTTCGTGATTTTTCAAGTGCAATTGGTTTATTGCTGTATGTCGATTTGAGTATATGTGGGTTAGAGAGAGATGGAAGTTTTCATGACTTATTACTATTGCAAGATCTGTTGCTGAATTGTTTATTATCTGGTCTTGTGTATGGTATGAGCTGCAAGTTAGGGTTTTGTTAACCCTATGTTTGTCACACTCTGTTCATTATGCTGATCCTATTGATTCTGGTATACGTGACTGTTATGGAATCACTTCGGACTGGTTTATCTTTGTCTTTGTGATTGCTTTGCTGGAACGTAGGGTTGGCTGGTCGTTTCTTGCATTTTCTTTTGTTACTTGATGCTGCAGATTGGGTTGAAGTGGTGTAAGTTAGGGTGTGTTAAACCCTGTTGTTAGTCTATGGCAGGTTCGTATTACATTGGTAGATGCTTATTCGACTTTAATTGTTATGGCTGATGTGGTATGAATTGTACCATAGTTTTAAGTGTAGCATACATGGATCGTTGATTCGGTGCTGATTTTGGATGTATGGCTATTGGTAGTTCCGTTGGCAGCTTGGTCTATCTCATTACATGAAATCCTAACCTTTAGGGTTTTGTTGCTATGATTGTTGTCAAATTCGGATTGGTGGTGATTTAACCCTAGTGGCGTTTGTTTGTTTGTTGGTGACATGAATCGTGGTGCTGCTGGAATGAGTGGTCTTATTACTACATTTATATTTTGTGTTGCTCATGTTGTCATGTCATCATTGTTGTTGCATATTACTTGATCCTTGGTAATTGTCTTCATGTGTTTCATTCGTATTTGTTGGAAGAATTGGTTCAAGTTCGGATATGCTGGAAGGTTGGGTCGCTTAGACCATGTTTATGCTTCAAGTTCAATTGCTACGGAAGTCACTCTTATTAGGTTATTAGATTATGCTTTTTGCATAATACTAATAGAAGATGCAATTGGTTGAAGCTGGAAGTTCGCATGTTTATGATCTGGATCGCTAGGATGACTAAGAAGACTTAAATTTTATTTGAGTTGTGATGTATTGTATTTTTTATTACTAGTCATCGTTAGTTTGGATTTAGATCTGGTAGTTATAAGAATGGCCTGTCATTCTTATATAGTGGTAGTGGTAGTGTCCTTAGGGACTTTGATGAGGGGTGTACGTCCTCATCCTTTGTACTTCAACGCTTTTTGGTGTAATGTATTTTGCCAGGGTGTGTTAACCCTTTTACCCAAAAAAATTTTAACTAGCAAAAAGTTATAAGTACTGTAAAATTTATTACTGCCTCTTAAATTTCTAAAAATGTCCTTCAATGAATATAAAAAATGGAATCTTGTGGATCCAAACCGATACCACCAAGTTATATGTAATTATGATAATTAGCAATTAGCTAACTACTAATTTCCAAAGACAGTGAGCTGCCATTATATTGATGTCCCAAAAAACTAAATTACCTTTATAATGGTACCTCTACTTTTGGAGGGAAGATTTGGAGAAGTGCTCCGGAGTATTCATCAATGAGCCTCTTAGATCTATCTAATGTAGCTTTAATACGTAGAGCCCAAATTGTCTTACCATCTTCACTCCCTTTTGGAATAAATACAATAGTCGTTAGTAGAAGACAAGTAAACCATATAAATAATATAGAGTAGAGCTGGAAACATAGGTGGCTCGGGCGAGTTGGGTAACGGGTCAAACAGGTAGAATCAAGTCGACCCAGAACACTTTTTTCATTTTTTCGGAGTATTATAATAGTAATAAAATGATTTTGGAGATTTTATGCATCAAGACTACACTGTGAGCGTCTTTAGAGCTGTTCATTTTACATGTTTCCTTTTTAGCTTGTATTTTTCTATTTATAAGTAAATAGGTCGAGTTGCCACCTCAAGAAAAGAATACGAAAGAGAAAAAGTCCCCTTCTCTTTCGAGTGGATTGACATTCTCTGCAAGCCATTGAGCCCCACCAGCAGCATCGAGTGCATTCAAATATTTTCGCATATCAATAACACAAACAAAAAGTAAATGGGACCATGAATATGGAGAATGAAGAACCAAGGAAATAAGACAAGGTAACAATTACAAAGAACCACTTTCCAGTTAAGATTTATAACAAAAAAGCAACGACTAGATGATCATATCGAGCTTTCATAGTTATCACAAATTGCATGCATACATGAGAAGCAAAGAAAATCACTGCGTTATTCTATGCATGATATCAGGGATTGTTTCTCAAACTTTCTACACTGACAGTTATTGGAAGAAAAAATTACCTTAATCCACTCGAGAAGCATCTCCAACTGACTTGAGGTATTTGGTAGTATTTGCTAGAATGAACAAGTTGGAAATTGAAATGTCAAGTATGATGATTCAAAAAGTCAGTTGTGCAGGAGTAAGTTCTAAATGTGTTATTTATATGTACAATGCATACCGCTTCAGGTCCACAAATATTGGTGATTTCATCGGATACAAGCTTGTTATTGATCAAGAGTGGCAACAATAAAGAGACCTTAAACTATATTGTGGATTTTGATTAGTACCATCCTGCAGCTATTTTCTTTGCAGTTTAAAACTTTACCGGAAGGAGAAGATATGTTACTCGTGTAGCATCTAATATATATACTCCGTCCTAATGAAAGCCAGAAGCACGTTTAAGATAGTTATTGAACTAATTGACGTAACCTACCAAACAAAGCAAGATTTACAAGTAATTATACCTACACTAGTGACCGAGCCATTGAATTTTTTCAAACGGAGGTGGTGCAAACTTAAAGTAATCCCTTACAGACCTATACAACATAACCAATACACGTTAATGCACCCCATAGTTGACAACAACCAAAGATAGTAGAGCAGAGTATACGAGTGACCTTACCCCAATAAATCAGGTACCAAAGCAAGCATTCTGCGAGCCAGAAACTCAAATCCGATTGTAATGGAACAGTTAAGCTTCAAAGAAAATCGACAATCAAAATGCAGCAATCTCACATCAACAATAATATAAACAAAACACTAATAATCGATCGGTATATAGATAACCGATATTGATTCTATTCTGATAAGTCTAAGTACAATACCATCAAAACTAATGTTTTTATAAAAATAAAATCCGTCAATACCTTCAATTGAATTTTTAATTCAAACAAACAAACACCAGTTCTTTTTTCCAGGTTGAATCACAAAATCCCCTCACCCACCCCTGGAAATTCAAAACCCTAACCCTAATTATCACTCTGTACAATCTCTTTCCTTTTTTTACAAACGATTTGATTCTTTGTGATTAAATCTAATTGTGTGTTTTGATTATAGAATCATGACAGATACCTAAGATGATGGAAAACAAATCGATGCTTGCCCTGTACGGATTCGCCTCTTGCCTCTGGGCACGTCGGAACCGCATGAGTCATCGGGGTGAAGGCATCAAGATCTCGTAAATTGATTGTCTTTCTTGATACTACGCCCCAACGAGGGTCTGTGAAAACCATCATGACTTGTGGTGAGAGGTGACTAGCAAAGAAAACCCATGATGGTTTGTGGTTGGCAGCAGAGAAGAGGATGAGATAAGTGAAAATATGTGGGAGGGATTAGTGAAAATATGTGACTATAACTATTGGAGAATGAAAATGTAAATTTGCTTTTTGGGGAAAAAGGTTAGCGGGAGTAGTGAAAATATGTGAGGGAGATATCAAAATTTGTGAAATATTGTAAAATTAGTTTATAAAACATTTGAACTATAAAAGAAAAAGTGTGACCATATATGACATTTGGTCACACTGTTCAAGTGTGTGACATATATTTGTCACTTTTAAATGCATATCGTGACTAATGCTTCAAACTTACTTTTCAGTTGTCACACATTTCAAATTTATGTGGCTAAATTTTCAACAAAAACTAGCAGTCACATTTAAATAATGTGTGACAAACTTGAGTATATGATTTAGCCACATGCACAATTACTTCATGTAACCATATATGGATTTTGGTCACACTTTTCAATTGTGTGACATATATTTGTCACATATGTATATATATAGTGTGACTAATGTTTCAAACTTATTTGTATCCGTCACACGTCCCAAATTATAAGTGACTAAAAAATCAAAACAAGTTTTACCAAATACCTCTAGTCACAAAAATATTCAAATGTGTGGCTGTAGCCTCAGATGTAATTCCAAAATAGTCACACAAGTCGGATCAAGTGTGGCTGTTTATTTTATTCTGGTACATTTAGTCACATAAAAAAATTACTGTGTGACCATTCGAAAAACTGCATGTGTGACGAAATCCCATTTTTCTACTAGTGTACTCACGTTGTGCAAACTTTTGATCTTTCTAAATCATATTATGCAAAATAATGCAACAATACATGATTCTACGTATCTTAGCAATTTCCATTTGACGTGCCGGCTGTTGTAGTATACCCCAACGTCCTTGAAGCACACCAAAAGCACGTTCGACATCCTTTCATGCACTTTCTTGCTTCCTTTTAAAAAAAACATGTTTCTCGTCAGTTGTTGCCGAGAAGGATTTGACGAAAGTAGCCCACTGTGGGTAAATTCCGTCAGCTAAGTAATAGCCCTTTTCATACCTCGTTCCATTTACCATATAAGGTGCTGCAGGGGCGACGTCGTTAAGAATGTCGTCGAATAATGGAGAGTTATCTAAAACATTAATATCGTTATTCGCCCCCGCCATCCCAAAAAATGCATGCCAAATCCATAAATCTTGCGAAGCAACTGCTTCAAGCATTATAGTTGGGTATTTTTTCATCACCCCTACCAAATTGCCCTTGCTAAGCAACCGGATAATTTTTCCACTCCCAATGCATGCAATCAATGCTATCAAGCATTTGGTATGCCTCATGTCTTTCATAAATACTTTGAATGTCCGACCATGTTGGTTTTCTTAAATATTTCGGCTTAAACAAATCAATAATACACTTGTTAAAATTATGAAGACAATCATGTGAAGTACGCGCTCCAATTTGCAAATATTCATCAAACGCATCGGGTGCGGTGCCGTACGCCAATTGGCGTATGGCAGATGTACACTTCATAAGAACACTTATACTCATTCGACCCGTACAATCGGGTGATTGAGTAAAATACTTAAAATGATACAGAATAAAATCGGAGGTATAAGATTCAATACCTTCGAATATTTGTAGAAATAGTTTCCGGCTCATACAAAATCTTCTTCGAAAATACCGAAGCGGATGCTTACAATCGTGATCAAAATAGTTGCTACGCAAACGTTGTTCAGCAAGCTCACGTTCACGATAGATATGACTAAATGATATCGGAGGTTGAGCTGCTGCTTGTTCCAACTGTTGCTGATATTTGTACGCGGCTGTCATAAACTGAATGTCAATTTCATCATCTACATCTGACTGGTTGCTAAATTCTTCGTGACTTTGATTCGGATCCATTGTGAATGAACAAGGTTTTTTTTTGGAAGTTTGAAGATGGAAGTATAATATATATTAGATTGATTTGTGAAAGTTTGAAAAAAAATGTGGTGTTAATTGGGTATTTATAGGGGAGTGAAAATGGTTTTGAAGTTTTTTTTTTTTTTTTTTTTTTTTTTTTTTTTTTTTTTTTTCAGCATATAGCCGTTTGATTCAAGGGGGGGGGGGGTTTATGAATTTTTTTTTAATTCAACGGATATATGAACGTTATAGGGGGTAAAGAGATTTTTTTTTTTTTTTTGTTCTTTTTAAAAACAGCCCTTGAGGCAGCGTTAAAGGGTTAACGCATGGTTCTTGCAATGGTTAACGCACCCTTAACGCAACTGCGTTAAAGGTTAACGCAGGAGTGCGTTAACCGTTGCACCTGCTCTAAAACCTACTTCGGGCTTGTCCTAGCTTATTTTCATGTTACACACCTCGTGTACAATGTCAAATACATATCAAACCATGCTTACATCAATAAAATACATATAAGTCCAGTAGCCTATTACAAAATAAATGAATAATAACAAGAAAGTATACATAATATACAAGGATTAGGAAGAAAAGTTACATGTACAACAAGAACAAATCAATCGTAAACCCTTTCTAATCACCAAATCAAACTTTACCTAGCCTTAAAATCTTCAATCCAATCTTTATAACCTTTTTTAAACTTGATCTAACTAAGATCACATGCAATCCCTCTTGAAAACCTTCCTAAATAACCTTATAGGTGATGAGAATGATGATGATTTTGAACCAAGAACTAGCTAGGACTTTAAGCCTTCACTTGAACACATAAAAATAACCATGAAAATTTTATGGTGATGGTGTTTGGGTTGCTTGAGCTCACGGCACCAAGAGGCAAGGTGGGAAAGATTTTGGTGAGTTTTGGTCTTCATTTACATTTATGAAAGATGATAAGGATAATTGATATATTAGGTGTTATAAGATGCAAGGTAATGAAAACACGTGTCTATGGCATATATGGTGATGATAATAAGATATTATCACTAGTTTAAGTAGTATTAGAATTATAGAGGGTAGTTTGATCCCGGTAATTGCTAATGTTAAGCCCTTAAGTCACGAAACTTAAAATCGGGCAACGTAAAAATGTAATACTTATAAAAATATTAAAACTTATCAATATACTCTATATTAGTATATTAGATGAGTGATAAGTTTAGCGGAGTGCGTAAATATAGTTAAAAAGGTTCAATTACGCGTAATACGTAAAAAGTAAAAAGTTTACTTAAAAATGACAAAATAGATATAGTTCATATGTATGACTATTAGAGAAAATAAAGTGTATAGAAAACCTAGACTAATCATGTAACACCCTCAACCCGAGAACGGGTCAAATGTCACATTTATGGCGTCAAACAGAACATACGCAAGCGAAATACTTAATTAATTTCAAGGTTACATAAATTCTTCTAAGGAAATGATAAAATACTAAGTCTGAATCAAAATAACTTCTAAATGAAATACAATCCCAAACAAAGTCTAAATGAAAGATAACTCCAAATCTAATCCACACGCAAGTGGTTAACTATCGTCAGGGTGGTCTACTAAAAGCTCCTACTCTCATCACTCAAATCCCAGCATCCCGCTTGATTACCTGCCGCAGAGGAAAGAAAATGCGGCTGAGCTTAAAAAGCCCAGTGAACAAATATAAGATAATAAACTGAATATGAATAAGTATACAAGACGAAGTCAAAAGGATCTGCTGAACAAGATGTCATAAGTCATGAGAATCAAATGAATAATAAATTAAGTGAAAGGTAACGAAGGCAACGAATCATAAGAAATTATCCATGAGCTCACAAGGCAAGCCACCTGCTTTACCACACAATCATATCATAACCTAACAAATAGAGACATGACCTCCCAAAAGTGACATGGGGTGTATGAAACACACCATCATTCACTACAAAGCCATAACATAATCACATAAAAAAAATCAAACCAAGGATGAATCCATACGCTCCCTGCAAAACAAAGTTATGTACACCACCATACACCTGTACTCTGACAAATATATTGGCGTACCAAAATGGCAAATAAGTGCACGAGGTTAATAATCATATATATATATCAAAAGGGGACGCCATGGACCAATCACACCACCACAAATATTGTCATGCTATTGGTGCCTCATTGACATGGCCATGGTACCTCCATGACTAATTAGCTCGGGTAACAGAATAAACAAGATATCACATCATAACGAATTAAGTGTAGTGTACTTAAACAAAAGAATATCAACTGAAATGAATGCCATATTAAATGACATAGAACTGAATATCATATCATAAGAAATCATATCAATGGAATCATATCAACGGAATCATGATGAATATCATAACAAAGTCAATGATCGAAGAGTCAATGCGAAACCCTTACTGAGAAAGGGTAGAATATCCGTACCTTAGCAAATGGAATGAAAGCAACGGGAAAATGAACACAAGGAAACAACGTCATGCCTTCTTCAACAAGTCTACATGGATTAGGGATCATTTAATACTGATGTGTTCATTTAATGTCATAACGGATTTTAGTACTTATTGTCATTAAATAACATGTTTAGGGTTTCTCATGTAATTCTGGTTTATATTCTTATCATATTTATAACACATCAAACTAGCTCCTGTGGTTCTATAATTTTTACCAGAGATACCTATATATATTTATTACTCTCTCTAATTTTTACAGATTTTATCTCCTAGTGCAAGTATCCAAACAAAAATCGTTTTTCAAACCTGTTCCAGAATGTGACCTGATGGTATACCCGAAAAGTTTGTATTTTATAAACATATCAAGACCCTTCAGAAAAATCCACAAAAATTCCAGTAAGTCATATACATCTTGAACATTCTCCCTGTCAAATAAGACCTCTTAATTCCTTATGTTTTTAAAACTAAAAATCAAAAACACCAACTGATTTTCAGACATCTAAAATACAGTTTTGACACTTAATTTAGTAAAAATCAAAAGACTACCCTCCCTACCTCCAATGACCACAAAATTTATATATTCAGAAAGGTAACTTAAACTTAATTTTTGAATCAAGAATCATTCAAAAACATGTTGGCATCATCAAATTAGACCCCTTTGAATCCGACCCAAATTCTGGACAGCATGTAAGCAAGACAGAAACAACACAACCCTAACCCTCATAAGCCCTAATCGACTCCCATTAATTCCCTAGGCTTTTCCATATTTTAATACATATTAAATGTGTCATTAATGATTTACATTAGGGCTGAAAACATAGGCTAGGGTTTGGAATAAAACTGATCCGAATGAAAGGATCCAAACATGAAATCGTTACATATCTAAACAAGGTTTTTATGTGGCGATGAACATATACATGTGGTTACATTGATTAGTATACATGTTTTTAGACCTGATTAGTATCATGTGTGTCGTATAACATGAGTGAAAAACAAGAGAAATTCATGAGTACCTTATGCCGAAACAAGGAGAGATCAAAATAGAACAAGACACACGAATCAACACTTAAACCCAAGAATGCTACAACCTTCTTCCTTCTTGAACTTTGGAGAGTATACAAAAGGGATTTTAGGGTTTGTAGAATTTTGGTATGGAGAGAGGGAAGGGAAAACCGTATATAGTGAGGAGGGGATAAGAGGGAAAACGTATATATTATTTTAGGGTAAAGGGGAGAAAAAATCTTCTATTTGATTAGTGATATCTCTTGTGTTTTATTTTGTTCTTATCATATCTTCAAACAAAACGTATAGGCTTTAAGTTGCTACAAATTCGGTTCTAGTAGTGTACAAGAAAACGTGTAGAAAGGCTTAGGAATAAGGGGTGTGTCGATTTTATTATAGCTTAGGTTTAGGATAGATTTTATATTATGTATTTATTTATAACATATAGTTTATGATTAATCTTATTTCATGTGTATAACATATAGTTTTAAATGTCATTACCTATTTTTAGAACTTTAGGTTATAATTCAAATGGTCAAATAAAATGTGAATCCAGATTTTAGGGTATTACAATTCTTCTCCTCTAAAAAAAATTTCATCCGCGAAATTGAAGTAAAAAGGTCAAACAGAAACGTACCAAGTCACGAAATGAACGGAATGATTCTCCCGAAGACTTTTAACAAATGGAAAGGTTTGTTTCTCATGACTCGATCCTGACGGTCGAATATAGCATCAGGTTCTTCAACGAATGACAAATCTTCACGAACTTGATCCAACGGATACGAAACATATATATAATGAATGATGGTGTAACCTCTCAGGAAAGATACATAAAACACAATATGAAGATGACATAAATACGGAGGAAATGCCAAACGATAAAAACTTCATCGATTAATTCAAGCTTAGGGTTTTAGTACTTATTGTCATTTAATAACATGTTTAGGGTTTCTCATGTGATTCTGGTTCATATTCTTATGATTTTTATAACACATCAAACAAGCTCCTGTGGTTCTATAATTTTTACCAGAGATACCAATATATGTTTAATACTTCTCATAATTTTTACAAATTTTATATCTTAGTGCAAGTATCCAAACAAAAATCGTTTTTCAAACCTGTTCCAGAATGTGACCTGATGGTATACCCGAAAAGTTTGTATTTTATAAACATATCAAGACCCTTCAGAAAAATCCACAAAAATTCCAATAAGTCATATACATCTTAAACATTCTCCATGTCAAATGAGACATCTTAATTCCTTATTGATTTAAAACTAAAAATCATAAACACCAACTAATTTTCAGACATCCAAAATACAGTTTTGACACTTAATCTAGTAAATATCATAAAACTACCCTCCCTACCTCCAATAACCATGAAATTTATATATTCTTAAAGTAGGAAACTTAATCTTAATTTTAGACTCAAGAATCATAAAAAACTATGTAGGCATCATCAAATTAGACCCCTTTGAATCCGACCAAAATTCTGGACAACATGTAAGCGAGAGAAAAACAACACAACCCTAACCCTCATAAGCCCTAATCGACTCCCATTAATTCCCTAGGGTTTTCCAAATTTTAATACATATTAAATGTGTCATTAATGATTTATATTATGGCTGAAAACATAGGCTAGGGTTTGGAATAAAACTGATCCGAATGAAAGGATCTAAACATGAAATCGTTACATATCTAAACAAGGTTTTTATGTGGTGATTAACATATACATGTGGTTACATTGATTAGTATACATGTTTTTAGACCTGATTAGTATCATGTGTGTCGTATAACATGAGTGAAAAACAAGAGAAATTCATGAGTACCTTATGCCGAAACAAGGAGAGATCAAAAGAGAACAAGACACACGAATCAACACTTAAACCCAAGAATGCTACAACCTTCTTCCTTCTTGAACTTTGGAGAGAATACAAAAGGGATTTTAGGGTTTGTAGAATTTTGGTATGGAGAGAGGGAGGGGAAAACCATATATAGTGAGGAGGGGATAAGAGGGAAAACGTATATATTATTTTAGGGTAAAGGGGAGAAAAAAATCTTCTATTTGATTAGTGATATCTCTTGTGTTTTATTTTGTTCTTATCATATCTTCAAACAAAATGTATAGGCTTTACGTTTCTACAAATTCGGTTCTAGTAGTGTACAAGAAAACGTGTAGAAAGGCTTAGGAATAAGGGGTGTGTCGATTTTATTATAGCTTAGGTTTAGGATAGATTTTATATTATGTATTTATTTATAACATATAGTTTAGGATTAATATTAAATCATGTGTATAACATATAGTTTTAAATATCATTACCTATTATTAGAACTTTAGGTTATAATTCAAATGGTCAAATAAAATGTGAATCCAGATTTTAGGGTATTACAAATCATAATCCAGTGTTGGTTACGAGTTAAGCGTACGCGATTTAATTTACGTAATTACTTATAGAAGTAATATTACTAAAAATTAAAATAATAATAAGTCAAAATAAATAGTCAAATTATAGTCTGAGATGTACGATTTGCTACATCCTCAGCAAAAACTGAATCTATTTGAGCTCGCCAACGAGCTGTTTTGGTTGTTCTGGATATGAGTTATATCCGAGATGGCTTGATTCATGTTGAAGATACTGTCTTAGACCCAATAACCGGTTTTCAAGTGGTCCAGAACAAAGTGACCAATAAGGCACCGCTTAGCTTCAGCAGAGACTATGCTAGAATAGCTCGAGTAGATCGTTATAGGCTCGAGATTGATCTTTATACCGTACTTGCAGAGATGCACGCCATGTATCAAGACTTGAGGGGCTCTGGGGAGTATCGCTCTACAGAAAGCATCGACATGCTAGCCACTCCCGAGAATGATGATCAACCCGAGCTGCAACAGTCTCCTAATTCCTGATAAAATAGTATTATTGTAATAGTTATAAAACTTTGTAAATTATGTAATAATTAGTGAATATTGTAATTACTGACTGAGAGAGTCTCAGTTAGTAAAATTTTGAAGAAACCTGTTATAGGTTTTGATTTTATAACCGATATAACGGATTTAATATATGAATGTAACTTTTGTTGTATTAATCTATCTCGTCTTGTGTTGTGACTTTAATTTCCAATGTTGTTCTTCTATCATTTCTATTGTAATCGTGCTTATTATCCAATCTTATACTTATACCATATCTCTTGTTTGATTGATTGAAATATGCTGCCAAAGAAAAAGCAACGCCTCTATAGAGAAAATGATTAGTAATAGAGTGGTTGCCGCACTTGCAGCCGAGCGGGCAACTGCAGCTGCTAACGCTGCCACAGCCGCTGAGGCTGCCGAAGCCTCAAGAACTACCACTGTTTCCGAGGCAGTCGCATCTGCTAGAGCCGCTGCAACTAACGGTGGAGTTGGAGGTTCTAACACTACAGGGCCAGCTGTAGGCGCCGAGAGAATAGATGTTGAACCATCGACAAAGGGCTGTACATATAGTGAATTCATGAAATGCCAGCCTACAAATTTCAAAGGCATTGTAGGAGCCGTAGGGTTGACCCGATGGTTTGAGAGGTCCGAATCGGTATTCCTAATTAGCAACATTACTGAAGACTGTAAAGCCAAATACGCTACCAGTACATTGATGGATGAAGCATTATCCTGGTGGAACTCTGTAGTTCACCCCATTGGCATTGAAAATGCCTACAAAATGTCCTGGGTCTAACTAAAAAGTCTAATGATTAAAGAATACGGTCCTCGTAACGAGGTACAGAAATTAGAGATCGAGTTCTGGAACCATTTAGTTAAGGGTTCGGATATCACAACTTACAATCGCCGATTCAATGAATTGGCAATCTTATGTCCAACAATGGTTCTAACCACGGAGAAACTATTAGAAAGGTACATATAGGGACTCCCACAACCTATCCAAGGAAACGTAACTTCTTTTAATCCAACTACAACAGATGCAGCAATGGAAATGGCCTGTAAATTGATGGATCAAACGGTTAGAGCAGGAACTGTGCTGGTACATGACAATAACCATAACCGCAACAACAATCACAACAACAACTACACCAACAACAACAACAACAACCGTCCCACTAACAACAATAATCATAACAACAACAAAAAGAGGAAATGGAATGACAATCGAAAAGGTAATAACAACAATCCCAACAACCAAAACCGAAATGTCAACCATCATAACCAAAAAAACCAAAGGCAGGAAAATGCCAGAGGTTATGTTAACACTGCTACTGCTGCCCCAGCTGGAGGAAAGGGTTATGTAGGGAACCTACCTTATTGCAACTGATGTAAACTACATCATACAGGCCCATGCACCATAAGGTGCAGGAGTTGTCAAAAGGTAGGTCACCAAACCAAAGACTGTATAGGAAAGGCGCCCGCTACTGGTGCCAACACTCAACCCATAGTGACTTGCTTTGGGTGTGGAGAACACCGGAATTTCAAGAACTGCCCCCTAAACAATGGCCAGCAAGAAGGCGGAGCTCGTGGTAGGGTTTATGTTCTGGGTGATAAAGACGCACAGCAGAACGTGGTTACGGGTATATTTTTACTTAATAACCATTATGCTAAAATCTTATTTGATTCGGGGGCTGATAAAAGTTTTGTATCTACTTGTGACAAACGGTAATTTTCCCACTAATATTTT
This sequence comes from Artemisia tridentata subsp. tridentata, assembly GCA_021014915.2. Taxonomy (NCBI): domain Eukaryota; kingdom Viridiplantae; phylum Streptophyta; class Magnoliopsida; order Asterales; family Asteraceae; genus Artemisia; species Artemisia tridentata. Next base: position 128,435,228 of record CP139503.1, read on the forward strand.
AATAATAAATTTCAATTTATTATTACACAACTGTTAGACTGGACATTTATATCTTTACATAACTATTACAACAAGCAAACTCGCATGTTGTAGCGTACAATAACTCACCAAAACTATTTGAATTTATCAGAAAAAGTGAATTTATCACTTTCTGACAGTTACAGACACCAACATAACAAAAACGAGAGGTTATCTTGTTTTTCCTGAAAAACGACACCACACGCGTACCGACACCACATTAGTAAAGGTTTAATTCTATAATTCATTTTCGGAGACAATAAATTTTATTTTATGTTAGTTTTATAAAAACGACTCAAGATTTATGATTTTCACATTTATGTGAAACCGGGGTACCACGATTTCACCTTAGCTCAACAGAACACGGGGTATACAAAACACAATTAAAACAACTAAAACCCACCCACTCACATATACGTGATCCTTATCTTTTTCTTTTCTTCGATATCACCACACAACCCTCCATACATATGTTTGACTTCTTCTGGTGATGTATCCCAGGAAGTCACCATCAACACCAAACATCGCCATCTATACATGGATTCTTATACTTTTGAGCTTCCCCAGGATTTTGTCGAAACCTAAAACTCATCCCCATAAGTCAACCCAACTTTGAGATCGAGGAAGGAGGGGGAGAAGAGCTGAGAATTGTGGAATCTTATCCTTTGGAGATCAAAAGGAAACCAAAATCTTTCCACTAATTCTTCTTTATGTACAGCCGAATTTCCAGCAATGCACCACTCATCCTCATCTTACCAAAAATTATTCTTATCAGTCGAAGGATTCGAGAGGAAGCAGGGGTGTGTGGAATTGCTTGGAAATCGGATTGGGTTTATTTGTGTCTCCTGTAAATCGACTCTTGATCTTCTTTATAAGGTTAATCTTTTTATTGTCTTTGAAACTGATTTGATGTGATTATTATTTTTCTCGAATCGTTATATATAAATTTTTCCTTGTTGTTGATATGATTTTTGTGGTATAAAGATTATGTCGAATGACTGTTAGGTTGTGGTGTGGTAAAAAGTTTTAAAACTGGAAATCTAGGAACAAGTGTTGGCTCAAAATCAGTAAGTGTACGCTGTTAAAAAATGTTGTGTTCAAGTTTTTATTAATCCTTTTGATCGAACCATAAGCAAAAAAGAGAGTTAATTAAATCTAGGATAAAAGAAAAATTAATGTTTGAGTTAAGCTTAAATGATTGTGGGTATGTCATGTTCGAATGCTTGTGATAAGATTTACACCTCGTCTGTTGTTGTATTCATCCTGTGGTTATGTTCATGTTTGGGTCAGTAATCATGGTTTGCTATAATATGTTTGTGTTTGCGTTAAGATTTGGTTACTTAGGTTCATAGTCGAGGTACATGCTCATAAGGTGTTTGAGATTTGGTTCGAATAGAGTGTGTGTTGATACTCAAAAACCTGTGTTTTTGTTCGAATTGGCTTAACTTTGTACTCGATACTTTGGTTGTGTTTGTACTCAACTCGAGTTGTGTAGGACTTAGAATTTGTGTGCTTGTAGCTATAAGTCAAGTCATGTTGTTTTTTGTCACACCCCCAAAATCTGGATTGCAGCGGAATAGAATGTCGGGGGCGTGATGTTCATGGATAACAAAGTACAAGGAAATAAAGAATGACCTCTAACTGAGTCATTTTAAAACAAGCGTTTGATTTAAACATAAACGTTTTACAAAACATAAATATCAAAGTTCGCCATCAAATGTAATATTCTAATACATAATCAAACGCTTAAGTAATGCAAAGAAAATCTTCATCATGATGTGCTTCCAAAATGTGACTCTAGTGTGCTCCATACAAAGATGATTATTATCGTCTAGTTACCTGAGAATACACGCTAAAAATGTCAACATATTTGTTGGTGAGTTCATAGGTTTAAGTAAATAAGTAAAGTGTGGACCACAAGATTTCAATAGCATGACAATCACAATAAATATAACGTCATAGCTAAAAATGATATACAGTGCTCTAAGCTCATGACCCCGAAGCTCGACGAAATGGTATGCAATCAAGCATAATAATAAATGCCCCAAATAAGTGTTTGCCAAACACTCAGAAATAATCCGAATGATATGCGTCCGTTTGACAGGTTGGCGCGACCAACTCGGACGGGGGTGTCAATCCAAATAGATCTATTCATAACATCCGCGCTCACTCGCAAGTAATTAACTGTTCATGATTAAGGGGACTTTAATGGCAATACGGTAACTTAGGCAAAGTAATGGTTTTAATACTTGTGTCCGAAAAATAAGCAACGTATTCTCACCCCGAGGGTTTAGAAATCATGTATAAGTAATGTAAAATCGGGGCTATGAAGCTCACCTCAATAAAGCAAATCTCAGATGGTAATTTGGTAAACGGTGAATAAGGGTCCGATAACTCTAACCGTGACCTAAATAATTCATATGTCTTAGGTTTGAAAACAAGGTCATGCACGCAAGTCCATACGCTACTTTATCACTTGTACATGTTTGTTGCATTACTTATCGACAAAAATATAGTTACGTCAATGTGTCCATTTATTAAGAAAATTACCCTTTTTAGAAAACGTAACTTGTTAATCTCATGATTAAACTATAGTCGTCTTGTTAATGAGTATTTTGAAAACCTCTAACGTGCCTAACAAGCATACATAATGTTCTACCCATTTTCGTTTACGTTATTTTAGCCAAAATACACACTAAAGTGTCCAAAATTCACATTTTAATGTTCCATCAGCTTTCTAATAGCCAAAATACTAAGCTGTCAAAAGTTATATGTCGTCGTAACTTCTTTATAACTTTCTCGTTGTAGCTCCGTTTCTTAAGTTTTATATATTCCCGGGTTCGTGTTTAAGTATACTAACATGTTTTTAGTGTCTCGGCTAGTTAAGTTGTCACAAATCACAATTTCAGGTCATTTTCTAAACCTCGACAATTTACTATTCTCGAGATTACTATTCATCATTTACTATTCATCAATCACTATTCATCATTTCACTATTCATCATTTTTAAAGTCAGTTTGAGACTTTGAGAAGTTTTCCAAAATTTTACTATTCATGAAACACTATTCATTCCCAGAGGGAAACCACTATTCATGATTTTCATTCATCATTACGTAAACTAGGTTTACGGTTATTCAAATGCGCGTAACCAGTATGGTTTAGCTGCGTATTCATGCATCATCAGTAAGGACACATCATATAGACTAGAGTAGTCTACGTACCATCAGTAACGTCATTATTATATTAGGTCATGCACGGGTTTGTGTGATTTTCATTAACGCATGCTTAATTTTTTAATTAACATTACCTCTCAGTCATTTCTAGTAACACTATACCCGACACTCCCGACTATGATCCTAAAACATTTTTTTAACTCATTATAATGATATAGAGATTATATTATTACTTTACCCGGTGTTTTTAAACCAATTGCTATATTTTTCATTAGGAGTTTATAACTCCGTCGGTTTGCGATATTTCAACCCGAAAATTATTCTAACACCCGATTCTTGCAAGGAATATGATTTTACAATTTTTACAACTTCGTCGTATTTTATTTCACCTCGTTAATATTTATTTCAAGATAACTCGGTACCCGATAACACCTAATGTATACACAAAACAGACTAATACTTCCATATTTAGACAAGATCTTATAAAAGCCATTCCTACCCCATTTTCATCCATGTGCCGCCCCCCCCCCCCATCCCTAAACCCTCTTTTTTCCTTGATTGATAAGACACCAATTAATGCTTATGTTTTTATGACTCTTGATTTTATTTCCATAACACATAACATACACTACCAACTAGCAAAATAGATCAAGAAAACTCTCTCATTTTCTCTCCTAGGTTCGGCCAAACCAAGAACAACAACAATAATCCATAATTTTTCCAAGATCAAGTCATAATCAAGGCTCATTTACACTCTTTGTTAGGGTTTTGTGATAAAATCCCTAGGTTTCTTATACATTTTCATCCAAATCATCTCAAGTATTCAAGTAAGCTTCAAGAAAATCTTTCTAATCTTTTCATACTTTCATTTGATTGATTTTCAAGTTATATTAGTAACTAGATATGCAAATATTCATGTTAAACATACCACTTGTTACACATTTCTTTATAATCATAGATCTATGGATTTTTAGTGTGATCATCATGAAATCCACCAAAGTTGGTGATGTTTAGGACCCCATGACACCCTAAGAAGGTATATGGTAAGATTAGAGTAGTTGTGGTGTTGATTTGAAGTGGTTTGATTAAGTTTTGAACTAGTCTTGAACCTTAAACATTGATTTTTCAACAATAGAAATAGCTACTGTCCATTTTTGTGAAATCTGGAAAACTCAGTAACTTTTGGACTATTTTGGCCTTCATATTCAGAAATTTCTTTCAAAAACGAAACCGTGGCCGCAAGAATGAGTAAAAACTGACTTACGATGAGAAAGTTATGATTTTTCAAAGTTTAGCGACGAAAAACCCATATAAAGAACGTAGAAAACGAGCTTATAACGACCGAGATACACGCGTTTGAAACCCGACGAACCATTATTTATTTTGACAGCCCACTAATAGAAAATAATCTAAGTATAAAAACTAGTGTTTTTGCGAGACTTAACATTGACAGCCGATTTTCTAATTGATCGAGGCGCGTATGATTAAAAGTTAAATGAAACGACATCAAGACATTGTTACAAGGTTTTCAAAAACGTCGAGTTTGATCGCTAACACTTAACGGACAATATTTTACGACTAGTTTTACGAAGCCATTTGGACAAATTTTCACGAGTTAAGAAAATGTTAATTTGCGACAAAAACATTCTATTTACCGATAGAACACCAAACGAGGGTCGTGGAGTACCGTTTCAACATATTTACACGAAAAGTAGTTCATAACTTAACGAGACGACAAAAATGTATTTTTCGATGATAAACGTTATTTTCAAAATTAACGAGTGGTATCGATAACATACGTATTTGCATGTGTTGCGTAAATTCATTGCTTACATTAGATCATATCATCATAATAGGTTGCGGTTAGTGATCGAGACACATTTCATCGCAATCACTATTGTCATTGTGCTATCATATCAGGTGAGTTTTCATAGCCCCGTTTTCAATTTATTACTTCATTTCTAAATTCTCGAGGGAGAATACATTGCACTATTTTTATACGGACCAAAGTATCAACTCATTTACATTGCTTTAGTTACATCATTGCCCAGATTAAAGTCCCCTTTAATTATCATGAACCGTTAATTTTGAGCAAGCGAGAGTGAGTGAATAGATCTATTGAGGGTGACTCCTTCGTTCGGGTTGGTAGCGCCAACTAGTCATACGAACGCATTTCATTTCTGTCATATTAGAGTGATTGGCAAACACTCAGTTGGGGAATTTCATTCAGTCTAGCTTCGGGGTCATGAGCTTAAGAGCTAATGTATCATTTTTATGTGGCATTGTTTTGTCATACACTTTATATTTGTGGTTACCGTAGAAGCATTTCATTTACATAAACCTATGAACTCACCAACATTATTGTTGACCATTTTTAGCAATGTATTTTCAGGTAATTAAGGTATCGCATGTTGGCTTGCATAACGACAAGCATGGAGTCGCGGAGTCGACTCGTCTCACTTTATATTTTATGCACTTATCTATCGTTTGATTTGTATGAACTTGATTTCTGAAAACTTGTTTCATCTTTTGGGACCAACTTTTGTATAACTCTGAATGTTTTAAATAATCAAACGATGTATTTTCTAAACGACGCTTTAGGTCGTTCAATATAACTGCAACTGTGGTGCTATGACCAGTCACGCCCTCGAATGCTTCATTCCGCTGTAAGTCTTATAATTTGGGGGTGTGACAGATTGGTACCAGAGCAAAGGTTATAGCGAACTAGGTTGTCCATTATACCCTAGAATATAACTACACCATCATAGCATCTCATTATTGTAGCATAAGTGCATATTCACTACATGCGATTTCATACATATATCATTTCATCATAACCCGCATTGTGTAAATGTTTATTTACTTTTATTTCACGTCGATTGTCACTGAGATGTCTTCAGATTCGCACCCTATTGTTATCTCGTCGGACTCTGAGTCAGCTGAGATTTCCTCACTACCCTCCATTATACTAGAGTCGGTTACATGATCCTCACTACCCACTATCATTCTGTCATCAGTGGAGCCTACTCCACAGTCTTCACCCGTGATGTCAGAGGCTGAGACAGAACCCTTTGAGGAGGGGGAAGTCGCGCGTACACCACCTGTGTCACCACCGATTCATCGTGGTCCTGCAGTTGTTCCAGTTATCCATCCAGGAGAGTTTATACCCTATGGTCGGATTTACCGACTATATCCAGACGGACCGCGCATGAAGCGCACTGCTACTAAGCCGGTTCGCCGTCCTATGGTCAGATCACCGGTTGCTTTTGTATCCCTACCACCACCATCATCACTTACTTCATCCCATCCACTCCGACGCCGCTTGACAGCGAGTAAGAGTGTGGCATTCAGTACACCATCACCATTATCACCATTACCATCCCTATCATCATTGTCACCATCCTTACCATCCCTACCAGACTGTACTCCAGATGATGCACCATCAGCATCAGTTCATCCCAAGTATCCTACTCCTATGTCCGACCTACCGCTCAAGAAGCGGGTACGGCTTGACATTCCATCACCAGACACTACAGAGACGACAGAGACTGCACCACCCAGCAGATTCGAGGTTGGTGAGAGTTTGAGAGCTGTTGCTGCTAGACTACTCACTGCTACTACACTTGACTTGCGACTAGATCATCTGCAGGGAGAGGTTGACAGGGCATTAGACCATATAGAGGAGGTCCCAGTGAGCCGGATTGAGGCTATTGAGGAGGAGATCGAGGGACTGGTCACAGGCAGAGTTTCCATAGACGTTTCATATCAGGGATTGGAGGCCTGACTGCTAGAGAGTTCTGAGCATATCACCCAGTTGAGGCAGGAGATGCCTAAGTTGTTCGACAGGGCACAGATGTCCCAGGATGAGCATCACCGCCAGGCCGGTGAGTTATCTTCAGTTCAGGCTAGGATGTCTGCATCAGAGACTAGGGAGACTGATCTTCAGCTTCGAGTTCAGCACTTAGAGGAGATTGTTGTTGCTATGACTAGAGATCTCCAGAGGATTAGCCGTAGGCTAGGAGGAGCACCAGGAGGAGGTGCCTAGTGTTAGACTCTTATCATGTAGGTTGTACATTATTATCCTAGTCCCGGGGTGTGGGACATAGTTAGAACTTGTTGTCTTTTGCTTGTAGTACAAACAAATATACCAAGGGTGACTCTACTATGCAGGAATTTCGTTGTGCTATTTTATGATATCGGTCCACGCAGACCGAAATTTTCATGTATTATATTCATGTGCGTTGTGATTATATTTATGATGTTTCGTTGTGATTTCATTGTATTTATTCATGTTGTGGTTGTATCTATACATGTTGTGGATGTATATACATGTTGTGGTAGTATATATTGTGCATGATGATCGTTTCTATTGTGAGTTCTCATTATGTTGTCTTTTGTGATTGTGAAGAATCATGCCACCCAAAAGAAGTACCACTGTTATGACACCAGCCGAGATCAGGAAGCTTGTTGCCGACAGTATTGAGGCAACACTAGTGACGGAAAGAGAGGCTGTAGCTGCAGCCGCTGCTGAAGCCGCTTTTCGGGCAGAAACCGAAGAAGCTACCCATGGTACTAATGGTCGTAAATGTACGTAAAAAGACTTCAAGAGTGGAGATCCACCAAAATTCAAAGGCACTGAAGGGGCTACTGCCATGATTCGTTGGTTCGAAAAGATAGAGTCTGTGTTTCTCCTATGTAACTGTCCAGAGGAGTACAAGGTAAAGTTTGCTACTAGTAAACTTGTTGAGGAAGCTATGTCGTGGTGGAATTCGTATGCAAAACCCATGGGAATGGAAAACGCTCAAAAGCTTACATGGGATGAGTTCAAGAAGTTGTTAACAAAGAAGTTTTGCCCACGAACGGAAGTAAAGAAAATGGAAACAGAGTTTTATGAGCTAGTGACAGCAGGAAATGATATCGAGGCATATATCAGAAGGTTTCAGGAGTTAGCTGCATTGTGTCCAGCTATGGTTCCAGACAATGAGAAGCTGTTAGAAAATTTCATTGGAGGACTACCCAACAACATCCGTGGAGATGTGATTTCTTTTGACCCGCAAACATTGGATGAGGCAATCAGAATGTCTCAGAAAATTATGGCTCAGATAGTGAAGAAAGGAACTATTTTAAACAACAACAACAGCAACATCAACAGTAACCGTAACTACAACAACAATTCCAGCAACTACCGAAACAACAACTATAACAGTAACAGAAACAATTCCAATAACAACAACAATAAGAGGTATTGGGACAACAATCAAAGTAGCAATGCTACTCAACCACCACCCAAGAGACAGGAAACTGCAAAGGCCTATGTTGCAGGTCAAGCTGAGAAAAGAGGTTACAATGGTACTCTACCCAAGTGCAACAAATGTCAAACCCATCATAACCACGGAAATTTTCCGAATCCTTGTGGGAACTGTAAGAAGGTTGGTCATTCGACCAGGGATTGCAAAGCTCCAATTTTGGTTGATAACCAAAAACCCCCAGTAACATGTTTTGGTTGTAGAGAAGTAGGACACTTCAAGAATAAATGTCCAAAGGGAAAGGATCAGAAGACTTGAAACCAGGGTGGAACAGCTAGAGGAAGAGCTTATGTCCTTGGAGGTGAAGATGTCAGGGAGGACCCAAATGTCGTTACGGGTACGTTCCTCATCAATAACCGTTATGCATCCATTTTATTTGATTCAGGAGTCGATAGAAGTTTTGTTTCTACTGCATTTGCACCATTACTCAACATTGAACCAACCACATTAGACACTCCTTATCACATCGAATTAGCTAATGGTTCTTTAGTTGGCACCAACACTATTGTTCGTGGTTGCACTCTCAATTTTCTAAATCACCCATTCAATATAGATCTCATGCCAGTAGAACTTGGAAGTTTCGACATTGTTATCGGTATGGATTGGTTATCTCGACATCATGCAAAAATCATTTGTGATGAAAAAGTTGTTCATCTTCCTTACGACGGTGAAACATTGGTCATTCGTGGAGAACGAAGTGGAACCAGACTCAGTATCATCTCATGCATTAAAACAGAGAAATACATAAAGAAGGGTTGTTATGCATTCTTGGCTCATATCACAGAAAAGAAGTCGGAGGAGAAGCGACTTGAAGACGTACCAACTGTTAAAGATTTTCCAGAAGTCTTTCCTGAAGACTTACCAGGACTTCCACCTACTCGCCAAGTAGAATTTCAGATTGACTTAGTGCCGGGAGCTGCACCAGTTGCGTGAGCACCTTATCGACTTGCACCTTCGGAAATGCAAGAGTTGTCGAACCAATTGCAAGAACTCTTGGACAAAGGATTCATTAGGCCGAGTTCCTCGCCTTGGGGAGCACCGGTCTTGTTTGTGAAGAAGAAAGATGGATCTTTCAGGATGTGTATCGACTATCGAGAATTAAACAAGTTAACGGTAAAGAATCGTTATCCACTTCCCAGGATCGACGATTTGTTTGATCAATTGCAAGGTTCCAGTTATTACTCCAAGATCGACTTAAGGTCCGGTTACCATCAGCTTAGAGTTCAGGAGGATGATATCCCGAAGACAGCATTTAGAACTCGGTATGGTCATTATGAGTTTCAGGTAATGCCATTCGGACTGACCAACGCACCAGCTGTGTTCATAGATCTCATGAACAGGGTGTGCAAGCCATATCTGAATAAGTTCGTGATCGTATTCATTGACGATATCTTGATTTACTCGAAAAGTGAAGAAGAGCACCGAGAACACCTCAGAACGATCTTAGAACTGCTTAGGCAGGAGAAGCTGTACGCCAAATTTTTGAAGTGTGATTTTTGGATCCGAAGAGTACAATTTCTTGGTCATGTCATTGATAGTCAAGGACTACAGGTTGATCCTACAAAGATCAAGGCAGTTAAAGATTGGGCGACGCCCAAGACCCCTACAGAAATTCGTCAATTCTTAGGACTTGCCGGATATTATAGAAGGTTCTTTTAAGGGTTTTCTAAGATAGCTAAGCCACTGACCAAGTTGACACAAAAGAACCAGAAGTACGAATGGGGAAAGAAACAAGAGGCCGCTTTTCAGTTATTGAAGCAGAAGCTTTGCAACGCACCGATTTTGGCACTACCAGAAGGGATTGAAAACTTCGTGGTATATTGTGATGCTTCACATAAAGGACTTGGGGCAGTGTTAATGCAGAATGAGAAGGTGATAGCCTATGCATCTCGACAGCTTAAGACACATGAGAAGAACTACACCACACACGACTTAGAGTTGGGTGCAGTAGTTTTCGCACTCAAGATTTGGAGTCACTATCTTTATGGAACTAAGTGTGTAGTATTCACAGACCATAAAAGCTTATAGTATATACTTGATCAGAAGGAGCTCAATATGAGGCAACGTTGTTGGTTGGAACTGCTTAGTGATTACGACTGTGAGATTCGATATCACCCAGGAAAAGCCAATGTCGTGGCAGATGCACTCAGTCGGAAAGAACAACTCAAGCCTTTGAGAGTCAGATCATTGGGAATGACAATCATTTCACCTTTACCATCAAAAGTCCTCAAGGCTCAGGTAGAAGCACTCAAGGAAGAAAACCTACCAAGTGAAACACTTAAGGGGATGCAAGAGAATGCAAACGGTTTAGTAAGGAGATCAGACGGAATATTGAGTTTTAAGGACAGAAGTTGGATACCTCTCTATGGTGGAATACGAGAGTTGATTATGTACGAATCACACAAGTCGAAGTACTCTATTCACCCAGGTTCTGATAAGATGTATCAGGATCTCAAGAAGCTTTATTCGTGGCCGAATATGAAAGCAGAGATAGCTACGTATGTCAGCAAATGCCTTACTTGTGCTAAAGTGAAATCCGAGTACCAGAAACCATCAGGATTACTTCAGCAACCGAAAATTCCACAATGGAAGTGGGAACACATTACAATGGACTTTGTCACTAAACTTCCCAAGACAACAGGCGGTTACGATGTTATTTGGGTAATCGTTGATCGTCTCACTAAATCATCTCATTTCATTCCAATCAAAGAGACTTATTCCATGGATCAGCTCACTAGACTTTATGTCAAGGAAATAGTCTCAAGGCACGGAGCACCAATTTCCATCATTTCCGACAAAGATAGGCGCTTTACTTCAAACTTCTGGCAGTCATTGCAAGATTCATTTGGAACTAAATTAGACATCAGCACTGCCTATCATCCTTAGACCGATGGTCAGAGCGAGAGAACGATTCAGACATTGGAAGACATGCTCAAGGCATGTGTGATTGATTTCAGAAATGGTTGGGCTAACCATTTGCCATTGATCGAGTTTTCTTACAATAACAGTTATCACTCAAGCATAAAAGCAGCACCATTCGAGGCACTCTATGGTCGTAAGTGCCGGTCCCCAGTTTGTTGGTCCGAAGTTGGTGATGTACAACTAACCGGTCCAGAGTTGGTTAGAGAAACAACAGAAAAGATAGTTCAGATACGAGAAAGACTCAAAACAGCCAGAAGCCGACAGAAAAGTTACGCCGATGTTCGACGCAAACCATTAGAATTTTAGGTTGGAGACAAAGTCAAGTTGAAGGTCTCGCCTTGGAAGGGCGTGATACGATTCGGGAAACGCGGGAAGTTGAACCTGAGATACATTGGACCATTTAAGATTTTGGAAAGGATCGGTCCGGTAGCATACAGACTAGAGCTTCCGTCAAAGCTCAGCAGTGTACATAACACGTTTCATGTCTCAAACCTCAAGAAATGTCTTTCAGACGAAACACTCATGATTCCATTGGAAGAAATTCAGCTCGATGATAAGCTTAACTTTGTGGAGGAACCAGCAGAAATTATGGACCGAGAGGTCAAACAGTTGAAGCAAAGTCGAATTCCGATCGTGAAAGTTTGCTGGAATTCTCGTAGAGGTCCTGAGTTTTTCTTGGGAACGGGAAGACTAAATGCGACTCAAATACCCACATCTTTTCACCGAGACCACTCCAGAGACCAACACCAGCTGAATTCAGGGACTGAATTCCTTTTAGGGTGGTCGACTGTCACAAATCACAATTTTAGGTCATTTTCTAAACCTCGACAATTTACTATTCTTGGGATTACTATTCATCATTTACTATTCACCGATCACTATTCATCATTTTTGAAGTCAGTTTGAGACTTTGAGAAGTTTTCAAAAAATTTACTATTCACGAAACACTATTCATTCCCGAAGGGAAACCACTATTCATGATTTTCATTCATCATTACGTAAACTAGGTTTACGGGTATTCAAATGCGCGTAACCAGTATGGTTTAGCTGCGTATTCATGCATCATCAGTAAGGACACATCATATAGACTAGAGTAGTCTACATACCATCAGTAACGTCATTATTATATTAGGTCATGCACGGGTTTGTGTGACTTTCATTAACGTATGCTTAATTGTTTAATTAACGTTACTACCCAGTCATTTCTACTAACATTATACCCGACACTCCTGACTATGATCCTAAAACATTTTCAAACTCATTATAATGATATAGAGATTATATTATTACTTTACCCGGTGTTTTTAAACCAATTGCTATATTTTCCATTAGGAGCTTATAACTCCATCGGTTTGCAATATTTCAACCCGAAAATTATTCTAACACCCGATTCTTGCAAGAAATATGATTTTAAAATTTTTACAACTTCGTCGTATTTTATTTCACCTCGTTAATATTTATTTCAAGATAACTCGGTACCCGATAACACCTAATGTATACACAAAACACACAAATACTTCCATATTTAGACAAGATCTTATAAAAGCCATTCCTACCCCATTTTTCATCCATGTGCCCCCCCCCCCTTCCATCCCTAAACCCTCATTTTTCATTGATTGATAAGACACCAATTAATGCTTATGTTTTTATGTCTCTTGATTTTATTTCTATAACACATAACATACACTACCAACTAGCAAAATAGATCAAGAAAACTCTCTTATTTTCTCTCCTAAGTTCGGCCAAACCAAGAACAACAACAATAATCCATAATTTTTCCAAGATCAAGTCATAATCAAGGCTCATTTACACTCTTTGTTAGGGTTTTGTGATAAAATCCCTAGGTTTCTTATACATTCTCATCCAAATCATCTCAAGTATTCAAGTAAGCTTCAAGAACATCTTTCTAATCTTTTCATACTTTCATTTGATTGATTTTCAAGTTATATTAGTAACTAGATATGCAAATATTCATGTTAAACATACCACTTGTTACACATTTCTTTATAATCATAGATCTATGGATTTTTAGTGTGATCATCATGAAATCCACCAAAGTTGGTGATGTTTAGGACCCCATGCCACCCTAAGAAGGTGTATGGTAAGATTAGAGTAGTTGTGGTGTTGATTTGAAGTGGTTTGATTAAGTTTTGAACTAGTCTTGAACCTTAAACATTGATTTTTCAACAATAGAAATAGCTACTGTCCATTTTTGTGAAATCTGGAAAACTCAGTAACTTTTGGACTATTTTGGCCTTCATATTCAGAAAGTTCTTTCAAAAATGAACCGTGGCCGCAAGAATGAGTAAAAACCGACTTACGATGAGAAAGTTATGATTTTTCAAAGTTTAGCGACGAAAAACCCATTTCTGAAAATTTTGCTTGCTGATCACCGAGATTCAAAGGACAAAACGAGGCGTTAGACGTGATCTATACGACCCGACCTACTGAGAATATGTTAGTTCATGTTTATACGAAGCCGTGGATATAAAGAACGTAGAAAACGAGTTTATAACGACCGAGATACACGCGTTTGAAACCCGACGAACCATTATTTATTTTGACAGCCCACTAATAGAAAATAATCTAAGTATAAAAACTAGTGTTTTTGCGAGACTTAACATTGACAGCCGATTTTCTAATTGATCGAGGCGCGTATGATTAAAAGTTAAATGAAACGACATCAATACATTGTTACAAGGTTTTCAAAAACGTCGAGTTTGATCGCTAACACTTAACGGACAATATTTCCCGACTAGTTTTACGAAGCCATTTGGACAAATTTTCACGAGTTAAGAAAATGTTAATTTGCGACAAAAACATTCTATTTACCGATAGAACACCAAACGAGGATCGTGGAGTACCGTTTCAACATATTTACACGAAAAGTAGTTCATAACTTAACGAGACGACAAAAATGTATTTTTCGACGATAAACATTATTTTCAAAATTAACGAGTGGTATCGATAATATACGTATTTGCATGTGTTGCGTAAATTCATTGCTTACATTAGATCATATCATCATAATAGGTTGCGGTTAGCGACCGAGACACATTTCATCGCATCCACTATTGTCATTGTGCTATCATATCAGGTGAGTTTTCATAGCCTCGTTTTCAATTTATTACTTCATTTCTAAATTCTCGGGGGAGAATACATTGCACTATTTTTATACGGACCAAAGTATCAACTCATTTACATTACTTAAGTTACATCATTGCCCAGATTAAAGTCCCCTTTAATTATCATGAACCGTTAATTGTGAGCAAGCGAGAGTGAGTGAATATATCTATTGAGGGTGACTTCTCCGTTCGGGTTGGTAGCGCCAACAAGTCATACGAACGCATTTAATTTCTATCATATTAGAGTGATTGGCAAACACTCAGTTGGGGCATTTCATTCAGTCTAGCTTCGGGTTCATGAGCTTAAGAGCTAATGTATCATTTTTATGTGGCATTGTTTTGTCATACACTTTATACTTGTGGTTACCGTAGAAGCATTTCATTTACATAAACCTATGAACTCACCAAAATTATTGTTGACCATTTTTAGCAACGTATTTTCAGGTAATTAAGGTATCGCATGTTGGCTTGCATAAGGATATGCATGGAGTCGCGGAGTCGACGCGTCTCACTTTATATTTTATGCACTTATCCATCGTTTGATTTATATGAACTTGATTTCTGAAAACTTGTTTCATCTTTTGGGACCAACTTTTGTAAACTCTGAATGTTTTAAATAATCAAACGATGTATTTTCTAAATGACACTTTAGGTCGTTCAATATAACTGCAACTGTGGTGCTATGACCAGTCATGCCCTCGAATGCTTCATTCCGCTGCATGTCTTGTAATTTGGGGGTGTGACACAAGTTAACTTTTAACATCAGTTTTTACATTCTAAAAATTTCCAACAGCATCTATATTTTTCAGAAAATTCATTTCCGTCGCATAACTTAAAACTATCGTATCTTCTTCGTTATAAGCCTGTTTTAACTCATTCAAGTGGCTACATTTTCGTTATAAAGTCTATTTTCTTTATTTCTAGCCTAAACTTGTCAACAAGCTACTGAGTTTTCTGTGGAAGGCCGAATGGGACAGCTTCCTTTCTAAATGTGTCAAAATATTTTTCCTAGCCTTCTAGCTATCAAAACCACTTAACAACAACCCCAAAACTAATCCTAGCTCTTCCGCCAATTTCTCAACATGTCAATAGTGATCTAACACTAAACTTAGCAATATTTAAAGAGTTCCATTTCTCATGAATGTAAATGATCATCAAGAATAGTTAAGATCACAAGTTCACTAGTTTATATATATTGGGTTTTTATCTTCACTTTCTTGTTGAAGTTTATACCAACTAGTTTACTCATAATAAAGATTTGTTTAAAACATAGCCATTAGTTAAAATATTTTTGTGGTTATAAGGTTTTATTAACATGTACAAAGTGAAAATTAAGTATATGTAACTTGAACTAACATCATGACATAGAGAGTATGAAATTTATCAAGATCAAGATTACTTACTTAGGGAGATTAGTGTGACGAGAAGACAATATACTTGATTAACCCAAGATTAGTGTTTCCAAACCCTTACTAGAATATCCTAATGATACTTGATTTAGCCAAATCAAGTTCTCTTCTTCCCTTGCTCCTTTGGATGGATCGAATGGTAGAAGTGGGTGAGTAGTGATATGTGTTTTTTTTTTCTATCTCTTCCTAGCTAGTTACTTAATGTATGTATGTATATATATATTAGGAGGCTTTCAAAGGTGCAATAGTTGGGTCAAAAATATCCATGGGCTAGGTTATCATGGTTGTGGCCGAATGGGGTCTAGGGGGGACAAAGTTGTAGTCAAGCCACCATTTCAATCATGACTACAACTCCATGTTTTAGGGTTTGATTGTTGGTAATTAATGGTAGATATTGTTTGTCTAGTAATTATTATAGGACAAGAGGGGGGGGCAACATGGTGAAAATGGGAGTAGAAGAGTTAAGTTGGTACAAAAGTATATATATTGTATGTATTGGGTATTAGAAATAGGTGTTGGTTGTTGGTTTGGTGATTAACGTAAGTTATACGTAATTAAACGTTATAATTAAAGAAATTACATTAGGCGTAAGAAAATATTTTTGGAACTTTGGTAATAATTTAGGAAGTATAAAAATGCGTTAGAAATAATCGTTAGGAGTATTGGGTATATCGGGTGTTTAATTTAAATTGTGAGTAGCATTTGTTGAATTAACAATCGTAAGTAAATAAAGAAAAGGAAATTGTTTTGGGGTTTAAAGTTTCGAACCGGAGTAGGAGCAAGGTACTGGAACGTTGTGGACTAAATATAGCCTAAGTCCTTGTGCACTTGAATGATATTCTAAATTTTTCTTTGATTCAAGTAAAAAGTTATATGTAAATTGTTCTCAAGTAAATGTCAAGATTCGTAATTATAGATTATTGAATAGTATTGACCTGAAAAATAGCGGGTTGTCATAGTCTACCACCCATAAAATGAATCTCGTCCTCGAGATTCATTCAGTGTTGGTCATTGGAGTGTTGTCGGTGAAGAGATGCGGATACTTTTGACGGATCTGGTCTTCTCGTTCCCAAGTGAACTCGGGATCTCGTTGAGAATTTCAGCGAACCTTGACGATAGGAATTCTACTATGTTTCAGTCGCTTGACATTACGTTCCATAATTTCTACCGACC
Source organism: Artemisia tridentata subsp. tridentata (assembly GCA_021014915.2). NCBI lineage: Eukaryota > Viridiplantae > Streptophyta > Magnoliopsida > Asterales > Asteraceae > Artemisia > Artemisia tridentata. Next base: position 128,452,354 of record CP139503.1, read on the forward strand.
CTTCGATAAAGTTAAGTTTGTCATCAAGTTGAATTTCTCCTAATTGGAATGATAAGGGATTCGTCGGATAAGCACTTCATAAGGTTGGGAATGTGAAATGTATTGTGCACACTACTGAGCTCTGGTGGAAGTTCAAGTCTATAAGCTACTCGGCCAATTCTAGCTAGGATCTTAAATGATCCCTTGTATCTCGGTTTAACTTCCCGCACTTTCCGAACAGTATCACGCCTTTCCAAGGCAAGACTTTCAACATAACTCGTTTTCTAACTTGAAATCCTAATGGTTCGCGACTTAGGGAAACCTAGTTCCAATGATTTGCGTGATGTACCGACCTAACTTTTCTATCGTTCTCTTGTCGCTTGTAACTGATTCTTGATCTATACAATTTTCCTCTGTTGTTTCACGAATAAGTCCTAGACTAGTGAGTTGGGCTTTTCCGATTTTGGCCTGACAACAGGTGATTGGTACCTCGACCATAGAGTGCCTCAAATGGTGCAATTTTTATACTCGTGTGATGACTATTGTTGAAAGTGAATTTTTTCAATGTCAAAAGATTACCCTAAACAATTACGGTGCTGAGCATGTCCTATAGTGTTTGAATAGTTTTCTTACTATGTTTATTGGTCTGAGGATGGTAGATGGTGCTTATATCTAATTGGGTTTTAAAAAGTATTAAAGAGGTTGCCAGAAGTTTGAGGTGTATCGACTACATTTTATTAGGAGTATTTGAAATTGGTAACACGTGCCTCATGACTAATTCTACAGTGATAAGTTTGTCGGAAAGGGCGTTATCGGAAGGATAAAGCTATGGTAACAGTTTTGATTCCTCGTGTTTTGCTCTAATTGATGTCACGGTATGAGTCTCCCTTCGCCTAAGGTGCTTAGTCTTCATTACTAAGATTCTTTACTGTTTAATAATATTTCCTTAGATTTCCTTCATTGAAAATTTCCATGCTACTGTTTGTCAATCACAAGATCCTAAATGTATGAAGTGTTTTAGTACGGTGGTTGATTTTCAAAATTTTGACTCGATATTGAGTGTTTTGTTTGAAATCTTTCTATGAATAATGAATTTACAAATTTGAACAAATGACTTTTTAAGTACTCTCTTTTTTGATGATTCAAAATTTAGTAGTTAGGCAAGATTGGACTGTTTTCAATTATGACCCAAAGTTTTATAGACGGGTTTTCAATAGGGTGTGCATAGGAATTTTAGCAAAGATTGATGTTATACATTTCTTAATGTACAATAGTTTTGTTAAAGGTTGACCAAAAGAGATTTATTTGTCAAAATAGATACTTCCGAAAAATATTTTCCTACAAGGTACATGATTTGTATAAACGCATTTTAAAGAAAATCTATTTGAAGTGAAAGCATTAAAAGGATGTGATAGTCGGGTAAGTATGTCTGCACGAATGCTTAGATGTCTAACGTTTTGTTTCTGATGTTGATAATGCCTATTGGTTAATATTATGTAAGACTTACAGGTATGAGTATTCTACTTACTTGGTTATTTTTAAAATGGATCATGACTTAGGTTTGTTATCTTACTTGATCTAACTAGTACTTCTGAAATGATAGGGTTGGGTGACTATGCCAGAGATAGTGGTTTGGATTGCCTCGTGAGATCTTAAGTTCCGTTGCTTTATGAATCAACTTACTGTATATTTCTAGTCCTTGTTTGTAGTTTCGTAATCCTTTCATTGTTTTCCTTATGTCATGGAATCCTCCTTGTGGATGGAAAGTCGTTCCTAGAGAGGTCAATGGTAAAATTCCAACTTAACGGTTGAGTGAGTGATAAGTGGTGTAGGTATCTAGAGAGGATTTAACAAAAGGGATGTTTATGAACAATTTATTTGGTTACAAAGCTTTGCTTTTTGATGTTTTGAATGAAGATTGTTTCAAAATTTTGAAAAGATGATTGTTTCCTTCATGGCATAATCCTTCCTGAATTATACATAGGTGATCAGGCTATGTATAATTGAGGACTAATGATGCGATGCTCGGTTTAGTCAAAGTAGTATTATGTTTCTCAAAAGTTTTAGATGGTGTTCAATGTGTTGTTTGGTAAAATAGTAGCCTAATTTTTTTTTAACAAGAAAAATCGGTTCGTATGGAAGTAAATAGTTGGTAGGATGCTAGAAAACCAATTTATGAGGTGATGGTAATATAATGCGTTTTAAAATTCTATGAAATAATTTCCTAAGGTGGTAGTAAAATAGCTTGGAGTAAAATTATGTGAAACAGTTCTATAAAGTGGTAGTAAAATATCTTGTAATAAAATTATGTGAAACAGTTCTATAAATTGGTAGTAAAATAGCTTGTGATAAAATTTGTTGAATGGGTTATAGGATGTGTGGGAGAATCTTACGGAATGGTAATAGTCTATAGTCAAAGATGAAATTTGCCTAACCTCTAATAGGATAGCGGTATGTTGTTGCGAAATGGTTAGGAATAAGATAAATGGAATAGAAAATGTAATAGACGAATGTTACGAGTATCGTGGATATAATAAAAGATAGAGATTACATTAGATAAAAAGGTATTGGTTACAACTAGGTTACGTTAACTTCCTAAGGTGAAGTACAATAGGGAAATACGACCCTAGAGGGTTTAGACTTCGGTTTTCTTGTCCTTCAGCTCTGAGCAGTCCTTCCTGAAGTGTCACTTCTTTCCACAACCAAAACATATTATTGGAGGTTTCTGATTTTCGACAAGCGTAGGAGTCCTGCAATATTTAGTCAGGTGACCATTCTTCTTACAGTTACCACATGGAGTAGGGCAATGACCAGGGTTATGGTGCCTTTTACATTTGTTACATTTTGGTAGAGTACCAAGGTACCCTTTCTTCTTAGTTGGGCCTGCTACACGGGCTTTAACAAACTCTGGTCTCTTAGGTGGCTGTTGTGCAACACTTTCACCTTTCTTGTTGTTGTTCCATTTTTGTTTGTTGTCATTATTGTTTCCTACGGCCTTGGTGTGAGCTATTTGTTCCCCTGCCTGGAGCGCCATACGGATAGCTTTAGGCATGGTATCGGGTTCTAATGAGGCGACCAACATACGAATTTCAGAGGAGAGCCCCCCGATATACCTCTCAAGTTTCTTGCATTTCGGTTCATCCATTACAGGGCATAGTCGTGCTAATTCATAAAAACGATTAGTTTATTTGGCAACATCATCTCCTACCATGGTAAAATCCAGGATTTCTTGTTCCATTGCTCGTAACTCGCTCCTTGAACAATATTCTAAAATCATCATCCTTTTTAGTTTCTCCCAAGAGATTGAGTAAGCAGCGTCGACCCCTACTATCTGAACATGTTTAGTCCACCATACCTGGGCACGATCCCGAAAAGTGCAAGTGGTGAATTTAACTTTGTCTTCCTTAAGGCAGTTACCACCTCGAAATATTGTTTCTACTTCTTCGAACCATTTGCAAAATCCCCTCGCGCCTTCAGTTCCATTAAAGGTGTGGGGATCGCAATCCATAAATTCCTCGTGAGTAAGATTTTTGATGAGGGCTGTGGCTATGCTCTTGGCAATGATTTGCTCAACAGTGGCTTATGTCATGGCTGGAGCGGCTTGCTTCGACATAACTCTTCAAAATCATAAGAGACCATGAGAATTTATAAACAGTAAGGATCATCATACTCACATATACGCAACCATGACATGTATAAATGAAGTGAAATCACAACAAGATGCAACCACGAAAATATCATAAATATAATCATAACACACATGAATATAAAATGAAAATTTTGACATACATAGACTAATATCAGGCATAGCACAACCATATCCATATAGTAGAGTCAACACTTGGTAAATTCGTTGTACAACAACCAAAATACTACAAGTTTCTTTGAACTATGCCACACATCCCGTGGCTAGGATAATAGTAAAAGCTAGTATAGTTATAAGTCTGATCTAGAGGCTTCCTGGTGCTCCTCTGATTGGATCCTGGGTTGTGGCATCATAGGGTTATGATGAGTTCTGATGTGGGGCCTAGAGTTGTGCATCGATCATATCCGAGATAGTATAGATCCCAAACCATTCTTGAGGAATCTGCTGATGTTCTTGTTGAGTCGGTGATCTTGGTACTATCCAAAGAGTGTCATCTAATTCTCGATATGTGGGAATGGAAAAGGGGAATGACAATGGTGATAGTGGGAAGGTAGGGGAAGTCTCCTGAATCTCAAAATTCTCAGTGTCACATCTGGTAGTCTCTTCTAAGTCTGGCTCAGGTGGTGCTAATACCTCAAATAGGTGGGAGTTATCATCTAACGATGGTGAGTGATATGGGGATGTCGAGGTATAGGAAGGTAAGAGTGGTGATGTAGGTGCATTAGTGGATGAAAAAGCGTCCTCGATATTCGAGTCCGATGAAATGATGATAGGGTGGTTGGGTGAAGACATGTCGCTGTAAACCAGGTCAATATAAATAAAAACATGTATCGTAATCATATGCACATCATGATGTTGTGAAGTGTCGTGACCTATTGGTTATAGTCTAGGGTCAATGATGCATCATAGTTCTCTATAACCTTGGCTCTGGTACCAATCTGTCACACCCCCAAAATCTAGATTGCAGCGGAATGGAATTCCGGGGGCGTGATGTTCATGGATAACAAAGTACAAGGAAATAAAGAATGACCTCTAAGTGAGTCATTTTAAAACAAGCGTTTGATTTAAACATAAACGTTTTATAAAACATAAATATCAGAGTTCACCATCAAATGTAAGATTTTAATACATAATCAAACGCTTAAGTAATGCAAAGAAAATCTTCATCATGATGTGCTTCCAAAATGTGACTCTAGTGTGCTCCATACAAAGATGATTATTATCGTCTAGTTACCTGAGAATACACGCTAAAAAGGTCAACATATTTGTTGGTGAGTTCATAGGTTTAAGTAAATAAGTAAAGTGTGGACCACAAGATTTCAATAGCATGACAATCACAATAAATATAATGTCATAGCCAAAAATGATATACAGTGGTCTAAGCTCATGACCCCGAAGCTCGACGAAATGGTATGCAATCAAGCATAATAATAAATGCCCCAAATAAGTGTTTGCCAGACACTCGGAAATAATCCGAATGATATGCGTCCGTTTGACAGGTAGGCGCGACCAACTCGGACGGGGGTGTCAATCCAAATAGATCTATTCATAACATCCGCGCTCACTTGCAAGTAATTAATGGTTCATGATTTAAGGGGACTTTAATGGCAATGCGGTAACTTAGGCAAAGTAATGGTTTTAATACTTGCGTCCGAAAAATAAGCAATGTATTCCCACCCCGAGTGTTTAGAAATCACGTATAAGTAATGTAAAAATCGGGGCTATGAAACTCACCTCAATAAAGCAAATCTCGGATGGTAATTTGGTAAACGGTGAATAAAGGTCCGATAACTCTAACCGCGACCTAAATAATTCATATGTCTTAGGTTTGAAAACAAGATCATGCACGCAAGTCCATATGCTACTTTATCACTTTACATGTTTGTTGCATTACTTATCGACAAAAATATAGTTACGTCAATGTGTCCATTTATTAAGAAAATCACCCTTTTTAGAAAACGTAACTTGTTAATCTCATGATTAAACTATAGTCGTCTTGTTAATGAGTATTTTGAAAACCTCTAACGCGCCTAACAAGTATACATAATGTTCTACCATTTTCGTTTACTGTCATTTTAGCCAAAATACACCCTAAAGTGTCCAAAATTAACATTTTAATGCTCCATCAGCTTTCTAATAGCCAAAATACTAAGCTGTCAAAAGTTATATATCGTCGTAACTTCTTTAGGCCATAACTTTCTCTTCGTAACTCCGCTTCTTAAGTTTTATATATTCCCGGATTCGTGTTTAAGTATACTAACATGTTTTTAGTGTCTCGGCTAGTCAAGTTAATTTTTAACATCAGTTTTTACCTTCTAAAAATTTCCAACAGCATCTATATTTTTCAGAAAATTCATTTCCGTCGCATAACTTAAAACTAACGTATCTTCTTCGTTATAAGCCCGTTTTAACTCATTCAAGCGGCTATGTTTTCGTTATAAAGTCTATTTTCAATATTTCTAGCCTAAACTTGTCACCAAGCTACTGAGTTTTCTGTGGAAGGCCGAATGGGAAAGCTTCCTTTCTAAATGTGTCAAAACATTTTTCCTAGCCTTCTAGTTATCAAAACCACTTAACAACAACTCCAAAACTAATCCTAGCTCTTCCACCAATTTCTCAATATGTCAATAGTGATATAACACTAAACTTAGCAATATTTAAAGAGTTCTATTTCTCAAGAATGTAAATGATCTTCAAGAATAGTTAAGTTCACAAGTTCACTAGTTTATATATATGGTGTTTTTATCTTCACTTTCTTGTTGAAGTTTATACCAACTAGTTTACTCATAATAAAGATTTGTTTAAAACATAGCCATTAGTTAAAATATTTTTGTGGTTATAAGGTTTTATTAACATGTACAAAGTGATAATTAAGTATATGTAACTTGAACTAACATCATGACATAGAGAGTATGAAATTTATCAAGATCAAGATTACTTACTTAGGGAGATTAGTGTGATGAGAAGATAATATACTTGATTAACCCAAGATTAGTGTTTCTAAACCCATACTAGAATATCCTAATGATACTTGATTTAGCCAAATCAAGTTCTCTTCTTCCCTTGCTCCTTTGGATGGATCGAATGGTAGAAGTGAGTGAGTAGTGGTATGTGTTTTTTTTCTATCTCTTCCTAGCTAGTTACTTAATGTATGTATGTATATATATATTAGGAGGCTTTCAAAGGGGCAATAGTTAGGTCAAAAATATCCATGGGCTAGGTTATCATGGTTGTGGCCGAATGGGGTCTGGGGGGGACAAAGTTGTAGTCAAGCCACCATTTCAATCTTGACTACAACTCCATGTTTTAGGGTTTGATTGTTGGTAATTAATGGTAGATATTGTTTGTCTAGTAATTATTATAGGACAAGGGGGGGGGGGGCGGCAACATGGTGAAAATAGGAGTAGAAGAGTTAAGTTGGTACAAAAGTGTATATATTGTATGTATTGGGTATTAGAAATAGGTATTGTTTATTGGTTTGGTGATTAACATAAGTTATACGTAATTAAACGATATAATTAAAGAAATTACATTAGGCGTAAGGAAATATTTTTAGAACTTTGGTAATAATTTAGGAAGTATAAAAATGCGTTAGAAATAATCGTTATGAGTGTTGGGTATATCGGGTATTTAATTTAAATTGTGAGTAGCGTTTGTTGAATTAACAATCGTAAGTAAATAAAGAAAAGGAAATTGTTTTGGTGTTTAAAATTTCGAACCAGAGTAGGAGCAAGGTACTGGAACGTTGTGGACTAATTATAGCCTAAGTCCTAGATCACTTGAAAGATATTCTAAATTTTTCGTTGATTTAAGTAAAAAGTATATGTAAATTGTTCTCAAGTAAATGTCAAGATTCGTAATTCGAGTTTATTGAATAGTATTGACCTAAAAAATAGCGGGTTATCATATTTTTGGAACTATATTTGAGGTTAAGCACAGTTGGATGTTGTCTCGAGTCATGGGTATAGTACCCTTAGTCTTGCATGAAAGGTAGCATGGTTTGTATGTTTTGTTATGCCACGAGCCGGGAGACCATGGGTTATGGTCACCGAGCTCAACTTGAGCTTCTATTGGCTTGTTCTTTTCTTGTTTGGTTTGACCAGTGAGTCGATAAAAACACCCACGGGGTGCTATTTTTACTCGCTCACACAAAGGGTTCACACCCTATGATCGAGCTCTTTTAAATCATGTCCTCGTCAAGTTTAGGGTTCGAATCCCTTTCCTCACACGCCTGCACAAAAAAAACACTTGTAAATCTATATGTTGTTTTCTAAAATATGGTATACTGGTCTTCCTAGTTTACCATGTGTGGGCTGAGATTTCTTAAACCCCATGGTGGGCTAGTATGTTAAATTACCAGGCCCCAATCTCTTTAAGCTTTAAATGGCGGAATTGGGCCGAAGCCCATGTAGCAAAATAAAAGTCCGCTGGCCTTCTTACAGTCCATAGTGAGTGAGTTTGGGCCACAACCCAACTCGTCACAAACCTTAACATAATAACGAATTTGAATAATCCGTTCTGAAAACATGAGTTGTGATCGACATCGTTCGAGTGGTTGTTTACAATTATTACAACTTATTATTTTACGGTTTAAAAACAACTCAAGTAGTTATTGTCCCGTTACACGTCACAAAACCTTAACTACTCGATATATATATTTATTTAGACCATAAAACATAACTAGAATTTAACATGATTACTATTTTTACAAAACGCCTTAAATTATAAACCATTTTGGTTGTCGTAGCACATACAATGAAAAACCCTTTTTACATATCTATCGACATATGAACAAGGTGTAAAACTAAATTTGTGAATATAAACTAGTTCATTGATTTGTTTGCATATAAAATCGATGTGTTTTATCTAAACTTATATAAGTTCGTTAGATTATGAAACGATTATTTTCAAACACAAGTCTTACAATTTTTGTTAACACGAGGATTACTTATTACCCAAGAGCTTATATACATGAATTATTAACTTATCGTTAAGCGACATAAACAATGATGAGGAGTTTTCAAATGTAACATTCCTTTATAAAAACTATATGTATGTACAAATATACATATACACACACCATCATACATACACTTACACTATAAAACCCAAAATTTCCAAACATGCAAAATTATCAAAATACCCTTGTAACTTAAAATTTCAATTAATACTTAAATAAAACATCAAATAAATCCTAAACTCTTGGAAACTAGCAACATATGAAGTATGATAATTTTTACATGAACATTTTAATATTCTAAATGTCCTAAAAATACTTGTCACAACATAAAAAAATTATATGGGCCGAAAATACTTGTATATATATATTTATTTTTCTTGTTAAATAATTAAAATCAACTAAATAAAAGATAAGCATTACAAATTGAGAGGAAATCTTTGAAAATCAAAATATTGATCTCCCTGTACTCCTTGGGCCGAAATCCATGCCCTCCCCTCATCCTTATACACGGTTTCTAATTGTTTTCCCTTTTATATCTCTTAAAACCCTAAAATCAAAAATAAAAACCACCAAGGCTATACACGAATTTTGAGGGCTTCCACCTATTTTTCTTGGGTTCTTAAAAGTTCAAGAGAAGTGTTAAAAATAGTGCCAAGGTTGCTGGGTCGTTCGTGTGATCGAGGGAATATTGTTTGGGTCGTATTCTTCCAGCCGAGAAGGGTTAATTCGATCGGACTCATCCTCTGTCCATTATTCGATTTGGTATTTTTCCAGTGTCCCTAATATCACTATGATTCATAGAAAATTTATAAAATTTAATCATACAAAGTTATATGATCGTTTGAATTAAAATACGATCTAAAACCCTAAACACCAAATAAATTGTGAATCGGCTATTACAAATTTTTTGTCCTTCAAGCCTATTTTTCTCAGGTCCTATTCGTGCTAGATAACACTAGAAAAATCAGTAACATAATTTTCAAGGCTTAGATTCATGTTTGGGAATTAATTTGTAATCGGCTGAATTAAAAAGAAAGGTAAATAAAAAGGAAAAAGGTTATACGATTAGGGTTAGGGTTTGTAAAGAATTTTCCTGGAAATAAATGCTTGTAATAATGATGTAATGATGGTGTGTAGGCTTTGGAAAAATTAGGGCTTGGTTTGGTTGTTTTTAGAAGTAGCCGATTAGGGTTTTAAAAAGAAAAGGGTGTGTTTTGTAATTTTATAAACTTGTGGATTATTTTTGTAAGTGACTTTGGACCAGGGTGAATCGTATAAATTATTATATGGGGGTGTTATATGTAAAATTTGTAACTAAAAGATTTATATGGTAATTTGTTTAATTAATTAATCCGATTTGAAAATTTATAAAATAGAGGGACTTGTTTTGTAAATTATGTAAAATGGAGGATGTTTCGTATAAATATTAATGTAAGGGGTGTAATGAGTAATTTTGGATAATGAAAGGCTTAATGTGTAAATATGAATAATTAAGGATTAATTTGTATTTTAATTAATTAAAAGGTTTAATTTGTAATTCAATTAATTAAAGGGTTTAATTTGTAAAATTGTTAAAATTAAAGGATTGGAATTGTAATATGGGAAACTTAAGGGTTAAAGTGAATAACTTGTAATACTTGCACTTTAGACCTTTATCTTTGGCATAATTGCATTTAAAACCCTAAAATATAGAAAGTAGTCATATTTAACCCTAAACTATTATAACTTGTTAAAATGAACCCTATTCCCATAATAATATTTAATAAATGACTTAACCTAATTACTTTATGGAATTTATCTAATTATGGAAATTTGCTATTTTTGGAAACTTACTTAATAAGAAAACTTTCTAAAGATGGAAACTCACTAATCTTGGAAACCTGCTAAAAATAGAAAGTTACTTAAAATGAGTAAACTTACTTAAAGTGGAAACTTACTAAATATGGAAAGTTGCTAAATTTGGAAAGTTACCTAAAATGGAAAGATAAACTAAAATTAGTAATCTGAGTTATAGGAACCACTTGTAATTCTGTCTTCTACTCCTTTAGGTGTGAAGAAGGAGTGATCTGATTCTTTTCAGTGTTTGCTATCTTGTGTTTGTTTGCGTTCCGAATAAGGTACAGATATTCTGACCTTCTCACAGGTTTCTCATGAACTCTCTCTCTCTCTCTCTTGTCTATCTTACTCCCTTGAACCTTGCTATGCTCCCCTTGATAAATTGAACCTTGCTATGTTCCCTTGATACTTGATATAATTCGTTCGTCACCCTGTGACATGAATATTCAAATCCTTGGATACCTTGAAGGTTCATTTGATATTATAACTGGATGCGAAAACCTTTCTTAATTATATATGAAAATGTTTTGAGAAAAGCTATTTTAAAACGATGTTGTTGAGCACGATGCGATACCACTTTTAAATGAAATTTTACTAAAAGTTTTATGAAAACTACTTTTAAAGACTATCTTTATGAAAGACTTTACTAAATATCATTTTATGAAAGTCACTTATTGAAAGATTACTTCTAAATACGCGTTTGATATGAAACCTTTGAATTAAATCTTTACTATGAACCTACGAATCATTTGATTATGAACCTTTGATATGATCTATTTGAACTTTGATTTGAACCTTTGCTATAAACCCTATGCTATGATTCTTGATTTGAACCTTGACTTGAACCTTGATATGATATACTTGAAATGGAAACTTGACTTGAACCACTTGATATGAAACTTGAACTTGGACACTTGATACTTGATTTGACCCTTGATCCATAGTTTGAGACTACGAGCCACCACTTGTATACTAGGCATGAGGGTTTCATGTCCTTGTCATTGATGCACCGATGGCATGACTCTAGGGTAGGAGAGTGATGATCTATCCCGTCCCTGACTTGACTTGTTACGTAGAGAAAGTACTTGGCCTACTGGGGCGTATGGATGCATCCTAGATTTGTTACTTGTTTCGATGGATTTATCATGATATTACTTGTTATATACTTGGTGACTGATGGTGTGTGCGATACACGTCTTTCACAGCTTGGGAGTTAGCTACTCCAACCTTTGAGGCATCCCCTCACATTATACTTGGTATCCCGAGGTCACCCCTCCGGATACATGGCTACTTGGTTACTTGATACTTGACTTGATACTTGACGTGATACTTGGCTTGATACTTGACTTGACTTGGGCTCGTGGTGGATTACTATTTTCTTTACCTTATAATCTTTTACTTTTTCCCTAACTCTTATTATACCTTGCATTGTTTCCCTTACTTCACTATTCCATTATTACTACTTTTTACCTCTATATTTGTTCACTGGGCTTTTTAAGCTCAGCCGTATTTCTTTTCCTATGGCAGGTTTTTGTAAGAAGCTGGGTTATGAGTGGAGAGTACCGTTGGACTTAGAGGACTACACTTTGATAGCTATTTTGAAATAGAGATGACTAGAAGGATTTGCATTTTCAGACTTAGTATTTATCTCTTTGTTCTCTTTTGTAACTTTGTATTTCCTTTGTAACCTTTGAGATTCCTTTGTATTACTAAAGATGTATGCTTGTGTTTGCTTTGATATGTCACCATAATGTGGCACTTCTACCCTTGTCGGGTTGGGGTGTTACAACTTATGGTATCAGAGCCCAGGCTGACGACTTGTAATACATAAACCTGGACCTGTGAGTTTTGGACCATTAGGCTTCCACTGTAAGAACATAGGAGAACACCTTTAGAACTTGCTTTAGGATTTCTTAATATGAACTTAAGTTTTGACCAGTGAGGAATGGGCAGACTATAAGGCATTTGTTTAAGTATCATTGCTTCCGCATCACTCTGATTCGTGCCTTGCTTTTGGTTAAAGCCTGTTGAGATCACTTTTGGAGATTGAAAGCTTATGCTTTGCACCACCTAAGATTTGAAACCTAAATAAATCTTGAAGGCATTGAGAATTGCATAGTAATTGCCCGACACTATTTGATCCTTATCTTCAGATTCCGACTTTGACCTCTGATCCTTTTGTTAATCATTTTGATGCCTCTTCGGGCATTCTGAGAATCTCCATGGCGATGACGTACTTGATACATTCTGTGATTTGTCTCTTGCTTTTGATAAGCATCTATGAATCTTCCAACGCTATTTGATTTCGTCTTACCCATCTCTGTCCCTATGAGAAGTCTTGTGGTGTTTAACCACGAGTATAAGAATGTTTCCCTCTCACTTTTGAACGATAAGATTTGCTATGTTGATTTGTCTTTCTTTGGATAGTTAACTTCGATTTTATTCTGATAAGGGATTGGTTGATTGAGCATTCAAAATATTGACAACTATCCTCCTATGTCTCACCTTTGGCGCTTGAAACAATTTTGAACTCCCTACCATGATTATCGATTGTTAAACTTTTGGCTACCACTATTACTCTGGAGACTCGTGTGTTACTTTCGCGGTTATGAAGTTTTCCTAGAACCCATTTCGTACACCAATGAATGAACCTTATCTTGAGAATTATTTGGCACCCTGAGTTTTCTAAATATGATTCCTGGTTGAACCACCAAGGTTTCCACCGGAGTGTGAAGTAGGATTTGACATGATACTGAGAGATTGTCTAGTCACCAAGCGAAGATGTCTTTCAGATGTGTCCGGGATCATACCGGTTGATTTGAGCAACTGGGAAGAGCAGCAACCGAAGACCAGGAAGTGAGTTTGCTTAAGTGTATCTTCTGGGCGTGTTTCAGTTTCGTTCGCGATAAAGAAGGATGGTGACAGGGGATATGTATTGATTACTGGAAGCTGAACCGTATTGCGTTTAAGAACCATTAATTCTCCACCCTGAAAAGACTATGTATCTGTTCAATTTCAGAGCGCGAAGTTTCCTTCAGATGGAAGTATGAATTGAGGTTATTCTTGGAATCGCCTTCCGTATTCGTAACGACTGCTATGACGGTTAGCGACGCTAATAGTATTAGCTAAAGCTCTGACTGTTTTGTGAATTTGATAAATGATGTTTTCTCGTGAGTACTTGGGCAAATGGTCATTGAATGAACTTAATAGTACATTCGGAGACGAGGAAGAGCATGAAAATCATTTTTTGCACTTTGTTAGAAATTTGACGATCATTTGTGCATTCTGGGAGGTTGATATTTGTTGAGACAACGGTGTTCTTAATTGAGGATATCTCTTTAAATCCAGCAAGTTTTGAAACTATCACCAAGTGGTCAAGACCGATAACAGAGTGGAGAACTGAAATCTTTTGAACTTTGCAGAAGAATTCTGGAATGTAGGTCACCTTTATCTAAACAACACACACACACGTAAAGACTAATAAGAACGTACAACTCCTTATCTAATAAGCTACGAATGATAGAAGATAAGCTATTAAGCAATAAGAGAAGAGAATAAGATAGAATGGAAGGCTTTCATATTCGATAGACTTAGTAACAAGGCTTGCGCATAATACATGAATAACCAACAAGAATAATGAACATACTAGCTCCCTATTTATAGAAACATTCTAGGGCAACATAAGCTAGTGTGTTTGTGATATGTAAATCGTATGGGCTCACAGCCCATGGACCACTAATGGACCGTGGCCTTTGCACATTTATATGATCCTACTTAAGCAACCTATTAGTGAAATGTACAAGACTTGAAATACTTATAAAACATGTTCCTAACAATCTCCCCCTAAGTCTTGAACATCTTGGTTGCTTGACGTCATCTTTGCTTCTTTGGCTTCCGACGTCTTTATAATCTTTGTTTCTTTGTTCTTGTTCTAAGATGATATAATGTTGTCTCGATCTGCCAATCTCCAACGTCTTCTCGTCTTCTCCATCATGCTCATATGTCTTTGACTTGTTTTCTGCAACATGTTCTCACTTTTCAATCTTAAACTTGAGAAAGGTTGAAGTGCTTGAACTTTTGACTTTACTGTATCATATGTTGAACTTTTGTTGTTACTGAGTCTTTGAGAGAACATTTCTTCAAGATATGAGCATGATGGAGTCTTGATGGTCGAACTCCAGCTCCTCAGCAGCAGCAGCAGCAACAGCAGCATCAGCACGAACCAACCGGTACTTACAGGCTCAGACTTGAGATCGTCAACAGCATAGTGTGAAGACTTTCTCATATCCTAACCCAGACCGTTCTGAACCGGATTCCCCCGAAAGGGATAACACGGACACACCGAAGTGCACCCACGATTCAGTGAGTCGCTGGAGATCACCCCACGATTGTAGACCGTTTGGAGCAAACACTAAGCGTAACCCACAAGGAGTTACCGAAGTGACCTGCTGTCAAAGTTATTTGATGTTGCTCTGGCAGGATTTCCTTTCAATCATTGATAATCACAATTGTGACTTCTCTCATGAATGTTCTCGGCAGATTGCCAAGATCTGCGAAGGACACTTTCTTAATTTTACATCTGCTGCCCATGATGTAGAACAGCAGAGTAATACTAAGTGTACCTAAGAGATCTTTTATGAATCTTATGGCTCTAGACTCAATTAGTGCACATTTGTTTGGTCGTCGGAGGCGTGGAGCAGATTGCCTCCTTTTCAATATCAAACACTCTCGTAATGAGAGGTCGATAGATTATGAAGGGATCTCTGTGTGAATGAAACAAATGTCATTTGAGAGACACTTGAGTGGCTTAGAAGGTTTATTAGTGCGTCACTGGGTCCATGACGTCTTAAGTCTTCAATACCGGTGATGCTCATCAACCTGTAGATTATGAATTGAACCCGGTGTCTGCCCTAAGGTTGAACAAATGGAGGGCTATTTCTTTTCACCCTTTTCTTTGCTTTTCTTTTTAATTCTTCGACCCCTTCTTTCTTATTTCATTCATTTTCTCCTTTTTAATATCATACCTAGGACTTTCTAGTTTTAAACTATTGGTATTGTCCTTGGGTAGATCCCTCCGGTGCTGGCGGATCATAGGACGGTTTTCCCTAACCTTAGTCACCTTATAACTCCATGACTATCCTAATGATACCATAAACCAAACCATTGAAAATCTCTCAAAGTGTCGATAATTGTAAAGACATTTTGTTGACACCTTGAGAGTTTGATGATTTTCAGAAATACTCCCCCTTAACATGTGCGCATAATTTATAAATTTGAAATTTGCACATGCCGGAAAGAGTTGTCACTTTTGAATTGATTGACTTTCAATGAACCTGATCATTGCGAGACACGCTTACATCACCAGTTAAACTGGCTTGAAATTATTACCCGTCCAGATCAGATTCAAAGATTATCGCTCGAAATCGGTACATTCTACTTAGACACGTCCTTTGCGAGACACGCTTACATCACCAGTTAAACTGGCTTGAAATTAGTACCCGTCCGGGACATGTCCTTTCGACTGCTGACTTTTCCTATCATCAATTCGAGGGTCAATTCTGAGTTTGAGCACAAGAGATTCCAGCAAATGAGAGATTCCAGCAAATGAGACATCATATTTTAATCATCTTTTACTTCTCCCCCTCAAAAATAGCATACTCATGATGTTTTTGGAAAACGTTTATGATTAAAATATGCTGTTTTTGAGTTTTAGGGAAGAATTTCAAGAACATTTATATTTTTCTGAACAAAGATTATATTTTCAAATACTCCCCCTTAACAAGGGAATACTTGTCCTTATGAGCAGAATGTTTGAAAAACTTTAGAAAACATTCTGGTTTTAATTCTGCTCATAAGTAAGAAGCTTTCGCTCCTTTTTCAGGATTGAGGCACTGAAGCGTACCTCAGGGTCCTTTCTTTGGGGTCCGGGTTGTACACTGTTATGTGTGCACAAGCCGTCATAAATTATGAATGAATAATGAATATTGAAATCAAATTCTTAGGGTGCGTTTGGTTCGCAGTATGTTTTGAAAGGAATTGTAATCTGTCAAAGGAATTGTAATTTGAATGAATTGTAATTCAAAGAGTTGTAATGTGTTGTAATTGTAATGTGTATGAATTGTAATTGATGTTTTCTGTCACTGTGTTTGGTTGGATCTCAACGTAATTGTAATTCGAAAAATTTATAAAATTTCAAAAAATTTATAAAAATACGAAAAAATTTATAAAAATTCGAAAAATTTATATAAATTCGAAAAAATTTATAAAAATTCCAAAAATTTATAAAAATTTAAAAATTTAAAAATTTAAAAATATAAAAAATTTATAAAATTCGAAAAATTTATAAAATTTTAAAAAAATTTAAAAATTTGAATTTTTATAAAATTTTTTGTAAAATTTTTAAATTTTTAAATTTTTTGAATTTTTAAATTTTTAAATTTTTATAAATTTTTTATAAAATTTTTAAATTTTATAAATTTTTTATAAAATTTTTCGAATTTTATAAATTTTTTATAAAATTTTTAAATTTTATAAATTTTTTATAAAATTTTATAAATTTTTTATAAAATTTTTAATTTTTTAAATTTTTTGAATTTTTAAATTTTTAAATTTTTATAAATTTTTTGAATTTTTATAAATTTTTTTGAATTTTTATAAATTTTTTTGAATTTTTATAAATTTTTTGAATTTTTATAAATTTTTCGAATTTATATAAGTTTTTTCGAATTTTTATAAATTTTTTGAATTTTTATAAATTTTTTCGAATTATTATTATTATTATTATTATTATTATTATTATTATAAAATTTTGAATTACAACGTAATTCAAAACTTTCCATCCAACATCCTATGTAATCTGAATTCCCTCCTTTGATGTAATTGTAATGACTGAATTACAATTACAACGCAAACCAAACAGCCTACGTAATGTAATCTGAATTACAATTCCCTCCATTCTGTGAACCAAACAGCCTACGTAATTTAATCTGAATTACAATTACATCCAATTACGCCAGATTACGGCGAACCAAACGCCCCCTTACAATTAACCGCCTTTGCCAAAAGTGGTGAATTGTGGATCTGTCCTCTAAAATAATCTGATGGCAAATGGAGGACGACCACCAACATATGTTTCCAACCTCCTCATCTGATCCCTTCGGTAGAGACTCTCTTCGATCGACCAGATAAAATTCTTGACTTGCCTAAGCTGAGGATGATTCCATTTCTTGTGCTTCTTCAATACTTGATCCTGAACTCGTGAAACTAACCCATCTCGAACATTCTTCAGAGTGTCATCACAGAACTTGTGAATCTCTTTATGTGGCATGAAACGGTTTGTGTTTGTAGCACTTCTGTAGACGAATCCGAATACAGGGTCGTTCTTGAGCAAGTACTGAGGCTCTTTGTTGTCAGTAAGAGTAAACATGGGTTCCTCAAGATTCAACTTCTTCTGATAACTTTCAACTCCAAGCTGAAGATCCTCGACACGTTCTTTGATAACCATTCTTCTGATGAAGTGACAGATAGCCGTGCTAAACGCATACAGAAGAGTAGGATTAAGATGATTCAGCTTCCCTTGTACTTTCATCAAATACAAATCTTCAATGTCATTGAGATTGAGTGCGGGAAAATCTGCTTCATTGAACGTGTAAAGTAGATCATCTTGTCTGCGAACAGTGATCTCAGAAATGAATGTGTAGCCAAGCTTTTGTGATCCCTTAGCATCAAGCACCACCTTGATACGAAGATCACTGAACACCTTTTCACGGGATGCCATGAGGCCAAGCTTGTACTTGTACCACGACTTACGTTTGTCAAACCAGTGGTGAATTCCAAGTTCAGCGTCACGATCATATTTTGCAAGTTTGTTGATGAAGAGTTTACGGTGTCTAGCGTCTTCCTCAATGGCAGGATTGATGTAGTTCACAGCAGGAGTGAATGTGATTGAGGTAGCATATTTGACTTTACTGGAAGCCCCATGTACGAGTGGTTCAAGATCTTGATTGAAGAAGAATTCGAATGGGATGTGTGACATTCCATGGTATGGTCGGATCACAGGAAGTGGTTTTGTCCAGTCAGTGATGTATGGACGTTTCTTACTGTCAAGACCACCTTCCCTGAATACATCTGGATTTGTCCAATCGAAGTCTTTGGACAGTGCCCGAGCAATATTCTCCAGATGATATTCCAACTCAGTGGCATTTGCAGATTTATCTTTTAAAATAATGAAGGCATCATTTTTTATTCTACAAAGCTCTCTTTTCGTCATCTTCTTAATGTTGAATGCATGTTTGACTTTCTGAGTGTATTCAAACGTGCTATCTTCTATTTTGGAAGCTTCGTCGTTGTTGATCTGAGCACTTGCAAGATGGTCAAACCAGTCGTTTCCTTGTAAATCTTCATCAGTATCCAACCACGTTACCACAGCTGGTTCTTCAGAAGGTTTCTTACTGCTGGAAGGTTTAGACTTTGTTGGTTTTGGAGGTGGTAGGGGTGGATCATCTTGAGGTTGAAACTCAATGTCTTCATTTATGAAATGTTCAAAGTGATGCTCGGTTGCCTTAGGACCAGATTCTTGATGTTTTGGAGGTGGTGAAGAAGTTTTCTGTTCTGTTGGTTCCTGAATGTGAATACCAGATCCACTCCCAGTCTTTTGTATCTTCTGTGTGGGATTTGGATCTTGGTCCTCATTGTCGTCATCACGAATCCTTTTACCCTTATCCGCAGCAACTTTGCAAGAAACCTTCTCAATGTGTGCTTCAATAGACTTTATGAGACTGATTTCTTCAGGAGAAGGAGATGTCATAGCATGGAATCTGTTGAGAAGTTCAAGTTCGAGTTCTTCAGTGGTGAAGTCTTTGAGTTGCTTGAAGCCAGAATTGGAGATGATTGCTTCTTTGACCTTGACATCAAGTTGAGCATCGACATGCTCGTTAATATTTTTCTGAAGATCAGCAGTGTAGTGTTTGACATAACGTCTTGTCTTAGTTTTGATATTATCTTCGACATCAAAAGCAAGAAACTCATCCATATTCTGCTTTGTTTGCTGCATCTCCTTGACTTGATCAGACAGATCCTTGACAAGGTTTTTCATCTCTGTCATTTGTTCTTGCAACTTGCTCTCTTTTCTTGCTTGAGCAAGTTTGGCTGCTTTCTTTATTTGCCTGGATATGGGTGAGAGGACTTCAACTCTTGTGACTTTGGCGATTTTACTGACATGTTTGCCTTTCATGACTGTTCTAATTCTATCTTCCATTGTTGCTTTGGCTTTGGGTGATGGTGATTTTGATGGTGATGGAGTGAGTGAAGGTATAGATGATGAAGAATTAGGAGGTGTAGAATCCTTGTGAGATGAAGGTGGAGGTTTTGGAGAGTTTCTAGGTGATTCTGGAGGAGTTGGATGCTTGGGAGGTGAATTAGGAGGTGTGGTAGGTTTGGGAGAAGGAATGGGAGGAGTCTGATCTCGTGGTTGTTGTTGAGGAGACTCATTAATATCCATAGGATCACGAAGTGGAGAGATAATGTAATTATCGGCTTCATCATCCTCCTTTTGTTTCCTTTCCACTTCTTCCTTCCTTTTCCTTTCTTCTTCAACAAGTGCCTCCAGCTCATTTGCAGCTTCACTAGTCTTTGATCCAGTAATTTCCTTTTCTTCCTCAGAATCTCCCCATTCACCAGTGTCATCTTGGTGATGTACCTCCTCTTGATGTGGGATGTCATCAAACATTGAATCTGAAATTTCTTTTTCTGTGAAGACTATCTTTTCTGATTCAGATTGTGTTTGATTCTCCAAGTCGGGTTGATTAACCGAGCTTGATTGAGGAGGGGGAACCGTAGATGTAGCCATATCGGGTTGATTAACCGTATCTGGCTGAACTGTGGAAGTTTTAGAGTCACCGGGTTGATTAACCGGATTAGGGGTTGAAACTGGTACTGGAGAGAATCCTGATCCTCCTGCTCCCTTAACAATTTCCTTCTTCTTCTTTTCTTCCAGTTCCCTCATCATTTTAACATGTAGAGCTGCTCTTTTCTCTTCATCAATCTTCTTTTGTATAATACTTGCCTTAGCTGCATTCTCCATGTCAAGTTGTGTTTGAAACTCAGCTTCTTGCTCATTTAGTATTTCCAATACAGGTTCAGTGTCTTCAGAGGATTCAGAAGATTCATCACGAATACCAATGTCTTCAACTTTTGGTTTTGGAGCAGTCTTTACAATTCTCCTCTTGCTTTGGGGTTGTCTCTTTGAAGCACTCGATGCACTTCCAGCTTTACTAGCCCTACTACTTTTGGAACGAGTCTTGGAAGAACCTGTTCCCTCAGTCAGTTTAGTTATGCCAACAAGCTTCTTTTCATAAGCCTGAATGTAATCTTTGTAAGCAGGAGTTTCCTTAACCTCATCAGTAAGTAGAACCTCAAACAATTTGCGACCTTGTTTGTGAGTGCTATCCTTGGGAAAGTATACAGATTTGAAATCCGTATCCATCTTTATCACATGCCTTTCTCTGTCTTCAGGTCTATTAGAAATGTCTGGATACTTATCAAGGAGAAGACTGATCAGCAACTTAGTATAACGGACAAACGGAATTTTAGTCAATGGTTTAATGTACTGAGCCCGTATTTGAAACATAAGATCTTCCCAGATAATAGCAGCAAAATCAAGGTCATGTTTGGTAACAATTCCCCAGAAGAGTTGAGCATGAGAAAGTCTGGGATGTTCGTGACCACTGTCTCTTCCAGACACTGATCGAATCAGAATGTAGTACATTGCTCTCCATGGTTGAGGAATGGACTTAGCATTGATATTTGAGATAATGTTGAGTGGAAGTTTGGGATCTACATCATATCCAATGCCAATGAGAAAGTTGAGAATGTCTTGTTCAGAGGGTGAAGGCCAGTATTGTCGTGAGGTATCAGGTGGATTAGGTAGGGATAAAGCTTCACGAAGATGTGCTGGTGTGACTTTGACTTGTTTTCTGTCAAGGGTGCATGTGAAGAATTTGTCACTGTCATCAGGCTTGATAGTGCTCCACATCTGATGGATGTATAACTCAGGAATACTATCTGAATTCTCCAAAATACTACGGCATACATGTCTTTTGAGGATTTCAATAACAATGCGACAACTTGGTTCAGCACACTTGATGTTGTCAAAGACAACTCTTGAATTGTTCTTGCCATACTTAGCCGTGAACCCTTGTGGGAATAATTCAGCTTTGGTGATCATTGGAAGTGGTTGTTGTTGTTGTTGTGAAGACATTGTGGATAATCTGAAACAGCATTATGAAACCAATTTGCAGGATATATGTGTGTTAGCATTAGATGAGACTAAGTGTTTGCACATAACATCCTTTATTAACATGACTTTGCAATCTTTAGTTTATGAATTGATCATTTTAATTTGTATAAGAAACCTTCTCTTTAATTTGACAAGACTTAAGGAAATTTGTAATTTCTTTGGAAATTTGTAATTTCGAAGGCAGTTGTCAAATGCGAGAGACTTTGACAAATGCGAGAGAAATTACCAATTGCGAGAAAAATTGTCAAATGCGAGAGAAAGTCCAATTGCGAGAGAAATTTTTCAATTGCGAGAGCAATTGCAAATTCGAGAATATCTTATACAAGAAATTCCGAAACCCGTTTGACGATGATTTTTCACCTAGATTTTTCTTCGCATTTCATTTTAACACAAATTAATGATATCACGCTAATTGCAATGGATTCACATAGCTATTTTTCGCATTTTGTCCAAGTTATAACAAGAATTAACCACAAAATCTCTTGAATCAACCTGCTTGTGCAACGTGTTCTTCATAAACCCTAAATTTCAATTAACGGCTAATTGATGTTTATGGGCTTAATCTGAGGCATTCTAAGTACAATTCATATCATAACAACAACATAACAACTCTCTAATCACACCAAAACATTCGTATACGATTTTCCCCAAATTATGAACATAAACCCTAAAATCAAGAATAAACATTCATATGGATTTCTGGTACGATTAAGCATGCATATATGTTATACAATCATGTTCTAAGCACAGAAGTACAATCATAATCATACACAACACATAGGATTAAAAATCCCCAAATTCATCGTGAACCCTAAAATTGTGAATAATTATTACACATTAAATCCACCGTTGGATTTCTAATTCCTTGAAAACCGTTTGTTAAAAACACTTAACAATCATAGAAACACTCACGAATTTGCGAAAACTTGAACGGATGAACAGATTCAATGTCAGCCGTTGATTAGGTTGTTGGATGAGAGTAAATGCGAGTGACGTAGTGGCAGTGAAAGTAAATGAGTTACGCAGTTGATTTCAGATGGCATTAAACTCTCAAAAAAAATTACTTTTAACCTTTTTACACAATTAGTCCCTTAACCTCTTATGTGTTTACGCAATTAATCCAAACCTAACAAGTTTCAACTTTTAGCACTTATGGTCCTTTAACAATCCAAATCCTAATCTTTTAGCAATTTGACAGGCTCAAGAATCACCATAATAACCAATTTTGAAGCAACAATGTTATAGAAAACATGCAAGTACAAATTTAAAAAATTTGTGAAATTTTGTGTCTCCCCCTCAATATTTGTTCAGAAATAAATAAAGACGGTTTAATAAGAACAAAATGTTGAATAAGGGTTTGTACTTGCACACACATTTTTTTTTATATATATATTTACAAAGATGTTTTTGATGTTTGACTTGGTTAATTGTTTTTGAGAAACTTTTCCAAATCATTTGGCGTCAAACATCTCATACCAATCCGGTGTACCAGTTCCACAAATCTTGCATGAGGCAAGGCTTTGGTGAACAGATCTGCTAGCTGGTGTTCAGTTCCCACAAAATACAATTCAACAGTACCCTTTTCCACGTGTTCCTTGATGAAATGGTACCGGAGATCAATATGCTTTGACTTGGAATGCTGCACGGTGTTGCATGAAATAGCGATGGCACTCTTGGAATCACAGTACATAGGAATCTTGTTGAATATGTATCCGTAGTCCGTCAGTTGTGATCGCATCCAGATGACTTAAGCACAGCAGGCAGACATGGCTACATATTCAGATTCTGTTGATGATAGTGATGTGCAGTCTTGTTTCTTTGATTGCCAAGAGATGAGCTTGTCACCCAAGAATTGAACTCCCCCTGATGTACTTTTGCGTGTGTCTAAGCATCCTGCATGGTCAGCGTCTGAAAATGCAACAAGTTCAAACCCAGAATCCTTTGGATACCAGATTCCCAAATTAATGGTTCCCTTTATGTATCTAAGGATTCTTTTAACGGCTGACAAATGCCGTTCAGTCGGTCTAGACTGATATCGGGAGCAAAGATATGTGGCAAATACAACATCCGGTCTGCTAGCCGTGAGATACATGATCGAGCCAATTATACTACGATACTTCGTAGGATCAATGGGTGTCCCATGTATGTCAGCATCTAGCTTCGGGGATGAGGAGGACATTGGGGTATTATAGGTGTCACAGCTGGTCATACCATGCTTTTTCAGGATTTCCTGAGCATACTTTGACTGACTTAGAAATATACCACGGGGTGACTGATGAACTTGCAATCCTAGAAAGAATTTAAGTTCACCCATCATAGACATCTCAAAGTTTTGTTTCATCAGTTTAGAAAAAGCGTTTGAATATTTTTTATTGGTTGAACCAAAAATAATATCATCCACATAAATTTGAACAATGAGAATGTCTTCCCCGTGTGTTTGTATAAATAAAGTCGGGTCAACAGTTCCAATGGTAAAATGATTAGCAAGGAGAAATGCAGACAGTTTATCGTACCACGCCCTCGGGGCTTGTTTAAGGTCGTATAGGGCTTTCTTAAGCCGATATACATGGTTAGGATGATCTGGGTCCATGAAGCCTTCTGGTTGTGACACGTACACCTCTTCTCGGAGTTGTCCATTGAGAAATGCCGTTTTCACATCCATCTGATAGACTGTGATGTTCTTGTGGGCTGCATATGCCAGAAACATTCGAACTTCCTCAATCCGAGCCACTGGAGCAAACGATTCCTCGAAGTCAATAACCTCTTCTTGGCTATACCCTTTTGCTACCAGTCGGGACTTGTTACGAATCACTGTACCATCTGCATCCAGCTTGTTCTTCCAAATCTATTTCAATCCAACAACATAAACTCCATCTGGTCTTTCAACTAATTCCCAAACTTCCAAACGTTTGAATTGTTCCAGCTCTTCTTGCATGGATTCAATCTATTTGTCATATGTAAGGTCTTCTTTGATGTTTTTAGGTTCAGATTGACAGACAGTGAGTGCATACATGCAGTGTTCACTATCTGAGTGAAGTTTTTGTCTTGTGATGACTGGATTGTTAAGATTTCCAATTATATTAACCAAGGGATGATCTCTTGTCCATTTGTGGGTGGATGGAAAATGTTGAATGTTGTTTTGGTGATATGACGGGTCCATATTGCTCGAGGATGATTCTCCTGGTTCTGGAATGGTTGGTGGTGGAGCAAATGGATTGAAGAATGCATTCCCGTCATAATCTGAAGGTGTGGGAACTTGGTTAGAAGTGGGGGAAGAATCTTCAACTGCAGGTGGAGGTGTTTGAACCATGGGTGATGAGGGTTCAGGTTGAGGTGCATCGTTATCAACTGTTGTGGAAGTAGTTGCAGATTGATCAGGTGCTTGATTTTGGACATGTTGAGGAGCGGAACTGGTGGAAGCATCTTATGCACTATTAACACGAACTTCATCAAACATTGGTGCAAACAAATCTTCCAGATCTTTCCTGTTAAAAGGTAAATGTGCAGACGAAGATTCAGGGAAGTTTAGACGGTTATGTTCGGGTTCTAAGCGGTCTTGCTCAGAAGCCATTTCCGTGAGTTCATCACATTTTGCGTGTATAGTCTCTTGAATTTCCCCGGTCCGACGATTCCAAATTCTATATCCCTTAGAATTTTCACAGTAGCCAACGAATATCCCGATGTCTGCTTTAGCCTTTAATTTACCAAGATCATCTCTATCATTTTTCGGGTAACACAGTGCTCCAAAAACAAGAAAGTAGTTGATGTTTGGTTTTCTACCTTGAATAAGCTCATATGGAGTTTTGTTGTGTCGTCTGTTGATCATGCCGCGGTTCTGGGTATAACATGCAGTATTAACAGCTTCAGCCCAAAGGTAATCTGGTAATTCAGCATTGATCAACATTGTTCTAGCTGCTTCCACAAGCGTACGGTTTCGTTTTTCAACTACACCATTCTGTTCGGGAGTGCGAGCAATTGAATATTGATGAACAATCCCATGCTTCTCAGTGTATTCCCGAAGGGTTTGATTCTTAAATTCAGTGCCGTTGTCTGTTTGAATAATCCTGACGGTGTTACGGACTTGAACTTGAATCTTTGTGAGAAACGTGATGACCATTGAAGGAACTTGATCTTTTGTCCGAAGAAAGTAGACCCATGTCCATCTTGAGTAGTCATCAACTATTACCAAAATATACCTTTTCCCGTTTATAGTTTGAACCCGCATTGGACCACACAAATCCATATGTAGCAGCTGGAGGACATGATCTATGCTGTGTTCTGTTTTGGGAGGAAAATGAGCACGGTGACTTTTCCCTTATTCACATGCAGAACACAAATGATCTTTGGCATATCTAAATTTGGGTAATCCGTCAACCAATTAATTCCTTGCAAGGTCAGTCATGGTTTTAAAATTGAGATGAGACAATCTTTTATGCCATAACCAAGCCTTTGAGGGATTAGCCTTGGAGAGTAAACATATAGGAGATGAAGCTGTCATGCCTTCAAAGGAGATGGTGTATAGACTGGTTCCCCGTTTTCCTTTCATCAAATCATTTCCTTGAAGATCACGAATGAAGCAAGTCTTCTCCCTAAATGCTACTTCTAAGTATCCATCACAGAATTGTCCCACTGAGAATAAATTGTGACCAAGGCCTTCAACATAGTATACACGACTGATCTCGATGTTCCCATTAACATAATCTCCATAGCCCATTATTGCAGTGAAGTGATCATTCCCGAATCTGACCATTCCAATGAACTTTGCGATAAAGTTTGTGAGAAGCTTGAGGTTGCCGGTCATGTGTCGGGAGCACCCGCTATCAACAATCCAGAGTACAATTTGAATCACCTGCATCACAAATATTGGAAACAGGTGGAGAATTGATAACGGTTGGACCCGCTGGGTTAGAAACACAAGATTTAATTATTTTAGGAACCCATTTAAAGCTTGCAGTGTTTTGTAACCAACGTTGCCATGTCCAACTAGTCTCAGCCTTTTTCCTATTGAATGCACTAGGTGATTTAGTTGTCTTGGGTTTGGCTATGGGTGTTTCAACGGTTTGCTCAGAAACAACTAGTGGTGGTTTCCCTAAAATGGACTTGGCAACAGTTTTAAGCCTAGAGGAAGAACCACTAGTTCGTTTCTTTTTTCATTTTAACAGAGTTTTAGCAATGCAGTTTTGATGATCACCAGATAATATACTAGCACGACAACCAATACAACTAGCATCAACCATAACATCAACATTATCATTCATAGATTCAACATTTGTTACATCATTCCTAGAATTGGACTTAGATAAGGTCGATTCTATTCCTGAAATTACATCTGTGTTATTCAAACTACTTTCTTTAACTTCTGAAGACTTAGATGATCCATTCCTAGACTTCCTGACTCTACGCTTCTGTTGTTTCTTGAGAGTCTTGGAACTGCTAGCCTTAGATATAGTGTCTAGTCCTGTGGAAGTAGAAGTGTTTGCATTAGTGGTTGAGTCTGATGCTTGGGTAATTGCTTTGTCTACTACATACATCCCTGGGGCAATCTTATGAACGTTTGCTTTGCCTTTGTCTAAAACTCTGATTTTCTTCTTCAGATCAACAATGATGTGTTGGAATTCTTGATTTTTTGAATCTAATTTTCTGTTGAGGCGGACTGTGTCATTTCTGTTTTGAAGAATTTCATCTAGTTCCTTTTCATTTTGAAACAGTTTAAGTCTTAAGAAAGCCTTTGTTTCCTTATTATTTTCAGGAACATGACTGTTTTGAAATGATAAAGACCTTATGAGATTTTGAAATTTTAGTTCAAATTCAGCACTTTGATTTTGACACCAATCAAGCCTTTTTTGAAGATTAAAAACTTTGTTTTCCACATCATTGTTGATTTGTCGAAGATCCTCATTCTCTTTGACCAAATTTGCTATCTCCATTTGCAACATCTCAACATTTACCGCATGATCATTCACAAGTAATTCATTGCATGACTCATAAAGCGAATTCATAATCACAGAAACAACGTCATAACACAGAACTTTTTCATTTTCGTTTTTCAAAGTTTTCTTTTGATGTTTTTGTTTTTGAAGTTTGTCGTCCTGTTCTTTGAAAATGCCTTTCATAGATGCAACTTTCGCGAATAATTCTTGTTCCCATTGTGTTGCATATTTTTTCAGATGTTTGACATGAGGCAGAATTTTCTTTTGAAGAATGTCTCGCTTTTCTTTCGCGACTGTGGAAAGAAAAGTAGAGACTTCGATTTGAGAATTAAATTCAATTTCATTTTCCAAGAAAAATATGTCTTCCATAATTATATCAAAATATCAAAATAATTTACTTTCTGGTAATTTTGGATCAACATCATCATCCTTAGTCAAAGAATCCTTGATTTGTGCAACATTTTTGGAAACAGGAAGTATTTTTGGAGAAGCATGTATGTTGGTGTTAACAAACGTTTGTTCTGTTTCGTCCTTTGAGGGGACAAATTTGATTTGACGTCTTGCATTATAATCATGATGAATTCTGGAAAAATCTTTGTCAGTTTTTGGTCGACTCTCAAGTTCTTTTTGACGTTCAAGAATTTCAAGTTCTTCATCATTACCAAGCACAACAACTCTTTGAAAGGTATCATCAAGTAATAATTCTGCATTGTATAACTTGGGATTTTTGTTGAGTGCTTTTGAAAGAAAACGTGGTTGATCACTACCAATAGCAAATCCAACTCCTTTCGGAACTGGTTTTACCGATAGCCTTTGAATTTGAGTTATGGATTCACCATTTTTGTAGACAATAGTTTGAAACTCTTTAAGTTTGGATTCCAAAGTGACAATTTCTTCAAGATATGAGTCGACACGTTTACTTGAGGCTTGCTTTTCTTCAAGAAGATTATTCTGAGATATTGAAAGCTCAGATTGAGTTTTTAACATCTCAGAATTTAAAGAATTAATTTTTTTTTTTGAATTTAAATTGATCCTTTTCTTTTTGAGAGAGAAGCTCAGCTTTAGAAACGGTTAGCTCACGAACTTGATGTTCTAAACTTTGAACTTTGACGTACCCTTTTTGGAAAGCAATCTCAAAACCTTTTTCACGTTTTTCTTGTTTTTGATATCCTGAAAGTTGTAGTTTATAGCACTCATTGTCCTTTGTTAACAATGCAATTTTTTCTTTCAGATTCTGATTGATTTCACTGCATTTTTCAATTTGTGATTGGGTGGTCATTAACAAGGCCTGAAGCTCTGAATCTTGATCAGGCAAAGGATCATTTTGTTCAAGATGATCATAACTTTCATCGTCAATCGAATCATCAAATGAAACGAAGGTTTTATCATCATCAAATGATACAACAGTGTTTATTTGATCATCTGATGGAGATGAGAATGATGAATCAAGTTGAACAGAATTGTCATTTGTAGATGAAGATGCAGATGGTGAAGCAATTTCATGTATAAAACATTGTGGATCAGGTACCTGAGATAGACCATCGGTATCATAAACCGGGCCTGTCTCGGACATGTTCATCTCTTGCATGTTTGCCATGAGCATTACTGCAGCATTTGCTTCAAGATCTTCCATCTCATCATCAGATGCAGCATTGGCCATGAAGCTTTGTTCATTCTGAGTCACCATTCCTGCTGCTTTTTCATCTTTGAGAGCCATTAGAAGAGCTTCCTTGTGATATGCATTGCCCATAGTACGAGGCTTTGGACACGCATTTGCCATGTGACCATTCCCACCACAGTTGTAGCACGTGATTGAACTATTTGCAATGCCTTTCTGTGCATTCCCAGCCATCTAATTTATGCTCTGTGTAGTTCCCATACTATTCCTGTTACCCCCAGCAGAATTGAACCTGTTCCCTCCTGACTGAAACCTCTGAGACCCATAGTTTCCACTGTTTCCTGAACCATATCTGCCCGAAGACCGATTCTGAATTTCCACTCTGCCATCGTTAATAACAGCTTGATTTCTGGTATTGGAAGATGAACGAAGACGATTGTTAGATTTTGTGAACTTGCCAAATGCCTTAGCAATTAATCCAAATGCTTCATTAAGAGAGTTGAAGGCATCCTCTTCTTCATCATAATCAGCGTTTGAGTACAACATGGAATCTGAGTTGTTATATGGAACCATTTGGTTGTCAGAGTATTGTGATGGTGCTTCATATGGGATGATTTGGTTAGAAGGTTGTGGTTGAAAACTTGGTTGGAAAGATGATTGACCAAATTCCTGGTTTGGTAGTGGAAAGTTGGATTGAGCAACGAGAGCAAGTGAGTTAGGTGTTGGTGCTGGTATGAAACCGCCTCGTGCTGCAATTTCCTTATCTACCTCAGATTGATGTTGGTTTGGTAGTGGAAAGTTGCATATTTCTGCCATTCTGGTCCAAGGCAACCCAGAAATTTTGAATTGATAGCAATCTTAGGTAACTTGATGTCATGACGATCGAGGTCATTTACAACATTTGTGAAACGGTGGTAGTATGATTCAATTGTCTCCCCTGGTTCCATGATGAAATTATTGTATTCCATGTAAAGCTTTGACTCAAGGTCTTCTTGATTTAACTCAGTCCCTTCCATTAGAAGATGCACATGTTCCCACATGTCTTTGGCAGTCTTTTGAGCATCAATACTTCGGTAAATAGGATTGGGAATCCCCTGAAGTATGTAAGACATTGCCAACTGATTTGACTCTTGTTGCAGTGTTTGTTCAGTTGTATAGTTAGCAACAGCAATGGGAGTTGATGTTTCTTCTCTTTCTGTAGTTCCTGGAACAACATTTACTGGAAGTGGAAAGGGTCCTTCTTCAATGGCTTGCTTAAGATATTTCCCATGGGGTTTACGGAGTTCAATGAATCTGAGAAATCTACTAGCCCACTGCACATAGTTACCAGGTGTCAGCATAGGTGGAGTATCCTGATTCCCAGCTTCATGTCGGGATTGCTGACTGTTGATTGCCTCACACATCTTGTTAAACCAATGTGGTTCTCTGGAGTAGGATGGATTGTTCAGCATTTGATTCTGTTGCATGATTTGTTGTGGGGATACTTGTGGTGGAGAGAGAAATTGATGCTGTTGCACGAATGCTTGTTGTTGTTGATACTGAGGATGAAATTGCTGTTATTGAGGATATTGCTATAGCTAATAGTAATAATTGAAGTGAGGTGGTTGAGACATTTTTTGTTGGATCTTTAGATAATTAAGATGTGTTTTAAGAGTTATGATGTTTGATTTTTAAGTTTACTTAAGGTTCTTAGTCCAATTGCGAGAAACACTGTTTGAATTGCGAGAGATTCTGAATTGCGAAAGAGGTTGTCCAATTGCGAAAGAGCTGAGTAATTCCGAGAGATTCACCAAATGCGAAAGAGAATTGTAATTGCGAGAAACAATCTTAATTGCGAGAGAACTTAGCAATTGCGAGAGATAACTCTGAATTGCGAAAGATCAAGCAATTTCGAAAGATTTTCAAAATTACAATTTCGATCACGTTCTCAAACTTTTATACAAAAGATGAGAATAATTCCAAGTCGAGGTAGTTTCACAAACTTATACAAGTAAGGAAACACCGAGTACCAAATCCGAAGAAGCTGATGAATTGCGAGAAACCCTTGTTCAGTCCAATTGCGAGAAACACTTAAACCAGCAACTCCGAGAAACCCTTTTTTACCAAATGCGAGAAACCCTTGTATTTTTGCAGACCAATTGCGAGAAACCCTTTTCCTTCGAATTTCAAACCAAAATGTTGTAGCATGATGAAAATCGTAAAACTAATGAATATTAGCGATTAACACACCGAATTTGCACCAAAGTTTACAACTTTATCCTTAAAACACGAAGATTTGATGAAAAGGAGTAAGCAACGATTTGCCAAACTTGCGTTTTTTACACTTTTTAAAGCAACGAACCACAAAAAACTTACGTAAACTAGGTAAACCAAATAAAATAACGATTAGTTCTACTCTAAAACACTAAACTTAACTACTTTTGGCGTATGATACCACTTGTAGGTCACCTTTATCTAAACAACACACACACACGTAAAGACTAATAAGAACGTACAACTCCTTATCTAATAAGCTACGAATGATAGAAGATAAGCTATTAAGCAATAAGAGAAGAGAATAAGATAGAATGGAAGGCTTTCATATTCGATAGACTTAGTAACAAGGCTTGCGCATAATACATGAATAACCAACAAAAATAATGAACATACTAGCTCCCTATTTATAGAAACAATCTAGGGCAACATAAGCTAGTGTGTTTGTGATATTTAAATCGTATGGGCTCACGGCCCATGGACCACTAATGGACCGTGGCCTTTGCACATTTATATGATCCTACTTAAGCAACCTATTAGTGAAATGTACAAGACTTGAAATACTTATAAAACATGTTCCTAACATGGAAGATGTTTACAACTTGCGTTACCATTGATAAATTTCGTGAACAGAGAGAAACAGTTTAGTTTGAGTGAGAATGAAGTTTTGGAAAAGCTGAAATAGAAATTAGCTTCCATACCTTCAGGCGGAACAAATTTTGGGACATTTCAGAAAGAGACTCGGTTATACTCCCTTGCAGCACAGAAGGTTTTGCGCATGCATCAAGACAACTAGAAACATATCAGAAGAATTACTTCACTGCCTGACCTGGAGTTGACAACAGTGGTGGCTACCCTAAAGAGTGAAGACATTCCTTACAAGGCAGAAGTGTTGGCGATGCAAAAGAAAAAAAAAATCTAGTCAAGATGGCGAACCTGGAGCTGATGAAGACATGCAGTCTCACTTCCCTATTCATCTTGGTTGTACTAAGATGAATTTAGAACGGAAGCAGACTGGATGATGAAGGGATTTAAAGATCGTGCCAAAAATTCACATTACTCCATCACATTCCAAGAAGAACTGCAGGAGGCTTGATGAACCAGACACAAGTTCACGATTTTGTTTCACTTCCAGATTGATGGACAAACGAAGACAGATTAACCGGACTTGAAGAGATTGGATGTTTTGAATGAACAGATTTTTGAAACGGACCTTTTATGTTTGGAAGAATTGATTCTGTGAAGGCCGAAGTTATTGAAGACTAATTCCACTTCGTTATATAGTAATAAGATCCTCTAATGATTTAAGTTCCCTAGAAGCATTTCAGTTCCGTGTTTATTTTTCGTATGTTCGATGATGGCTTTGTTTTGGGGAATTTTGGCGAATTGTGGAAGATCTGATGCTTGTGGACGGCGTACCTTACTTCTGCTAGGCAATCTGGGATTCCGATACTCTTACGAGTAGTTTTGTTTTCCCTCTTGACTATGACATTTGATTTTGTTGACCTCTGAGACTGTAGAAGTACTAGGTGGATTAAGATAGGTTGTTTTGCTCACGACTCGAGATAAAGTATGATCATCATGAAGGCATATTTATGTGGTGCTAGTATTATGACGCCTGATCAACATGATAATACTTACACCATATAACGTGCACTCATTGTGGCCATAGGACATCTTGGGGAGTACCTAAGAAGTTTAGAATTTGATCTCCGTTGGATTATCCGTGATTAGTGAGACTTTAGGTTCATTCTACCTATGCGTATACTCTGCCTTTGTTCATTAAATATCTGGATGAGTTTGGACTCTTGTTTTGCATTCTGTTGACCTCAGTTATAAATCTTAAACTCTTTGTAGAGCTCTCTACTGTTGATACAGTTAATTTGATTTGAAATTTTGTTCGTATTCCATATGAGTTTTCCAGAAGATTCACCTATCATCCATTTTATGTTGCATGGGCCTTTTGATCAGAATCAACCTAATTTGTCTCCTTCTGAGGAATTTGAACCCACCTTGTTTTGATTGAGTCATGAGAAACTATTTGGTTTGAAGATCCTTTTTGGAAGAACCTCCCCGGGCGTGAGAATGTTTGTGATGATCTTTTGCGATTTGCTACGACTTCGTCTAACTTTGCGACTTCAAATTTTGAGGACGAAAATTTTCTTTTAGAGGGGAAGAAGTTGTAAAACCCAAATTTTCCAAACATGCAAAATTACCAAAATACCCTTGTAACTTAAAATTTCAATTAATACTTAAATAAAACATCAAATAAATCCTAAACTCTTGGAAACTAGCAACATATGAAGTATGATAATTTTTGCATGAACATTTTAATATTCTAAATGTCCTAAAAATACTTGTCACATCATAAAAAATTATATGGGCCGAAAATACTTGTATATATATATTTATTTTTCTTGTTAAATAATTAAAATCAACTAAATAAAAGATAAGCATTACAAATTGAGAGGAATTCTTTGCAAATCAGAATATTGATCTCCTTGTACTCCTTGGGCTGAAATCCATGCCCTCCCCTCATCCTTATACACGGTTTCTAATTGTTTTCCCTTTTATATCTCTTAAAACCCTAAAATCAAAACTAAAAACCACCAAGGCTATACACGAATTTTGAGGGCTTCCACCTATTTTTCCTGGGTTCTTACAAGTTCAAGAGAAGTGATAAAAATAGTGCCAAGGTTGCTGGGTCGTTCGTGTGATCGAGGGAATATTGTTTGGGTCGTATTCTTCCAGCCGAGAAGGGTTAATTTGATCGGACTCATCCTCTGTCCATTATTCGATTTGGTATTTTTCTAGTGTCCCTAATATCGCTATGATTCATGGAAAATCTATAAAATTTAATCATGCAAAGATAAATGATCGTTTGAATTAAAATACGATCTAAAACCCTAAAAACCAAATAAATTGTGAATCGGCTATTACGAATTTTGTGTCCTTCAAGCCTATTTTTCTCAGGTCCTATTCGTGCTAGATAACACTAGAAAAATCAGTAACATAATTGTCAAGACTTAGATTCGTGTTTGGGAATTAATTTGTAATCGGCTGAATTAAAAAGAAAGGTATATAAAAAGGAAAAAGGTTATACGATTAGGGTTAGGGTTTGTAAAGAATTTTCTTGGAAATAAATGCTTGTAATAATGATGTAATGATGGTGTGTAGGCTTTGGAAAAATTAGGGCTTGGTTTGGTTGTTTTTAGAATTAGCCGATTAGGGTTTTAAAAAGAAAAGGGTGTGTGATCCGTGCTAAAACGTATATATAAATATTATGCAATGATGGATACACGTGAATAAATACAAATCACCCCTTTGTGAAAAAGGATACATGCAAAAACTCACGTTCGTGTGTAGTGTGAAACCAGGTAAGTGATTACCCGGATCGTTTCCCAACGAGGCTGGAATGGGCAAATTGTTTAAGGTTTTGGATTAGAGTGACAGATGATTAGGATATGGATTTTTTGCTTTTTGATTAATTCTAATTGATATATGAAAAACAAATATACAAAAGAAAATTAAACGCGAATTAAATAAACTAAAAAACGCGTAACGAGAAATCTAAAACGGGATAAAAACTGAAATATTAGAAAACTAATCCTACAAGTGTAAAATTATTTAAAACTTATTTTAAAACTAAAATTATATTTTTTTTTACACTTTTTATCTAATTATTATTAATTATTTATTATTTAATTACTTTTTAAACTATTTTAATTTATAATAATTACTAAATGAACAAAGAAAAATCTAAAACTTTTTCTATAAATATTATGAGGAAAAAAGAAGCTAAGAAAATTATAAAAATGAAAAGTGCTTAATTAAAATTTTAAAAAGATAAAATCTATTAAATAGAAACTATCACTTATTTTATATTTTATTTTTCTTAAGGTCTAAAGATATGATTATATTTTTCCTAGAATCTACTTAATAAAAGAAAATTTTGAAAATTAAAATTATATTTTTCTTATTATTATTCTATTTATTATGATTTAAATACTATTATAAACTAATTAAAAATATAAAATGACTTAGGAAAAATCTGAAAAATTCAGGATAAGTCTAAATTAATATTCTTAATCTAGGAAAATTAAAATCAAAAGTCTACTAAACCCTAATAAGCAGATGGGCAGATAAGCAGTTTGGGAATAAGCCCAAAAATAAGCTAAAGTTATCCAAAAATTCCCAAAAGCTCAGGAATAGTTAAAACAACTTATATAAGCACAAAACAACTTAAAAACACAAATAAGCACAAGGAATAAGCAAGATAAGCAGTAGAACAGTAGTAGCAAACTAGGGCAGAAACAAGCTAAAAACTACCAACTTGCAGAGCAATTTTAAGCACTTAAATAAGCAGAAAAGTGGAAGATTATGGGGGCAAAAGTTTGCTAGTACTACTGGCTATCCTAAAAACCAAAAAGCCCCAATTCTAACTGACCAATTGAACTCCAATTAAGCCCTAGTTCAGATGATGAAAAACTGATTAAGCTAAGTGCAGGCTCAGGGCAGGAAAAAAAGGGGAATTTGCAGGCTTATTTTAAGCTATGAAATAAGCTAGGAAATGGAATCCAAGCACAGAATCTTAAAGCCAGCTAGGTGAACTACTTATAAACCAAAAATCAAAGCCTCAGCTTATCTGGATAAGCCACAAATAAGCTGAGAAGAAGGGCCATATCTGCTCAGTATATACTGAGTCTGCTATTGCAGAGTTGGTGCAGAGGTGCACAAGCCAAAGGATCTTAAACCAACTTTTGTGTTTACTCTAAATGAATTCAAAAGACCTCAGAAAAGCCATAGATGAGGTCCAAATGAGCTTGTGGCTTATAGTGGCTTATTTGGGCAGTAAAGGGCTCTAAATTTTCCACAGATGGTTCAAAATCACAAGTCCAACCAAATGGACTTAGAACAACTTAAAAACAGCTTATTATGACTTATTTAAGCAAGATCAAATCTGAGCTAATGGCACATATACAGTAACAAGCTTAATTGACCTATTTGACTATGAACCAAACACCCCTTTATTAAGGGTCTGTTGTTGTTTTTAACTGAAAATGGTTTATTTAAGCTAAGATTTTTAAGAAACTGAGTTTAACTAACTTATTTAAGTACTAATTGACATTTAAGAATTGAAATAAGCTAATAATTAAGCTATATCTATTTAAGGTCTATTTTTAGCTTTTTTAACTGATTTTAAGAGAAATAAAGAAAAAACTATATAACTACTGATAACACAGATGAAATATGTTTAGAAACTAGTAATAAGCATATAACAACAATAATAAGCTAATAATAAGCTAAGGTACAGTAAATAGCAAATGTGGAAAAACAAGCTTACAACTGAAATTGATTATGGAACAGAGAACAAGGACCAAGAATACTTCTAGCTTGTTCACACAAGCTAGAAAACCCAGAAAAAGCCTTCCTAAATAGCTTTTCCCTTCAGAAGAGCTTATTGTGAGCTTATGTTGACTTTTGTTGACTTTTCTCCATTTCTTGAATTAGAACTGAATTAAACTAAAATAAACTTACAACAAGCTATTATAAGCTTGTATAAGCTTATAGAAACAACTAAGAAGCTATTTCAATTACTACTTATCTTGGTTTGATTTCTCAGTACAACATGGAAATGTAAAATCTTGGAATTATCATTAGCTACTGAAATTGTACAAAGATTGATATCAAACACACTTAATTTAACTTGTATTGATTACTGAAACTTGAAATTACAAATTATCACTACTGAAAATGAAATACGATTTATGCTACTTTAACTACTTGCCATTTAAGGCTTTACAAAGCTTCTATTTATACTACAAACATTAGGGTTTACATTGTCTTGGTTCTCTGAACAAATCCCAGCCTTTGGATGCCCTTGAAATGATCTCAGCCTCTTAAACCACTTTTGGCGCCAAAACTATTGTGAGTGGGAAAACTGCACATGGCTCTGAGGACGAAGCATTTAATGCTATTTGGTTTGTTAGGTAGCGTGTTGGGAAGGAGAGGAGGGGGTGGTGGGTTTTTCAGAGAGGCGGTGGAAAATGGTGGTGGTATTGGTGACTGGTTTTGGCGCGTTGGTGGTATTGAAGAAGAGTTTGACCGAAGGTCAAACCTTCGGGTTTTATTAATAAAAAGGGTACGGGGTTGGGCTTGTGTGTTGGGCTGGGGTATTTAAAAGGGTTGGGTTGGGTTATTTAATTATTGGGTTGGGTTTATTGTAGCAGCTGGGTTTAGTTGGATTTAGGATTAGATTTGGATTTTAGTTAAATCTTAGGGACCAATGTTGTAACTTCTGAAAATCCAGGGACCAATCATGTGCACTGCTGAAAATAAATTCCAAGGACCATAACTGATAATTTTCCATTTTTAAAACCAAGGACTAATTTTGACAACTTTTGAAACTTCAGGGACTGAAAATGACAATTTTGTGAACTTTGCATGTTTTTCACTTGTTTTCAATCTTTTTGTTCCTGAATCATATAAAAACACATTTTATGATATTTTCTGTATTTTGAAGCATTTCTGAGTGTTTTTAAATGTTTTTGCAGTTTAGATGGGAATAAAATGATGAGTATTTAGACACTCATCAATCCTCCACACTAAACTATTGCTAGTCCCTAGCAATCATTTATGAAAATTTAATGGATTTTATGTCTCTTTACCAAAAGCCATTACTTCTGGAGTACCCAATGTTTTAGTATATGATACTTTGGTACAATGATAACCAAATGATTTTGAGCAAACCATCAGCTATCAACGGATTTGATTTGTCTTTACCAAAAGCCGTTTGCTTCTGGACTAGCCAACTCTTAGATAAAATACAGTTATTATCTTTGGTGAGCTGATTACCAATTATGGTTTTCCACTGCCTTTACCACAAGCCATAACCTTGCGGGCTAGCCAACTCTTCACTTATAAAGATATGGGGAGTTGAATACCATACAATTTTTGGCAAATTGTAAGCCATAAACGGATTTGAGACATCTTTACCAAGAGCCGTTTGCTCTCGGATTAGCCAATCCTTATGTGGGTTAGACATGGCGGACTGATAACCATTTATTGCGTTCTAAGTGAGAAAAAATTTTAAAATTTTGGCCAAAATGGGGGTACTAGATGTACATATGATCAAATTGCTAGAATGTATCCCCCCCCCTCCCCCCACACTTAGAACTGAATATTGCCTTCAATATTCAAAGTACCGGCTATTATGCCGACAGTTAGAACGTGAAAAGGAAATACCACTAGCCATTATTTTATATAAACACACACATTTTTATTTTTATTTTTTTTGACTTATATACAACATGTGGGGCATCTCCCCCACACTTGGGTGAGACATGGGTGAAAACCCATGTCTTACTACTGTTTTTATTAACCGAGTCGCTAGCTTGACTCGACCCGATGAGATATATCCGGCATTTAAACCAATGTTAGATGGAAAATGCCGGGGTCAAAGGTAATATCCTCACTCCCGAATGAGTGAAGGATAGGGGAAATCACCGGGTAGGTGAAGGGAAGAAGAGAGATCTGAATAGCAATTAAGATAAGAACTTCCTCCTCAAGAATTGCATATTCAAGTGGAGGAGGCAAGTCCTTAAACTTGATCTCAGGAAATTTATCAGTTTTCTCAACTGACTTGATTTCCTCATTATGAAGTTGTTTTGGTGGAAGAGGGGAAGACGAATCTTCGTTTAACAAACTTTCTAGAAAAAGAATGTCCCCCTCAGGATCAAGATAGCACCCCATGACCCGAATGCTTCCGCAAATGCCAGATTTCGGGGGTGTTACATATTGGCATTAGGGCCTAGGTTATAGAGAACTAGGTACATATAAATCCTAAACTATAACCGCTTTTTACAAAAACTAGTCCATATGACCGCCACTTGCCTGCCTGCCTTGCTTGCTGTTTATCTGCTGATTACTTGTCTTAGCTGTTTGTTAATGTCTGTTGATTTTGCTCAGCTACATGTATGTTGGTGCTACAGATGACCCATATATACAGGTGCTACAGGCTTTCAA
The DNA here is from genome assembly GCA_021014915.2 of Artemisia tridentata subsp. tridentata. Classification (NCBI taxonomy): domain Eukaryota; kingdom Viridiplantae; phylum Streptophyta; class Magnoliopsida; order Asterales; family Asteraceae; genus Artemisia; species Artemisia tridentata. Next base: position 128,491,897 of record CP139503.1, read on the forward strand.
TGCACCAGACCCTGATCTCACTGAGCCTACACTCACTTCAGCACCGCCTACATCTACTACCAATCATGCTCCCATCCAGCTTATCCCTACTAATGATACTACCATACAGCCTGCCCCATATGTTCATACCACACCAGTCACTTAAGTTACTCCCATTATTCCTCGCCGTACTACATGCATAATCATACGCCCATCCACTAGACCATCATCTCACACTACGGAGGGTACCCAAAGCCCTGCTCACACTCTTCTGTTATCTCCATCCCGTTATAGGTCCTTATGCACCTACATGGGCACTCCTACTACCCCAGCATCACCACCACCTATCATATCACAGCGTTCACCAACCCACTCACCTCCACGCCAGAGGCTCAGAATGGCCAATGACTCTTACTCAACGGAGATGCTAGAGAGGATGGATGAGTAGACTGAGCAGGCGGTTGCTGGACAGACATTAGCTGAGAGTACACCTGCTGAGGGTACAGGGATTGATGCTGATTTGGATTCGGGTATAGAGCAGAGGGCAGTTGTGCCCCGGATTAGCATAATACTGGAAGATGTGCCTAGTACTTGTGAGGCTGGAGAGGGCTCGAGGAGAGCTCAGGATAAGACAGATGATGGCGCAGAGATGCCGCGTACGATCTGTTAAAGTTATGGATATAAATTAATATACGTATGACCAGTTTCGAACGCGAGACTTCAGGATTGCACACATTACGTATGAGTTTCAATGTTTTAATAATTAATATAATAAGTTATGATTTAATTATTAATTTCAAAAATAAACACTTAACGGGCATTAGTATTTAACGGGGTTTGGTTAACGGTCGTTAAATAGCAAGTTAAGGGACTAGAGATGAAATAACTAGCCAAGAAGGATCTAGAATCCCTTGGGCTAGCTATGTTCGGCCAATCCAATGAAGGGGAGGGTTTCCTACCCTAACTTGGACTCCAAGATTGAATGCCTATAAATACATGATCCCTTGTATTCCTAATTCACCTAATCTTGATCTCTAGCAAACCCTAACTACTTCTTCTCCTCTCTTCTTGTGTCTAGCCGATGGACCACCTCCCAAACCCTTGGGAAATTTGATCTAATAAACACAATATAAGTGTTTGGGTTGTTTGTGATCAATAACCTAGCTTTTCGCATTGAAACGCTACTAATACGTGTGTACAAGAACGGAGAACTAACATACTTTTGTTAGTGTTTTTTTTCCCCATTCGACTTAGGAGAAGTCGACCTTGATAAACCCTTAGTTAGGGTTTTACCGGTTCTTGCTCACTCGATTTCTTGTTTAGCTAGAAATCAAAGGTACGGATGTTCTTTTATTTTAGTTAATTAATTACTAGTATTAGATCCTGTTTTCCGCTGCATGCTTTGATGTACATGTTTTTTTTTTTGGGTAAAGGGCATTCCACCCGGTAAAATATATTACACCAAAAAATCGTTTAAGTACAATGGAATGTGGCTGAAGTACCACATTAACCTCAAGCAACGCTTGAACAACCAACTAAACTCGCTTGTGACAGGCCACTAAGCGTTACAAATATAAATACATACAGTAACCAAAACCCCAATCGGTAATAACCACTTAACAACACAAGAAAGACCACACATATCCGCCCATCTCTTCGAAGGAGATTGATGAACCAGATGAGCCTGCCTCCTTAAAAACCCTTTCCAAGTAAAAACCCAATGGGAAAACCTTGGAGTAGGGAAAAAGAGTACAGCACTCACCCGAATCTCCAACGAAAACCAACTACCGCCAATAGCATCACCCAGAGACACAAAAGAAGCCTCGCGCACCCAACACCCATGATGTACCACTTCTGTTGTCCCGCCTTTGGTGTTCCACCTATGACGTCCCAACCTCTGTTGTCCCGCCTCTGGAGTACCACCTATGACGTCCCAACTATAGTGTCCCATCCGAAAAACAGCAACAAGAATAGAACTCGCCATTAAGAATGCATCAAAGACATAGGCAACCGCCAAACACGCATTAAATGAAGAACATTAGCCCTCCTTTTAAAGCGACAAGTAAGAAGCTTCAAACGCACCGTTGATTTAATCACATCAATCAATTGACTTTCAGACCGACGTTGTTGCTTGAAGATTCTGTTGTTTCTTTCTTGCCATATAAAATAAGAAGTCGCCGCAAACAAAAGCTTCGCAACAACACTCCTCACAGACCGAGAAGCCGAAATAGGAATCAAGTGACGCACCACATCCTCTAAAGAAGATGGAATATCCGTAAGACCAGCAAACACCTTCAACGAATCCCAAACCAGAGAAGAAAATAAACACTCAAAGAAAAGGTGATCATGAGAATCCGGTTGAGTTTTGCACAAGGGGCACACAAAATCGTCTCGAATGGGGTCAAGAGAGTGAAGCGTATCCTGAGTGCGAAGCCTCCTTCTCAAAACCAGCCACAAATGAAAAGCATGCCTAGGAATACGGTGCGTGAACCAAACAAGATGAAACCAATCAACAACCGGGCCACGCGCCCGAATACACTCCCAAACTGAAGAAACAGAGAAAGAGTTGACAAGACCATCCCCCGTCCTCCAAACTAACCTATCATCTACATCATTATTTAACATAGGAACCAAAATAGAAGAAAGAATAGGATACCGGGTGTCCCACGTAGATGGCCAAGCCCATGAATCCTCTGAAACAATGTCCCGAACCAAAGAATTAGAAGAAAAACCAGCCCGATAAACATCCCTAGAGGACACAATGAGAGAAAGAGGACCAATCGAACACCACTTATCAAACCAAGCTGATGCCTTCAAACCATTACCAATATTATACCAAAAAAATTGCCTAACAAGAGGTCTAATCTGAAGGATCTTCCGCCAACTCCAAGTCATATTACCTCTACTAGGAACATCCCAAAAGTTACGACCCCGCAACCTATATGTATGAATCCATTTCACCCACAAAGAATCCATAGAATTAAACAAACGCCAAATATGAGCAGCAATGAGGGCCGAATTAAAAGATTGAAGCCTACGAATCCCAAGCCCACCCTCCTGTTTAGGCAAGCAAACAACTTCCCAAGCAACTTTAGAAGTACCTTTCTGACCAGTCCCAGAACTCCAAAGGAAACCCCGCATAAGCTGCTCAAGATCAAAAATAATACGAGCAGGAAGAACAAAAACCGAGGCCCAATAAATGTGCATAGAGGACAAAACGGACTGAATAAGCTGAAGACGACCAGCAAACGAGAGGAATTTATTCCTCCAATCATTGATGCGGTTGAATAGCTTCTCCACCAACTCCTTACAATCTCTAAAAATCAATCTAGTAGTAACTAAAGGCACTCCAAGATACTTGACAGGCAAGGTCCCCTCAACAAATGGAAGAATCTGTAAAATAGCAACTTTAATATGATTAAGAACATTACAGAAATAAGTAGTACTCTTTGGAATGCTAGGGGACAGCCCCGAAACATCCTTAAACTCCTCCAGAGAATCCATAATAACACCAGCCGAATGAGCATCACCATGAGCAAACAAGAACAAATCATCAGCAAAACAAAGATTAATAATGTTAAGTTGAGAACATTTGTGATGGAAAGTGAACAGCTCCGAATCCCGAACTTGACGCCTCAAAATAAGGGTAAGAACCTCCATAACAAGCGTGAAAAGATAAGGCGATAACGGATCCCCTTGTCTTAAACCACGCTTACCCTTGAAATAACCATGCAAAATACCATTAACACTAATAGAAAACGAAGTGGTAGACACACACTCCATAATCCATTGAACCATACGCGCATGAAAACCAAACCGAATCAAAATACACCTCAAAAATTGCCAATTCACGGTATCGTACGCCTTCTGAATATCCACCTTAAACGCACATCTAGAAGGACCACGATTGAGATGATAATTATGCATAAGCTCCTGAGTAAGAAGAATGTTATCGGCAATCCTTCTACCAGGAATAAAAGCTGACTGATTCGGACTAACCAAAGTGGTAAGGCTCTCCTTAATCCGGTTGGCAATAATCTTACTAATACACTTGAAAATCACATTGCAACACGAAATAGGCCTAAAATCAGTAATCCGAGTGGGAGAATTGATCTTAGGTAAAAGAGCTATGGTAGTATGATTAATCTCTTTCAACAACTTACCATTAACAAAAAATTCCTGAACCGCCTTAGTAACATCCCCTGAAATAATATCCCAAGCACCCTTGAAAAACGCAGCCGAATAACCATCCGGACCCGGCGCCTTATCATCACCCATAGAAAAAATAGCATCTTTAACCTCACGAGATGTAACATCACGAATCATATGAAGAGCCACATTAGGATCAAGAGTCGATGTAAATAAATCCGAATCATCCAAAGGCATTATAGGCCCCTCTTGACCAAGGAAAGAAGTAAAGTAAGAAACAAAAGCATTCGGAACCTGATCATCAACCAATTGCACGCCATTACCATCACAAATAGAATCAATCCTACTCCTAGCTTTCCTACTCTTCACAACCTTATGAAAGTAAGCAGAATTCGAGTCACCAACCCGAAGCCATTCCACCTTAGCTTTTTGCTTGAGAAAACATTCTTCCTTCAAAACAGCTTCATTGAAAGAATTAAGATAGCACGCTTCCTCCTCACGCAAAGCAACATTAAGAGGATCCAAATCAAGAGCACGTTGAACCTCATCCAACTCATGACGAAGTTTCGTAACACGCTCATGAATATTCCCTTCTCGGAAAAGCAATTTCCGAAAAGGCTTTTTAAGCGCCTTTAATTTACTAACCACTTTAAACATATGAAAACCACTCACCAATTTGCCCCAACACTCTTGAACTTGCTGTTTAAACCTTGAATTCTGAACCAGAATATTAGAGAATTTAAATGGCCTAGGTTTAAACTTACACATGGTAGGAATATGAAGAATAGCCGGGGAGTGATCAGAAACACGGTACGGTTGGAATATAGCATGAGCACCTGCAAACGAATCTAGAAACTCAATGTTAGCCATAATACGATCAATCTTCTTCAAAATACCATCCAATCCTCTTGGTTTTTGGTTCCAAGTAAATTGCAGCCCCGAATGATTTATATCAACCAACTCATTAGCATCAACACACTCCTTAAATTCCCGCATCGCAATATCAATAACCGACGAACCCTCTAGTTTATCTTCTAAATTAAGAGCCGAATTGAAGTCCCCAAGCACACACCAAGGGCGATTACCAACCAGCAGCTTATGTAATCCAAGATTATCCCAAAGGGGTCTTCTATGAGTATACCTATTGTGAGCATAAACAAAAGAACAAAACAACTCCTTTTTATCAGCCTTAAAACGAATGAATGTATGGACCACCTGATCATTCATAGCAACCACATTCAAATCAACCGTATCCACATTCCACCCTAAAATGATACGAGAACCACTACTACAAAAAGTACCATTAGAAGTCCAATCCCACCCTTTAAACACCCTTATGCATAACTCCTGAAGACGAGAATTAGAAACATGCGATTCTAAAATAGCACAAATAGAAAGTTGATTTTCACCAATAACCTGACGAACTTCATTTTGTTTAGGGGATTGGTTCATTCCCCTAATATTCCAGGAAGCAATACTATACATGAGTAACATCTACAGAGGAAGTGCTTACTTCCTTATGATTTTTAACATCCGTGCCAAACTCAATATGCTCATCGACCTCATTATCACTTTCACTATCCTCTCCATGAACTCCTCTATCCCCTTGAGACGCGTTATCCTCAAACCCCAAATCAGAACTGAACACATCATCACTAAGCGCTCCAAAAGAATTCTTACTGATTATATCACTTAAATCATCATGGATAAACGTTTTAGGGGTATACTCATTATTAACGACCTGCTTATCCAATGAATTTTGACCAGCATTCATAGTAGGAACAGTAACATCTTTATTCATAACATGAGCCTTGGGAGATGAAACATCCTTCTCCCCAACAACATTAGGACCAGTAGGATCTTTATTAGTACCATTACCCTTAGAAGAAGAAGCTCCATCAGCCCCTTTTTTAGAATTCGAAACCGGTAGCCAACGATAGTTAAATGTGACCCTTGGTTTAGCAAAACGAACTCCATCAATAACCTTTTCATGAGTTGGCGCCTTACCCTTACCCTTACGCTTATTAGCTTCTACAAACCCCTCCTCGTCAACATTCGACTTCACACTTGATTGTTTAACCTTCTTGGGACATGCAGCATCATTATGATCAAATATTTTGCATAACTCACAACGAGGAGGCTCCCATTCGTACTCAACATCAATACGAACCTTAGAATGACCTGTACCATTAGGGAACGGAATAGCCACAACTACATGATCCATTAACTCAGTAAGAGACGACACTTCAACAAGAGCACGAGCATAAGAATTCCGACCCCACGACTTAACACACATAGTACTAGTGTACGAATCCAACATGATAGGCTTACCAATTTGAGTAGTAATCAGGCTCAGTCCAACCTCAGTAAAAGCAACAATTGGCACGTTATGTAACTTCAACCATACGGGGGCTGAAGTGACCTCTTCCTTAGCAAGTGTAGTATTAGGAGTCCAAATGTTCAAAAAAATAGGAATCGAACGAATCAACCACGGACCAGTCTCCAACACTTGCTCCATACCATCCTTAGTAGAGAATTGAAATAAAAAGAACCCATTATTCAGCATAACACGTTCTAAGCCAAACTTAGCCCACGTATTCTTAACATAATTCTCCACAATAGGAAACGCAAGACGCTTCCCAATAAAATACCCATATAAAGTATTAGCAAACCTAGCCTAAACATCATCTATCTCTTTTAAAGGAATAGTGACATGAGCCCCTTCCACACGTTCATCATTACGTAGTTCACATATGTTAACAGATTTGAACACCTTCTTTGTGTTAAACATAGAAGCATACGAAAGTTTAGGAGCTGTTTGTGAACCAACCTCATTAGAAGAATTATTAGGCAATTGAGTATCAACAGAAACTGGAATTGGAGTACTCCTAGCGGCTGTTGTTGTTCCACGAGCTCCTTTCTCACCAATATTCTTCCCATGATCAGCCACTTCATCCACGTTCTGATTTTGAGACAAATGATCCTCTTGATCAGCAAACTGAACCACACGCTTGGTTTTCAACACCTTATCCCTACGCAAAATCTTACCATCAACGTTAGTAATCTTATTAGCAATACCACTCACCAATGACTCATCCATACCACCTTCATCCTCATGTGGAACATGCGGATTTATAATAGTAGCAGCACCCTTGTTCTTCAAAATCGACTTTAAAAGAGGAGCATTAGCAAGCAAATTAGAATCAACTCGACCTGAAGATTTGTTAGGGTTATGAGTCGAATCCATAACAAACCAAAAAGCAGCAACGAATACTTAAACAGCAGCAACGAAACCAAAAAACCCTAAAATAACGAACGGACAAAAACCCAAAAAAATCCACACACAAAAGTCGACTACTCAAAGAATGAATAATCGAAACCCTTACAAGGGATTAAAACCAGAACGCAAAACCCTTTAACCGACACTCATGATAACAATATATAGTCAATAAAGATCGAAACCCTAACAGCAAGAAAAAAGAAACAAACCAACGACCCCTATATTAAAAACGAAACCCTAACAATTCTTGAAGCTGCAACCAATTAATAAACCGACTCAAGGGACCTGATCAACAGAATTTCCACAAGAGTATGAGTGTTAAAAGGTATTAGAATCAAGAGAAAGCTAGAGATTCGATTGGAAAGAAGGGTGAATAGGGAGTCGCCATTTTCTCCTGATGTACATGTTTTTGTGTTATATAAATTGTTATGATATACATATTCCAACAATGGCATCAAGAGCCCGTTAATACTGTATAATTAATTACTAAAACACATAAAATTGGATCTATATGATTATTACATGTTTATGGTGTTCTAGGGTTTTAAAAATTAGTAAACCCTAATTTTTTAATCTATGGGTTGATTACCCAATAATACATAATTAGGGTTTTATGTTTTGTAAAACTTGTAGAAACCCTAGGTTGCATGTAATTTTTATGTGTTAATTAATGAGTACTTGCTATATGTCATTAATTGAATATGCGTAAAATAGACTTGATTATTTTATAGTAAGTACTATTTGGGGATCCATGACAAAAACATGCATGTTTTGTCATGGAAGTTGAAGTAATTGATACGTGTTTTACATGCTAAATTTATGCGATAAGAATTAATTAGGGTTTTAGTAATAAAATTGTTTGACAAGTTAAATTACTAAAAGTTGATTAATTAGGTTATTAGGGAAGACCTAAAATTGGGGAAGACCCCATATTAATCGTATATAAAATCAATTATGTATGTTATTGTATATATTTATTGTGGGACTTACGCAACCAAGTAATTGGTGTATGTGGTCCATTGGTACCTAGCTCGAAAACCAATGGGAGTCCTAGAACAATATATACATGTTAACTGATTTGTTTAGCATGTACATTATTTATGTCGTTTAATTTTTTGAGTTAATTGCTATTTGTTTATATATGTTATGACATGATAGTAAGCAAAGGGTAATTTTAAACTAAAAAATAAACTTGACTAATAATGGTGAAACATGGTTTTAAGCTTTAAAAATCATAAACTTTTAATTGATTGATGCGACTGTACAAAAATGGTCGAAAGGCGGACCTAATGTTGACAAACTATAAGGTGGGTATGAGGTTGGTTTCGCATTAAATTGTGGCCTTAAAGAGACTCCATTCTGTCTCTCTGCTCGCTTGTGCGTCAAATTAGACTTACCAAGTACAACCATTATACGTACGAAGCATCTTAAGGCAGAGTTGTAAGTTTCTCAACGCCATCAATTAAAACTTTATTGATTTGAGCTTAGTAAAGTAACGAATGAGTAAAAGTTTTTTGAAACATATGATACAAGATGAATGCATGACATCTTTGTACATATTTTGATTACACACATCAAAATTATTACCCTTAATTTAAGTTATATGCCATCCAATGAAACGGAAACACTTGAGATTACTATTTCCATTTGTCGTGGGATGAGCATGGATGGTAATCAAAGGGAAAATTACATACTTTCATTGCTAGCAGCCTCAGCTGATGTAATGAAACTATGTTAATTTGCAAGTTTCTTAAGTTGGTTAACTTAATTGAGTTGATAGTAAGATAGACTAGTCACTCAAGGCATAAAGATGGGGATAAAACATGCTTACATTTGCAACTGAGGTTGGCAAAATATGTAAATCCCATAATTCTAGGAATTGCAATTTGAGATTGGCAATTGAGTTCGACTCGTACCTTACTGAGTACTTTCCTTACTAGCATCCTCAGCTGATGTGATGAAACTATTTCAATTTGGATCCTAGTTTTCAGTGAAAATTAAATGGTTAAATGTTATTTACCATGGGTGTTTAATTTTCTTGAAAAATTTAATTACCGAAAGTACAAACTTTTGAACTTTTTTCTGTAGAAATGGCCCAACCCGACAACACTAACATGAACAACATGAGTTCCGCTTTCAAGCAAATGATTGAAAGAGAAAAGTTGACTGGGACAAAGAATTTCAATGATTGGTACCGTTCTTTGAGAATTGTTCTGTGAATGGCCAAAAGAATTGATTATCTTAGTAAGGCTCTTCCTACTGCTTCTGCTGGTACTGCATCTAATGCAGAACATGAAGAGTATAACATTGAGTATGAGAAGCATAATGATGTGGCTTGTCTTATGTTATCTGGGATGGACACTCAATTGCAAAAGCAATTTGAGAACTATGGTCCCATGAACATGATCAATGAACTCAAACGTATGTTTGAGAAACCACCTACTGCAGAGTTATATGAGTTGATAGATTCTCTGCATAGTTGTAAGCAGGATGCTAGTAAACCAGTGAGTGCCCACGTATTGGAAATGAAAAGTTATTTGGACCAATTGGAGCGACTCGGATTTCGTTACGTGCAATATGTATGTGTTGGCATCATCAATCGATCCCTTAACGAGGAGTTGTTTGGTGATTTTGTGCGCAACTTCAATATGCATTGCACGGGGAAGACAATAAGTGAATTACATGCAATGCTTATTGACTTTGAGAAAGGATTATCAAAGAAGCCACCTACACCTGCGGTATTAGCAATACAAGGTGGTAGGATTACTAAGCCCAACAAACCGCAACACGTGAACAAGAAGGGGAAAGGTAAAGCTGACAAGGGCAAATAGGTTGTGACCTATCAGCAAAAGCCTAAGAAGCAGAATCCTCCTAAGAAGAAGGATTTGGCTGCTTGTCACCACTGCAATACTCCTGGACATTGGAAGAGGAACTGTCCATTGCATATCTAGGAAAATGACAAGGAAACCTTTTTCACATCAACTGGAAAGGGCTACAGATTTACTTGGATTAATACATACTGATGTGTGCGGTCCACTTAGACATGTGTCATAACGCGGTGCTAGTTACTTCTTAACCTTTATGGATGATTACAGTCGTTATGGTTATGTTTATCTTCTTAAACATAAACATGAAGTCTATGAGACATTCAAGGTTTTTAAAAGTGAAGTAGAATTACAACTCGGTAAGAAGATTAAGGCTCTTCGATCCGATAGAGGTGGTGAATATTTAAGCCAAGAGTTTAAAGATTATCTAGCTGAGTGTGGAATTGTCCAGCAACTCACATCTCCTTATACTCCACAGCAAAATGGTGTATCTGAAAGGAGAAATCATACATTGCTAGATATGGTACGATCTATGTTTAATCTGACAACTCTTCCCTTATCCTTTTGGGACTATGCCATTAAAATTGCTGTTCGCATATTGAATATGGTTCCAACTAAGAAGGTTGATAAGACTCCATATGAATTATGGACTAGAAAAGCTCCCAACTTGTCTTACTTAAAGGTCTGGGGTTGTGAGGCGTTTGTTAAACGTGACTCACCAGATAAACTCCAACAGAGATCTGTTAAGTGTATCTTCGTAGGATACCCTAAGGAAACAAGGGGTTACTACTTTTACTTTCCACCAGAGAATAAAGTCATTGTGGCTAGGTATGGAGAATTCTTTGAGGAGAATCTCATATCTCAAGAATTCAGTGGGAGAATTTATGATCTTGAAAATGATCAAACACTAGCACACTTCCTGTGGAACCTGAAAGTCTAGGTCCTCCACCTGAAGTTGAAGTGGTTCCCATTCGAAGATCTGCAAGATCTGTGAAAGCTCCTGAACGTCTATGTCTTAACGTAGAGTGTGAGGAAACTATACTAGGGGATCTTGATGAACCTACTAGTTATAGGGCTGCCATTAATAGTCCTGAAAGGATAAATGGCAGGTTGCTATGAATGGGGAAATGCAATCCATGAGAGATAACAAAGTCTGGATTGAAGTAGACCTTCCTCCCAATGCTAAGGTAGTTGGGAGTAAGTGGCTCTTCAAGAAGAAAACTGACATGGATGGCAATGTGCACACCTATAAAGCTCATTTGGTAGCTAAAGGCTTTACCCAAACATATGGTGTTGACTACGAGGAGACCTTTTCTCCTGTAGCGGACATTAGAGCTATTAGGATTCTCATAGCCATACTTGCATAATATGACTATGAGATTTGGCATATGGATGTCAAAACCGCCTTCTTAAATGGTCGCCTAGATGAAGACATCTATATGGCGCAGCCTAAGGGGTTTGTGAATCTAGATTTTCCTGAGCGTGTATGCAAGCTTCAAAGGTCCATTTATGGATTGAAGTAGGCATCAAGGCAATGGAATAAAAGATTTGATGTGGAAATCAAAAGTTTTGGATTTACTCAAAATCTTGATGAGCCATGTGTATACCACAAAGCTAGTAGGAGTAATACTACTTTTCTTATCCTATATGTCGATGACATATTGATCATGGGAAATCATATACCAAGTCTTAATGAAGTTAAGTCTTATCTGGGTAAATGTTTTTCTATGAAGGATTTAGGAGAAGCAGCATACATCCTTGGAATCAAGATCTACAGAGATAGATCTAAGCGGTTGATTGGATTAAGCCAAAGTGCTTACATTGATAAAATATTGAAGAGATTCAATATGCAAAAATCCAAGTAGGGATATTTGCCAATGCAAGTAGAACATGGCTTAAGTAGCAAACTATGTGCTTTAACACCTGAAGGGGTGGAACACATGAAGAAAGTTCCATATGCTTCGGCAGTAGGATCTATCACGTATGCAGTAAGATGCACAAGGCTAGATGTGGCGTTTGCATAAAATTTGACCAGTCGTTATCAACAGAACCCAGGTGAACTCCACTGGCATGTTGTTAAGAACATTCTTAAGTATTTAAGGAATACAAAAGAGATGTTTCTAGTGTATGGGGGAAATCCAGATGCAGAACTTGATGTTACAGGTTTCTGCGATGCGTCCTTTCAAACTGATAAAGATGATACAAAGTCTCAGACGGGTTATGTCTTTGTCATCAATGGAGGAGCAGTAGACTGGAAGAGCAAGAAGCAGAGTACAATAGCGGTGTCTGCAATAGAAGCTGAGTATATTGCTGCATCGGAAGCTGCGATGGAAGCTGTTTGGATAAGGAAATTCATTTCGGGGCTAGGAGTAATGCCGTCAATTGAATTACCTATTAATATGTATTGTGACAATTCTGCCGCAATTACATTCTCCAATGAACCTAGAGTCATGAAGGGCGCCAGACACTTTCCTAGGAGATATCACTATGTTCGAGAACAAGTCGAAATAGGTGAAATCAATTTACTTAAAATTCACACAGATGACAATCTAGTTGATCCCTTTACGAAGGCTTTACCTAAGGAAAAGCTTACTCAACATGCCAGTGGCATTGGACTTCGTTTAGCTAGTTGTTTCATGTAAATCTGTGGTTAGTATTTGGATAAAGGATAATGTAAACAATTATTATCTTAATGAAATAAAATATTTGTTATGTTTATTTTCATTTATAATATTGTATCCTATATTTGCATGTTTAAATCCATGAATAACTAATGTTATTCTAAATAGTCCGTTGTCGATCAATAATATGGGAGTATTATAGAATTAAGACAAATCTGAGTTTTGGTAGAATATACTTAAGTATATTGATGCGTTGACATGCCAAATTCACATGATATTCAATAATGGATAAATTGAATATAGGACAGATCTCAACCACATGATTGTACTTTATGGATCTTTGTCATTAAAGTAAATCATGAATATTTATCCTCAGACTTGAGATACCAGATAACAGCTGCGGATGTAGCTCATTTTCTGTAAGATAGTCTAACGCTATCCGTAACTGGTAGTTATAAGGGCTATTTTCGGAGGTGATGCGAAGTTCAAGGGTTATGCTTGTAGTCAAGAAAGGATTTGTTCCTTCAAATTTGTTTTGAAGTCTAATACTGTTGGGCCCCTCGTAGGGTTCACAAGATGTTTGCGTGCGCACGCCCAAGATCTGTCTGGAATACGTTCAGATGATTTGGTAATCTTGATCAATTATAAATAACGAGAAACAAAATAGTTAATTATGGAATGACTTAGATCCATATCCATAATTAACGTGGTATTAGAAACAAAAGGATAAGTATGATGATGATTCATCAAAAGGTTTTTTCCAGAAAACCACACTCAGGGTCGATCTGGGGCATTGGGGTGTTAAGCTAGACTAACCAATTTCAATACTATATTAATGCATATCCAAGTGGGAGCTGTTAAAGTTATGGATATAAATTAATATACGTATGACCAGTTTCGAACGCGAGACTTCGAGATTGCACACATTACGTATGAGTTTCAATGTTTTAATAATTAATATAATAAGTTATGATTTAATTATTAATTTCACAAATAAACACTTAACGGGCGTTAGTATTTAATGAGGTTTGGTTAACGGTCGTTAAATAGCAAGTTAAGGGAATAGAGATGAAATAACTAGCCAAGAAGGATCTAGAATCCCTTGGGCTAGCTATATACGGCCGATCCAATGAAGGGGAGGGTTTCCTACCCTAACTTGGACACCAAGATTGAATGCCTATAAATACATGATCCCTTGTATTCATAATTCACCTAATCTTGATCTCAAGCAAACCCTAACTTCTTTTTCTCCCCTCTTCTTGTGTCTAGCCGATCGACCACCTCCCAAACCCTTGGGAAATTCGATCTAATAAACACAATATAAGTGTTTGGGTTGTTTGTGATCAAGAACCTAGCTTTTCGCATTGAAACGCTACTAATACATGTGTAAAAGAACGGAGAACTAACATACTTTTGTTAGTGTTTTTTTTCCCCATTCGACTTAGGAGAAGTCAACCTTGATAAACCCTTAGTTAGGGTTTTGCCGGTTCTTGCTCACTCAATTTCTTGTTTAGCTAGAAATCAAAGGTACGCATGTTCTTTTATTTTAGTTAATTAATTACTAGTATTAGATCATGTTTTCCGCTGCATGCTTTGATGTACATGTTTATGTGTTATATAAATTGTTATGATATACATATTCCAACATGATCAGCCCAGATTATGCGCTTTCCTCACATTCTTTTGTGCCTCCCGATTCTCCACTTTCAGTAGCATCGCCAGCTGCTACAGAGACCGATGCTATCTCACAGATTCAGACCCAGCTAGATTTACAGACCGACATACTAGATCTTCACTCTGACCTGCTTAACGAATTATAGCCGGCTCGATTTGATCAGTATGATGACCACTTCAACAGAATTTATGCTAGGACACACTCCAACAGTCGAGATATCCTTGACTTGGGTGACAGATCAGGTAGACTCGACCAGACACAGGTTGTAGCCCAAGAGGCAGCCTAGGCGATGCATGGGAGGATGCTGATCCTCGAGGCCCAGGTTGTAGTATTGTTGAGGGCTGATCGAGCACACCGCAGGGAGAACCTAGCATTGAGGACCCGTCTTGTTGAGATCGAGGCACGGCTTGGGGAGTATGCTTTTAGGTTTCAGCACCTGGCAGGACCATGGACCAGCCTTAGTTTCTAGCAGTTATGATGTATTCCCACTAAACTGAGTAGTCGTCAGTTAATGGCAGTTGTAGTTCTTCGTCTGTATTCGAAACTTGTACTATTTTCTTGTGTATTTGGGCTTGTAATTTTTGTGAACATGAATTGATCCTAATCTATGACAAGCTTGATTGATTACTCCATTGTGCCATCTTCTTTGTAATTGATCTTATTCATATACTTTACCCATAATGATTCTACACTTGTACGATAACAAACTCTCAAAATCTCAATTGTCTCTAGCTTTCTGATACAGCAAAATGCCTCCGAAGAGAACAAACAAAACCGCTTGTGCGCAACCAACTAACCCAGGCCCAGCTTGGGCTACTGTAGCGGCTCCACCTATGAACCGAGCCATGCTCGATCAACTAGTAGAGGAACAGGTGGCAGCAGTACTGGTTGCAGTAAACAACTCGACGACTGATGTTGGGAATTCGAGACCCACAAACAACAACACTCGTGGTTGTACTTATCAAGACTTCCGGAAGGTCATGATTGGAGGTTTTGGAGGTACTGAGGGGGCAGTTGTTCTGGTTCGATGGATTGAAAGATTGGAGATGGTATTCCGAATTTGTGGTTGTTCGGAAGAGGACAGGGTTAAGTTTGCATCATTTACTTTCCTGGATGCTGCCTTAACCTGGTGGAACAATTACTTGAAATTGGCTGGCTATGACACTGCTTATGCAATGTCATGGGAAAGCTTCAAAGAGATGGTTCTCAAGAAGTATTGCCCTCGCAATGAGGTGAAGAAGTTGGAGGTTGAGTTTTGGAACCTCAAGGTACAAGGTACCAATATGGCTGTGTATAATCAACGTTTTCAGGAGCTTGCCTTACTATGTCCCGATATGGTCCAAACTAAAACCCGTCTACTGGAAAGGTACATTGGCGGATTACCCCCATCTATCAAGGGTAATGTTACAACTTACAAGGCTGCTGACCTCCATGAAAATATGGAAGTAACCAATAAGTTAATGGACCAGGTAATCGAGGATTCAGCTGAAACGGTAATGACCAACAAGCGAAAATGGGATGATCATTCCCGAAACAGCAACCACCACCCAAACAAGAAACAAGAAGTTGCTAAGGTCTATGTTGCGGGGCCAACGGAGAAGAAAGGGTATGCAGCTGGACTAGCTGAGAAAAAGGGTTATGCCGGGAAGCACCCGCTGTGCAATCGCTGTAAACTACACCACAGCGGACTGTGCATAGTAAAATGCCGCAACTGTCAGAAGGTTGGGCATATGGCTAGAGACTGTAGGTCAAGAACTCTCGCAACGGCACAGACAGCACCGGGGCAAAATCCGAAAGCTAACGTGACTTGTTTTTGGTACGGGAAAAAGGGGCACTAAAAAAATGAGTGTCGTGAGCCAAGGAACCAAATTGCTGGAGGAAATCAAGTAGCTGTTGTACAGCAGGGAAATCATGGTAACGACGGAGGAGCCCGTTGAAGGGTCTATGCAGTGGGTAAAATGGAAGCCCAAGATGACCCGAACGTCGTAACGGGTACGTTCCTTTTAAATAACCGCTACGCATCCATATTGTTTGATACGGGGGCAGATAGGAGTTTTGTTTCAACTGCATTTAGTACACTACTGGGTATCGCGCCGACCACCTTAGATAACGTATACAATATGGAGTTAGCTAATGGGAACGTAGAAAGGGTAGACACTATTGTAAGGGGTTGTACTTTAAATCCGTTAAATCACCTATTCAACATCGATCTTATGCCGGTAGAATTAGGTAGTTTTGACGTCATTATCGGTATGGACTGGTTGTCAAAATATCATGCCACCATTCTTTTCGACGAGAAAATCGTTCGACTGCCTTATGGGAACGAGGTTCTAATCGTCGAAGGCGATAGAAGAGACCGAAGAAACGCCTTGAGACTAAACGTTATCTCTTGCACTAAGGCTCAGAAATGACTTGAGAAATTATTCCTTCTCTTCCTAGCACAAGTCTTCGAAAAGGAAGAAAAGGAGCCGGAAGGAAAACGTTTGGAAGATGTACCAATCGTAAGAGATTTTTCAGAAGTCTTCCCCGAAGACTTACCTAGACTCCCGCCAAACCGACAAGTCGAGTTTCAAATCGACCTAATACCTGGTGCCGCACCCGTGGCATGAGCACCTTATCGGTTAGATCTGACGGAACTACAAGAACTATCGAACCAATTGTTGGAACTCTCAGAGAAAGGATTCATCAGACCGAGTTCTTCTCCTTGAGGAGCTCCAGTTCTATTTGTCAAAAAGAAAGATGGATCTTTCAGAATGTGCATTGATTACCGTGAACTAAACAAGATAACCATCAAAAACTGTTACCCACTCCCTAGAATCGATGATCTATTCGACCAACTCCAGGGTTCGTGTGTTTACTCCAAAATCGATCTGAGATCCGGATACCACCAACTTAGGGTTCGGGAAGAGTATATCCCAAAAACAGCATTCAGAACTCGTTACGGTTACTACGAGTTCCAGGTTATGCCATTTGGCTTAACCAACACACCGACAGTATTCATGGATCTTATGAATCGAGTGTGCAAGCCGTATCTGGACAAATTTGTGATCGTCTTTATCGATGACATCCTGATATATTCTAAGAGCGAGAAGGAACACGAGGAACACCTCAGGCTAATCTTAGAGCTATTAAAGAAAGAAGAATTGTACGCAAAGTTCTCAAATTGTGAATTTTGGATTCCAACTGTTCAATTTCTAGGACACGTGATTAATAGTCAAGGCATCCATGTAGATCCTGCAAAGATCGAGTCAATAAAGGATTGGGCGACACCCACAACACCCACCGAAATACGCCAATTCCTAGGACTTGCTGGGTACTACAGGAGGTTTATCGAGGGATTCTCGAAGATTTCTAAGTCCTTGACTAAATAAACCCAAAAGAACGTAAGGTTAGAATGAGGGGATAAAGCGGAAGAAGCCTTCCAACTCCTTAAGGATAAGTTGTGCAGCACACCTATCTTAGCCCTACCTGAAGGCAGTGAAGACTTTGTGGTTTACTGCGACGCCTCACACAAAGGGCTAGGAGCTGTCTTGATGCAACGAGAGAAGGTGATAGCCTATGCCTCTCGACAACTGAAAACACACGAGAAGAACTATACTACACACGATTTGGAATTGGGATCGGTAGTTTTTACACTCAGGATCTGGAGACATTACCTCTATGGCACCAAGTGTGTAGTCTACACTGACCACAAAAGTCTGCAACATATCCTTGACCAAAAGGAGCTCAATATGAGACAACACCGTTGGTTAGAATTGCTCAGCGATTATGACTGCGGAATTCGATACCACCCAGGCAAAGCAAACGTGATAGCGGATGCTCTTAACCGAAAAGAATTACCAAAACCCCTTAGAGTATGATCGTTGGGTATGACAATAGTCTCACCGCTCCCATCGAAAATCCTTGAGGCTCAGGCCGAGGCACTCAAGGAAGAAAACAGACCTAACGAGAAAATTTATGGGATGCCCAAGAATGAAAATGGATTCGTGAAAAGAGCTGATGGAACATTGTGTTTCAAAAACAGAAGTTGGGTCCCACTCTGTGGAGGGATACGTGACCTTATCATGAACGAATCCCATAAACCTAAATACTCCATCCACCCAGAAGCCGACAAAATGTATCTCGATCTGAAGAAACTCTAATGGTGGCCCAATATGAAGGCTGACATTGCAACCTATGTCAGTCAATACTTAACGTGCTTGAAAGTCAAAGCTGAACATCAGCTGCCATCGGGTTTACATGTACAACCCGAGATTCCTGAATGGAAGTGGGAACACATAACGATGGACTTCATTACCAAATTGTCAAGGACATCTAGCGGTTATGACACCATTTGGGTAATCGTTGATCGTCTCACCAAGTCCGCCCACTTCCTACCGATCAAAGAAAACAACGGCATGGATAAACTTGCACGGTTATACGTGAAGGAAATAGTTACACGACATGGAGTCTCGATTTCTATCATCTCCAATAGAGACAGTCATTTCACATCAAAATTTTGGAGATCATTACAAGATGATTTGGGAACTGATCTTGATATAAGCACCGCATACCATCCTCAGACAGATGGTCAAAGCAAAAGAACCATTCAAAACTTAGAGGACATGTTGCGAGTGTGCGTGATAGACTTTGGAAATGGCTGGGATAGGCATCTGCCGTTAGCCGAGTTTTCTTACAATAACAACTATCACACAAGCATCAAAGCTGCACTCTATGAGGCACTTTATGGTCGAAAGTGCAGATCACCTATCTGCTGGGTTGAAGTCAGAGAAAGTCAGCTCACTGGTCTCGAACTTGTACACGAGACTACTGAAAAGATTGTGCAAATCAAGAGCTGGATGCAAGCGGCTCGAGACCGTCAGAAAAGCTATGCAGACAAGAGACGAAAACCACTTGAGTTTCAAGTTGGTGATCGCGTCATGTTAAAAGTCTTGCCATGGAAAGGCGTTATTCGATTTGGAAAACGTGGGAAATTAAATCCCCGCTAAATTGGACCTTTCAAAATCCTCACCAGAATCGGGCTGGTAGCCTACCGACTCGAGTTACCGCCAGAACTCAGTTCTGTACACAATGTGTTTCACGTGAGCAACCTGAAGAAATGTCTCTCAAACGAAACACTTGCCATTCCTCTGGAGGTAATCCAGGTTGACGAGAGACTGAATTTCATTGAAGAACCTATCGAAATAATGGATCGGGAAATCAAATGGTTTAAGCAAAGCCGCATTCCTATTGTCAAAGTTCATTGGAACTCTTGAAGAGGTCCCGAATACACGTGGGAACGTGAGGACGAGATCAAGCGAAAATACCCACACCTTTTCTCAAATTCATGGGTAACTCTAAGTGAAAACCGAGGACAGTTTTCCTTCTAAGGCGGGGAGGATGTGACAAACGGTAATTTTCCCACTAATATTTTAATAATAAATGTCAATTTATTATTACACAACTGTTAGACTGAACATTTCTATGTTCACATAACTATTACGGGAAGCAAACCCGCACGCTGTAGCGTACAATAACTCACCAAAACTATTTAAATTTATCAGAAAAAGTGAATTTATCACTTTCTGACAATTACAGACACCAACGTAACAAAAACGAGAGGTTATTTTGTTTTTCCTTAAAAACGACACCACACGCGTGCCGACACCACATTAGTAAAGGTTTAATTCTATAATTCATTTTCGGAGTCAATAAATTTTATTTTATGTCAGTTTTATAAAAACGACTCCAGATTTATGATTTTCACATTTATGTGAAACCGGGGTACCACGATTTCGCCTCAGCTCAACAGAACACGGGGTATACAAAACATAATTAAAACAACTAAAACCCACCCACTCATACACACGTGATCCTTATCTTTTTCTTTTCTTCGATATCACCACACAAACCTCAATACATATGTTTGACTTCTTCTGGTGATGTATCCCAGGAAGTCACCATCAACACCAACCATCGCCATCTATACATGGATTCTTATACTTTCGAGCCTCCCCAGGATTTTGTCGACACCTAAAACTCATCCCCATAAGTCAACCCAGCTTTGAAATCGAGGAAGGAGGGGGAGAAGAGCTGAGAATGGTGGAATCTTATCCTTTGGAGATCAAAAGGAAACCAAAATCTTTCCACTAATTCTTCTTTATGTACAGCCGAATTTCCAGCAATGCACCACTCATCCTCATCTCACCACAAATTATTCTTATCAGTCGAAGGATTCGAGAGGAAGCAGGGGTGTGTGGAATTGCTTAGAAATCGGATTGGGTTTATTTGTGTCTCCTGTAAATCGACACTTGATCTTCTTTGTAAGGTTAATCTTTTTATTGTCTTTGAAACTGATTTGATGTGATTATTATTTTTCTCGAATCGTTATATATAAATTTTTCCTTGTTGTTGATATGATTTTTGTGGTATAAAGAGTATGTCGAATGACTGTTAGGTTGTGGTGTGGTAAAAAGTTTTAAAACTGGAAATCTAGGAATAAGTGTTGGCTCAAAATCAGTAAGTGTACGCTGTTAAAAAGTGTTGTGTTCAAGTTTTTATTAATCCTTTTGATCAAACCATAAGCAGAAAAGGGAGTTAATTAAATCTAGGATAAAAGAAAAATTAATGTTTGAGTTAAGCTTAAATGATTGTGGGTATGTCGTGTTCAAATGCTTGTGATAAGATTTACACCTCGTATGTTGTTGTGTTCATCCTGTGGTTAGTTCATGTTTGGGTCTATAATCATGGTTTGCTCGAATATGTTTATGTTCGTGTTAAGATTTGGTTACATGGGTTCATAGTCGAGGTACATGCTCATAAGGTGTTTGAGTTTTGGTTCAAATAGATTGTGTGTTGATACTCAAAAACCTGTGTTTTTGTTCGAATTGGCTTAACTCTGTACTCGATACTTTGGTTGTGTTTGTACTCAGCTCGAGTTGTGTAGGACTTAGAATTTGTGTGCTTGTAGCTATAAGTCAAGTCATGTTGTTTTTGGAACTATATTTGAGGTTAAGCATAGTTGGATGTTGTCTCGAGTCATGGGTATAGTACCCTTAGTCTTGCGTGAAAGGTAGCATGGTTTGTATGTTTTGTTGTTCCACGAGCTGAGAGACCATGGGTTATGGTCACCGAGCTCAACTCGAGCTTTGGTTGGCTTGTTCTTTCCTTGTTTGGTTCGACCAGTGAGTCGTTAAAAACACCCACGGGGTGCTATTTTTACTCGCTCACACAAAGGGTTCACACCCTATGATCGAGCTCTTTTAAATCATGTCCTCGTCAAGTTCAGGGTTCGAATCCCTTTCCTCACACGTCTGCACAACAAAAACACTTGTAAATCTATATGTTGTTTTCTAAAATATGGTATACTGGTCTTCCTAGTTTACCATGTGTGGGCTGAGATTTCTTAAACCCCATGGTGGGCTAGTATGTTAAATTACCAGGCCACAATCTCTTTAAGCTTTAAATGGCAGAATTGGGCTGAAGTCCATGTAGCAAAATAAAAGTCCGCTGGCCTTCTTACAGTCAATAGTGAGTGAGTTAATTTTGTCCGCTTAATGTTGGGCCACAGCCCAACTCGTCACAAACCTTAACATAGTAACGAATTTGAATAATCTGTTCCGAATACACGAGTTGTGATTGCCATAGTTCGAGTGGTCGTTTACAATTATTACAACTTATTATTTTACGGTTTAAAAACAACTCGATTAGTTATTGTCCCGTTACACATCACAAAACCTTAACAACTCGATATATATATATATATATATATATATATATATATATATATATATATATATATATATATATATATATATATATATATATATATATATATATATCTAGACCATACAACATAACTAGAATTTAACGTGATTACTATTTTTACAAAACGCCTTAAATTATAAACCATTTTGGTTGTCGTAGCACATACAATGAAAAACCCTTTTTATATATCTAGCGACATATGAACAAGGTGAAAAACTAAATTTGTGAATATAAACTAGTTCATTGATTTGTTTGCATATAAACTCGATGTGTTTTATCAAAACTGATATAAGTTCGTTAGATTATGAAACGATTATTTTCAAACACAAGTCTTGCAATTTTTGTTAACACGAGGATTACTTATTACCCAAGAGCTTATATACATGAATTATTAACTTATCGTTAAGCGACATAAACAATGATGAGGAGTTTTCAAACGTAACATTCCTTTATAAAAACTATATGTATGTACAAATATAAATATACACACACCATCATACACACACTTACACATATACACACACTTGGTAATATATACTCATTTAACGACAACGTTTCCAAATTTCGTCAACATTTGACATGCGATGGTAATTGTCTTCTGTACGTAGTCTTCCGATTTCTGTCAAACCGGAGACTTATCCACTTTGATCTTTTTCTATTATACACTTATACCCTTCCAATGAGCCAATACCTTCAAATGTTAGAACATTGTTCCAAACTTAAATGCTGTCACACCAGCAACAATAACATAAACTCTTTAGAGCTTCTGAAGTTCTTAAATTTAGACTGTGAACTAAAACAAACCTTACTAATCTGGGTCGCGTGTTGGTGCTAGACATTGTCTGAACTATTGTGTTATCTGACTGCTATTTACCAAGGTGAGTTTATAGCCCCACTCTATTTAAACTTGTTTTACAATTGGGGTGAAAAACATGCAAAACTATTTTATGGACCAAACTATTGTCTATGCTATTACGTGGATTAGCCTAAGCCCTGTTATGTCCCATTATGCCCAACTCATGAACCGTCAATTCCCACTGGGAAGCGCGAATGTTATAAATAGATCTATTGAGAGTAACGTCCCTGTTCCGGTTGACCGGATAGACAAACGAACGTATACCATGTCGAAACACAAGTGTCTGGGATAAGTACTTGCCGGGCCTTTATATTTAACATGCTTCTAGAGCATGCACACTGTTATAGCTTCGGTTGCATGAACTTAGTGCTAACGTAATAGACTGTATTTTTTTATGGCATTACATGGGTTGTAATGTTCATGTGCCAAACTCATGGTCCAACTGCTGATTTGACCGCTTACTGATAAACTTATGAACTCACCAGCTTTTTGCTGACTTACCCGGACTCTCATCACCTCAACAGGTGGAGTTCCAAATCGAATTGGTGCCAGGTGCCGCACCAGTTGCTCGAACACCATATCGCTTAGCTCCTTCGGAAATTCAAGAGTTATCCAACCAATTGCAAGAACTTACAGATAAAGGTTTTATTCGACCAAGTTCATCACCATGGGGAGCTCCAGTCCTATTCGTTAAAAAAAGATGGATCCTTCAGAATGTGCATTGACTACAGGGAGTTAAATAAACTAACTGTAAAGAACCGATACCCACTTCCAAGAATCGATGATCTTTTCGACCAACTCCAAGGTTCAAGCGTGTATTCCAAGATCGATTTACGATCAGGATATCACCAACTTAGAGTTCAAGAAGAGGACATTCTAAAAACGGCATTCAGGACTCGTTACGGTCACTACGAGTTCCAAGTTATGCCATTCGGTCTAACTAATGCACCAGCAGTATTCATGGATCTCATGAATCGAGTGTGTAGACCATACTTGGATAAGTTTGTGATTGTATTCATATATGACATTCCAATTTACTCTAAGAATAAAAAAGAACATGAAATACATCTCAAGCTAATCCTAGAGCTACTCAAGAAAGAAAAGTTGTACGCTAAATTCTCAAAATGTGAATTTTGGATCTCAAGTGTACAATTCTTGGGTCACATAATTGATAGTCACAGTATTCATGTGGATCCCGCAAAGATCGAGTCCATAAAGAATTGGGCTGCCCCTACGAATCCAATGAAAATACGTCAATTTTTAGGACTTGCTGGATATTACCGTAGATTCATTGAAGGTTTTTCCAAGATAGCAAAGCCTTTGACTAAATTGACTCAAAATAATGTGAAATTCAATTGGGACGAAAAAGAAGAAGAAGGGTTTCAAATTCTAAAGGAGAAATTATGCAGTGCACCTATTTTAGCCCTACCCGAAGGTAGCGACGACTTCGTCGTGTACTGTGATGCCTCGCATAAAGGCTTGGGAGCAGTCTTGATGCAAAGACAGAAGGTGATAGCTTAAGCCTCTCGGCAACTTAAAAAGCACGAGAAAAACTACACCACTCATGACTTGGAGTTAGGATCAGTCGTTTTTGCTCTCCAAATTTGGAGACATTATCTCTATGGTACAAAGTGTATAGTATACACGGATCACAAAAGCTTGCAACTTATTCTAGACCAGAAGGAGCTAAACATGAGACAGTGCCGCTGGTTAGAATTACTCAGTGATTACGATTGCGAAATTCGTTATCACCCGGGTAAAGCAAACGTCATAGCAATGCTCTCACTAGAAAAGAAAGACTCAAACCTTTAAGGGTTAGGTCATTGGGAATGATGATAGTATCACCACTCCCCTCACAAATCCTTGCAGCGCAAACTGAAGCTATCAAGGAAGGAAACCGCCAAAAGAAAATCTCTACGGAATGTTAGAGAACAAAAACGGTTTTGTAAAGCGTTCTGATGGAACGTTATGCTTCAAAGACAGAAGTTTGATACCACACTATAGAGGTATACGGGATTTGATTATGCATGGATCGCATAAGTCAAAATACTCTATTCATTCGGGATCCGACAAAATGTACCACGATCTCAAAAAGTTATACTAGTGGCCTAACATGAATGTCGATATTGCCGAATATGTCAGAAAATGCTTGACGTACTCTAAGGTCAAGGCCGAGTGTAAAAAACCATCGGGATTACTACAACAACCCAAGATTCCTGTATGGAAATTGGAAAGAATCATGATGGATTTTGTTACCAAATTACCCAGGACATCGAGCGGTTATGACGCCATTTGGGTAATTGTTGACCGTCTTACAAAATCTACTTACTTCATTCCAATCAAAGAAACTTATGATATGAACCAGCTGACCAAGCTGTATCTCAAAGAAATAGTTTCTAGGCATGGTGTGCCAATTTCGATTATCTCAGATAGAGATAGCAGATTCACTTCTAATTTTTGGCAGTCACTCCAGAAAGCTTTTGGAACTAAGCTATATATAAGTACTGCTTATCATCTGCAAACTGACGGTCAAAGCGAAAGAACCATACAAACCTTGGAAGATATGCTACGAGCTTGTATCATCGACTTTGGTAAAAGTTGGGATCACCATTTACCGTTAGTCGAATTCTCTTACAACAATAGCTATCATTCCAGTCTTAATCATCACCTTTCGAAGCTTTGTATGGTCGGAAGTGTCGATCTCCCATTTGCTGGAATGTGGTTGGTGACGTCCAACTCACAGGTCCAGAGATTGTAAGGGACACAACTAAAAAGATTATTTAGATCAGAAGCAGACTACAAGCTGCTAGAGATCGCCAGAAAAGCTACGCTGACACTAGATGAAAACCCTTGGAATTCCAAGTTAGAGATAGGGTTATGCCAAAAGTCTCGCCTTGGAAAGGCGTAATCCATTTCGGAAAACGTGGTAAACTGAGTCCACGATACATTGGACCATTCAAAATTCTGGAAAGGATTGGTCCGGTAGCATAAAAACTTGAGCTACCTCAAGAATTAAGTGGAATCCATAACACTTTCCACGTGTCAAACCTTAAGAAATGTCTATCTGATGAAAGCCTTGTCATTCCACTCGAAGAGATCAAACTCGATGACAAACAATATTTCATTGAGGAACACATTGAAATAATGGAGCGTGAGGTCAAACAGTTGAAACAAATCCGAATCCCCATCGTCAAGGTACGTTGGAATTCTCGCCGAGGGCCTGAATACACCTGGGAAAGAGAAAACGAAATATCCGCATCTCTTTTCGGGTACAACAAGCTAAATCACGAGGGCGTAATTTTCGTAACCGGGGGAGGCTGTAGCCCCTCGCACATTTCAGGTCACTATTTAACGCCATATTTATATTTATTATTACTTTATTATTTAACATAAATACCTTTTGTATATAATCTCAAAAGATTAATCATGTAAATTTTCCTCGACCAACACAAGACTAGGATAAGTCTATGTGTTCAAAATACTCATATATCACCAATAGTCATATTTTATATGAAATATTGTCATTTTGTTATTTTTACGTGAGCATTTTATTTCTTACGTAATACGCGTATTAGGTTTTAACAACATATTTGTACTCTATTAGACTTATCACACTTTTATATACCTAGTTGGAGTATATTGATAAGTTTAGACATTTTCATAGGTATTATATTCTTATGTTACCCGGTTTTAAGTTTTGGGACTTAACGACTTAACATTAGCAATTACCGGGACCAAACTATACCCCGTAGGAGGCATGCTTCACCATGAAGTAAACTTAAGATAAACTTACCACCTCATAAGCATGATGTAAAACCCAAAAATTTTGAACATGTAAAATACCCAGAATACCCTTTGATCTCAAATTCAAAAAAAATCGTTTAAGCATTAAGACATTTCATCCAGAATATAACCCAAGTATCTAACTATGAATAATTGAACGAATAAAAGTAATACGATAATAAAGACTTATGATAAAACGAATGGTACACATCTAATTATCATCACACGCCTACATACATGTTTTGGTTAAGGTCCATTTTATTTTTAACTTTTGTACACAACTTACACTATACAAAATAAACAAGATATCTTTTCAAATTTGGAAGGGGACGATTTGTTCCTATCCCCTCCCTTAAGGCCGGCCTCTCCCTCTCCTTAATATCACCTCACGATTTTCTTGTTCCACAAAATATTTATCACACAAAAAATAAATAAAACCCTAAAATCTCCCAAAGTCGGCCGCTACTTCTTGTTCTTTTGTTCTTCCTGTTCGAAATCAAAACACAAGCAAAGGAGTATTTTGATAGTGTATTGGAGGTTTTGGTCGTGGGTTTGTTTCTAGTTTGTAGGTGGTAGGAAGCCGTGTGGTGTTGTGGCTCTTGAGCTTTGTTCTTCGATTTGATCTTCAAGGGTAACGATGCATCATCTTGTTTTTGTTTCCTTCATATTGATCTCCTTCTCTAACATTAACATGTCACCTAAATGCTTATATGAATCGGCTAAATAGTATACACATAAAATCATAAGAAATCTCACATGAAATCATAAGAATTGTCACATGAAATAACGAATTAGGGTTAGGGTTTTGATAGAATTGTGTGGGTGATCCTTGTGGGATTTTGTGAACATGTTAATATGGTGTTAAAATCCAGGTCTTATGAATTATGAGGGTCGTGTATGCGTTTGGGTGCGTAAACATGTGTTATAGTGTCTAAAAAGGAATCCTGATTTTGAGACAGCATGTATACCTGAATTTGTGAGCGAGTTATGTCATGATATAAAATGGTTTGATTCGTTTCTTTTCATGAAAACTTAGTTTTATTTATTAGTTAAGTTCTCCAATTGATTTAGAGTGATTTCGAGTTGGCTTGGTCGTGTTTTTATTTTTGTGTGATTAAGTGTTGAAACTGAATTCGAGAGTCTGAAAATCAGTCCACTTTGTTAATTTTTAATTTACAAACCATGAGGAGTTGGGTCATAAAACTCTCCAGTATGTAACGTCTATATGAATAGTAATATCATGAATTTTTGGGGGTTTTTCCTGGATGTATTGGTGGGTCATACAAGTGAATACTTTCTGGGTACTACAACAGGTAGGTTTGCTGGGCAGTCTGAGTTTGAGTATTTTTGGTATGGGGTTAAACTAACTAATAAATTTTGGAAAAATTCGTGTCAGTTCTAAAGACATTGAAGTATCTGTGTGAATTTTTGTGGATTTTATTTTAGAGTTCTGATGTGGTACAAAAATTCGTAAAGTGGTGACCTGTTTATGGGTAAAAGCTGTTAATACAACAAAAAGGCTAAACAAGTATATAACTTAATCATAAAGAGTAAAATTGATCATAAGCTATAATCCTTACATTAATTTGATATTCAAGAAGTAACTAAGATACTATATATGGAAACCTGCTAATTATGGAAACTTACTAATTCGGGAAACCTGCTAAAAATAGAAAGTTACTTAAAATGGTTAACCTACTTAAAGAGGAAACTTACTATTTTTGGAAAGTTACTATTTTTGGAAAGCTGCTATAAAAGGAAAGTTACTAAAAATGGAAAGCCGACTAAAATGAGTAATCTGATTTAAAATAAGTTATTAATAAGACGATCATGAATTCGTGTAGATCCGCTGAAGAAGGAGTTGCTTCCAATCTTTATGTTTTCTGCTATGTTTGCACTTGCGGTCTAAGGTAAAGATATTCTGACCTTATCTCTTAAGGTTTCTCATGATTCGTACACATCTTTGGATATTAGTTTTGATTATGATACCTTTGATCTGAGCCTTCCTAGTATGGCTTCCCTTGACTTTTGCTCTAGTTGAACCTTTGCTATGCACCCTTAGATTTCTGAACCTTTGCTTTGAACCTTTGATATGAACCTTTGACATTTGGACTTTTATTATGACTCTTTGATGACTTAGACATTTGACTTTGATATGATATGACATTTGAACCCTTCAGTTTGATACCCGAGTCAATTTGTTTCCTAGCCATGAAGGTAACATGGCTGTGTCATTGATGCACCAATGGCATGACTCTAGTGTGGTTGAGTGATGTTCCACACCGTCCCTTTTTATTATGTATTTTGTTTGGCCACTATTTTTGGTGACTGGTGCTGTGTGCAAGACACGCCTTTCACAATGCAGGGGCGTATGGATGCATCCTAGGTTCGATTTGTAATTTAGTGGATATGACATGATATGTTCGGTGACTGATGCATGGGTGCAATCCACGTCTTTCACATGTTCGGGAGCTGATCACTCCATTGGTTACTTGAGGACTCCCCTCTTATTACTTTTGGTATTTCGAGGTCACCCCTCTGAATACATGATTACTTATGCTATGAAGATATGATATGATATGATTTGTTTGGGCTCGGGTTTGATTACTGGTCTTCCATTGCACTTTGATATTCATTCGTTTATGCCTTATGCTTTTCCCAATGCACCATACTTTATATGTCCGTTCCTTATCTTTTGGTTTCGTTTATATATATCTGTTCACTGGGCTTTTTAAGCTTAGCCGCATTTCTTTTCCTGTGGCAGGTTTTAGTAGGAAGCTGGGTTATGAGTGGAGAGTACTTTTGGACTTAGAAGACTACATTTTGATAGTTATTCTGGATTAGAGATGACTAGAAGTGTTTACATTTTCAGACTTAGTATTTTATTGTTGTTCTCATCTGTAACCTTGAACTTCAGATTTTTCCTTTGTAACCTTTGAGATTCCTTTGTATTACTAACTGTATGCTTGTGTTTGCTTTGATATGACATCATAATGTAATACTTCTACCCTTATCGGGTTGGGGTGTTACAATTATGGTATCAGAGCCCAGGCTGCGACTTGTAGTACATTAAACCTTGACCTATGAAGTTTGGACCATTAAGTTTCCACTGTAGGCGCTCATAAGACACCCTTTGAGAATTTGCTTTAGGATCTCCCCATAGGAACATAAGTTATTGCCGGTGAGGAATGGGTAGACTAGAACATCTATGTAAGTAGCATTGCTTCTGCATCACTCTGATTCGTGCCTCTGCCCTTAGTTTTGCCTTATAAGAACATTGTTTCAGAAGTTGGAAAGTTTTGCTCAACCTAAGTTTAGCAACCAAGTAAGTTTACAATGCCTCGAGAACTACATGGATACCTTACACCATTTAAGTTTCACTCTCTGATTTTGATCACCATTTTCGATTTTATTTGATTAACAGTTCGATACCTTTCCGACCATCCCGAGGGTTACTTAACCGTAATGTGTTTGACACATTCTGTAAATTCATTACGTATACTGGATATAATGTATCATCTGATACTACTCAGTTCTGCGTAATCCATTACTACTCCTATGAGAACTCTGGTAACTATTAACCATGAATATATGGAGATTTGTTCCCTCCCTTCGAATGATGAACTTTGTCTGCCAATCAGTTCCTTTGGAAGGATATGATGAAAATAATATCTCAGTATGGATTTGTTAACTAAGCATGATGATGCTGACAACTGATATCCCATACCTCTCATTTTGACAACCATGCGACCTTCGTATTACCAATGATACACACCCTACCTGCCACTTATGCTAAGAAGCTAAGCAAGATTCCAACACCTTGAACTGTTCGCTTATCTATCTCAATACTTTGATGAACCATGTACTTGACTCTGATATATGAACTATCCGTCTGGTTTAACGACCGTATTCGTTCTACGGATCTTTTTACTCTTGATATAATTGACTTTGAGGTCTTTTGGTTATGGATTGGATGGCTCTTCGTAAAGCTACCATAGACTACTATATCTGAAATGTGATCTTTAACAATCTGCTTCACCCTACTTTTGTTATGATGACTCTCAACCACTTAAATCTGTTAAGATTAATGTTGCTATGGAAGCACAGACCCCGATCTCATTTGATTGTCAAGTTTCTCCTGACACCTATTAGTATCCACCGTTGGAAGCTCTGGCATTGAAAGTATTTTGTTGTACGAAAATCTTCTGATGTTCTCTGATGAACCTCTTGGTATTCCCTCCTTCTTGGAAGGTAGAGTTGGCATTGAACTGATCTCAGTTGAAGAAACCATGATGCCATAGAAGTTGAGAGATTGAAGGAGCTGGTGGAATATGATTTTGTTCACCCTAGTGCTTCTCTTGGGATGCTCCTGTTGGTTTATGAAAAAGAAAGAGGGAAGTATGCGGCGGCGTATCGACTATCTTGAACTTAACCATATCACTATCCGTAATCATTATCCATTTCCACGCGTCAATGATTGATTTGGTCTATCTTTGAAACTCCATATCAGACGGCCTCATTTAGGTTTGAAGGACTGAAGAAGCAACCACAAGAACTTCTAAGAAGGGAGTTGACTAACTGAGAGTAACCTCCGTGAAGCATTTCAGTTTTATTCGTGAAGAAGAAGATAGGTGATGTGAAGTAGATATGAAGTTTCCCAAAGACGATTCCTGAAGCTGCTTTCGTACTCGTTGTGATCATTATGAGTTTTAATGATGCCAATTGTATTGGCTAATAGAATCATGTTTTTCGCGAGTATTTGGACAAATTGTCATAGTATGACGTTGTGTTGTGTTCAGAGATGAAAGAGGAACATGGAGATCATTCTCGTATTAAGTTGAAATGACCCTTTATTCTAGAAGAGTATATTTGATTTGGCGTTCATAAGCTGCAGCAGATAGTACTACTATGGATCCCGAGAAGACTGAGTTGTCCACCGAATGAGCCAAGATCGACGAAAGTTACTGAAGTTAGAAATCTTACGGAAAAGTAGTGGAAGATGTTCACGACTGGCGTTACCATCAATGAAGCATATGAGAAGAGGAGAGACACTTAGAAGGGACTCGATTATACCTTATGCAGCACATGGAGATTTCAGCTTGGGCATCAAGATAACCAGACTGTAGGAGACGAACTATTCAACCCAGAGTTGACAGTAGCGGTGTTTACATTGAAGATTGGAAGACATTCTTGCGAAGACGAAGGTGGTGGCAAACATAGAATGAGAATGTAATCGAGTTGGCGAATTTGGAGCTGTGCTAGAAGACTTGTTGAAGACACGCAGTCTTGCTTCTCTATTCATTTTAGTTGTACTAAGATGAATTGAGAGCAGAAGCAGACTTGCGGATGGAGGGATGCACAGTGATCTTGTAAGAGATTCGCGTTACTACACCACACTTCCAAGAAGAGTTGCCGAAGGCTTGAGGAACCAGACTCAAGTTTATAATTCCTTTTCACCGTAGGATCAGATGTACAAGCATAGACATACTACTCGAACTTGGAAGAAATTTTGAAATTTTGTATTTGAATGGACAAATTTTGAAGCAGGCATTTGGGTTTGGATGAGTTGATTATGTGATGGATGAAGTTATCAATAACGTAATTCACTTCTGCTTAACCCCCATAAGCTTCCGTTACCTGATAATAGGATCCTTTGAATGATTTATGTTCCCTATTAGAAATTACGTTCTGTGTTCATTATGCGTTTGTTGGATGATGGTTTTGTTATGAGAACTTTGATGAATTGTGGAAGAACTGATGCTTTTGACGACGTACTTCATTTGATGCTTACTAAGTTCCGTTACGTTATCTATACGATCTATTTCTTTATTTTTGAATCCGTAATGATGTTTGATTCGGACCAACCCTAGGAGGTTGAAGGACTGTTAGGTGGTTAAGATAAGTTGCTTATTTCACGACTTGAGATAAAGTATGGTCATCATAAGGGCATATTTATATGATGCTAGTATTATGACGTCTGGCCAACGTGATAATACTTACATCATATAACGTGCACTTATTGTAATCATAGGATATTTCGAGGAGTGCCTTAGAAGCCTTAGAATTTCTGATATCTGATTGAGACTTTAGGTTCATTCTACCTATACGCTTAATCTGCCTTCACCCTTATACGATTTGATACGTTTGGATACTCGACACGCGTTTGCTGACCTCTGTACTTCCGATAAGAATCTTAGGTCCTGTTGTAGAGCTTTCTGCCATTTGATGTTATCAAACAATCTGTTTTCTGTCTGTATGGATTCGATCTGTTATTGTGAAGGAGTACACCTATGTTTTGCTATATATACGGCTCACATTCGATGAATCTGTTATGAATTAAGATATGAGATTTTGGATTCTGAGAAAACAAGACATGTCTGTTTATGAGAATACCTTTGAAAGGTTATATTGAAGACGAGACTATTTGAAATCTGAAGAGTTAAGCATATATATATTTCTGCGATTCGGTACGTTCTCATCTGATTTGTCTAATCAAATTCCACAGACGATATATCCGTCAAATCCTACGTATTCCCTGTATCTCTTCGAAGAGAATACGATTATCATCTGTTACGTTTGGTATATTATTCTTTTGATCTGGATTCAGTATGGTATGTCTTTTCTGAGGAAGCCGAAGCTATTTTGATCAACAAGATAGAGTCATGAGAAACAAGTCTTTTCTGAGGAAGCCGAAGCTATTTTTTTATAGTGTCTAAAAAGGAATCCTGATTTTGAGACAGCATGTATACCTGAATTTGTGAGCGAGTTATGTCATGATATAAAATGGTTTGATTCGTTTCTTTTCATGAACACTTAGTTTTATTTCTTAGTTAAGTTCTCCAACTGATTTGGAGTGATTTCGAGTTGGCTTGGTCGTGTTTTTATTTTTGTGTAATTAAGTGTTGAAACTGAATTCGAGAGTCTGAAAATCAGTCCAATTTGCCGATTTTTAATTTACAAACCATGAGGAGTTGGGTCATAAAACTCTCCAGTATGTAACGTCTATATGAATAGTAATGTCATGAATTTTTAGGGGTTTTTCCTGGATGTATTGGTGGGTCATACAAGTGAATACTTTCTGGGTACTACAACAAGTAGGTTTACTGGGCAGTCTGAGTTTGAGTATTTTTGGTATGGGATTAAACTAACTAATAAATTTTGGAAAAATTCGTGTCAGTTCTAAAGACATTGAAGTATCTGTGTGAATTTTTGTGGATTTTATTTTAGAGTTCTGATGTGGTACAAAAATTCGTAAAGTGGTGACCTGTTTATGGGTAAAAGCTGTTAATACAACAAAAAGGCTAAACAAGTATATAACTTAATCATAAAGAGTAAAATTGATCATAAGCTATAATCCTTACATTAATTTGATATTCAAGAAGTAACTAAGATACTATATATGGAAACCTGCTAATTATGGAAACTTACTAATTCGGGAAACCTGCTAAAAATAGAAAGTTACTTAAAATGGTTAACCTACTTAAAGAGGAAACTTACTATTTTTGGAAAGTTACTATTTTTGGAAAGCTGCTATAAAAGGAAAGTTACTAAAAATGGAAAGCCGACTAAAATGAGTAATCTGATTAAAAATAAGTTATTAATAAGACGATCATGAATTCGTGTAGATCCGCTGAAGAAGGAGTTGCTTCCAACGTTTTCTACTATGTTTGCACTTGCGGTCTAAGGTACAGATATTCTGACCTTATCTCTTAAGGTTTCTCATGATTCGTACACATCTTTGGATATTAGTTTTGATTATGATACCTTTGATCTGAGCCTTCCTAGTATGGCTTCCCTTGACTTTTGCTCTAGTTGAACCTTTGCTATGCACCCTTAGATTTGTGAACCTTTGCTTTGAACCTTTGATATGAACCTTTGACATTTGGACTTTTATTATGACTCTTTGATGACTTAGACATTTGAATTTGATATGATATGACATTTGAACCCTTCAGTTTGATACCCGAGCCAATTTGTTTCCTAGCCATGAAGGTAACATGGTCGTGTCATTGATGCACCAATGGCATGACTCTAGTGTGGTCGAGTGATGTTCCACACCGTCCCTTTTTATTATGTATTTTGTTTGGCCACTATTTTTGGTGACTGGTGCTGTGTGCAAGACACGCCTTTCATAATGCAGGGGCGTATGGATGCATCCTAGGTTCGATTTGTAATTTAGTGGATATGACATGATATGTTCGGTGACTGATGCATGGGTGCAATCCACGTCTTTCACATGTTCGGGAGCTGATCACTCCATTGGTTACTTGAGGACTCCCCTCTTATTACTTTTGGTATTTCGAGGTCACCCCTCTGAATACATGATTACTTATGCTATGAAGATATGATATGATATGATTTGTTTGGGCTCGGGTTTGATTACTGGTCTTCCATTGCACTTTGATATTCATTCGTTTATGCCTTATGCTTTTCCCAATGCACCATACTTTATATATTCGTTCCTTATCTTTTGGTTTCGTTTATATATATCTGTTCACTGGGCTTTTTAAGCTCAGCCGCATTTCTTTTCCTGCGGCAGGTTTTAGTAGGAAGCTGGGTTATGAGTGGAGAGTACTTTTGGACTTAGAAGACTACACTTTGATAGTTATTTTGGATTAGAGATGACTAGAAGTGTTTACATTTTCAGACTTAGTATTTTATTGTTGTTCTCATCTGTAACCTTGAACTTTAGATTTTTCCTTTGTAACCATTGAGATTCCTTTGTATTACTAATTGTATGCTTGTGTTTGCTTTCATACATAAGCCTACCTCTTAACTCTTTTCTCTGCATTTCCTATAAACAAAGTTACCAAATAATCAGTTTTGGTCTCCTCTCATACGTACATCAACATATCACAATCACTACTTAAGTTTTAAATCAAGAGAAAAGTTATGCTAAGAAAGATGAAGGCCATGATGTGTTCTACCTAGTCCAAGTGAAGATTTATTTATTCCAAGCTTACAGCAAGATCTACACAAGACCAAAAGCCTGATGTAGAAGTCCAAGCACAAGGTTTTCAATAGGCTACCACAAGTTGGACCTGGTTAGACCAAAAAGTAGCTATGACTCAAGATTCTTTATGGCGTTTTGACCACTTGAGGCCGAGACACGCCCAAGGCTGCTATCTCAAGGCCTTCTAAGCCGAGACATAGCAACGGCTATGGTCTTGGTTGTTGTCTCAATGTTGTGTGCCTAGCTGCATGGCTAGTTTGGGATTTGATGACCCGAAATTTGTCATTGAGACTTGTTCAATTAATTGACTCATTTTCTTGACCTTGAAAACCTATAAAAATTGAACATATCACACATATCATTACTGTGGAAAACTAAAAGGGGGGGTTGAATAGTTTTACCGGTTTTTCGTTAGTTGTAAAAGTTTACATATGAAAAACTTTGATTCGATTCTTTTGTTAAATCAATCAACACCAATATGAATACTAAGCTATACTATCTAATGTAAACAATAACTACAAATATATGAGATGGAAAGATCAAACCGAGACAACGAGATTTATAGTGGTTCGGTCACGAAGCTCTTCCTCGCCCTACTCCACTCCCCGAGTACCCAACTCGGGAGTTCTAAGTACTATGTCAACAAAGCTCCCTTCAGGCGGAGAAAATCGTACAATGTCGCTTATCACAATTTCCGACACTAAGCTAAATGTCGAGAACTAATCTTAGCTAGTACCAATCTACCACGATCCACACGATCCTTACTAAATCACACAATCAACACACTTCACACGATCTACCCGATCTACCCTTGATCCACTTGATCAACACACAAGCACATAAGCTACAAGAGATCTCCAAGATCTCAACAAGATCACAATGATCCACACTCACAAACTACACAAAGGAAAATCAACTTGGTGTATGCT
Organism: Artemisia tridentata subsp. tridentata; assembly: GCA_021014915.2. Taxonomy (NCBI): domain Eukaryota; kingdom Viridiplantae; phylum Streptophyta; class Magnoliopsida; order Asterales; family Asteraceae; genus Artemisia; species Artemisia tridentata. The sequence continues at coordinate 128,528,693 of CP139503.1, forward strand.
AAGATACAACAAGTATGTAACAAATGTTACAAGTGCACTAACTATAACTACAACACTTTGTATCTTCTTGATACTTTGTGTTCTTCTCTTGCACTAGTAGAGGAATGAAGGTGATCACTTGGTTGGATGATAGGATCACTCTTTAAACAAAGAAAACTAACTAAATGATCAAAGGAGAGTAAATGTGATAAGAGTTTTAAACTCAGAAAGTTGTGTGTGAAAAAGGATGCCTAAAAACTGTGAAGTGGGCTGGTATTTATAGGCAAGAAAAATCTAGCCATTACAGTGGGACAGTACCACTAAATACCACACGGTACCACTAAATTTATTGGTACCATGGTACCGTGCCAGAAAAAGACGCTCCATTTTTTGTTTTTAGTGGTGAAAGTTTATTCAGGGAAGTTTGGAGCTGATTTCGTGGGGAAAATAGCTGTTATGATTTTTAAACTTATTTTTCCAATAAAATATTTCTTTATAATTCAAAAATAATTTGTAAAATGTATTTTTGAAAAAAAAATGTTTTGTCACATTAAAAATGTGAAGTTTAAAACACAAATTCACTTCTTTGATCAATTGTCAAGTTGTAAATTTGTTTGTTCATACCTAGAGTGATTTACGTAGAAACGGGATATTTCGACTAAAAACTTGTTTACGTTAATTTTGATGTAAAGTGTTTTCACATTTTGTTATCATCAAAATGTGGAGTTATCAAAAGATATAAATAACGTTTTTAGGACATTATTTGCATCAACAATCTCCCGCTTTTTGATGTTGACAAAACATACACTCATTTTAAGTGAAAGATTAATTTTAACAAGTTTTTAGCATGAGTTTATATCCCATTTCTCCCCCTTTTTGTTGAAGCAAAAAGATCGCTAAGGCTCCCCTTTGATGAATACTCCCCCTCGTTTGGAGGACACCAAGGAATCGAGCAATGGTACTTGCTACAAAACATGGTTAGATGACACATATACAATATCTAACATGTAGCAACCAAGATAAATATCCAACCATAAACTAAGAAAAGGGCTAAGAAGCCAAAAACAATAAAGATAAAACAACCATGCAATAAGCCCATCTATTCATAAAGAGAAATGTCATACATAAAGTATGACTACAACATAATCATAAAAATAAACTACAAGAAGCACACATAAATCTTTAGTGGCTTAAGAGGCCCTAAGATTTGCTTCAATTCCAAAAGGGATCCTAGACATTCATTTTTGGAAGCTAAACATGAAAATGTTTAGTTGTGTGGGCTATTGGTTGGTGGAGGAGGTGGTATGATGGGCCCTTGTGGTGGTGTTAGGAGGTATTCAAGATAGGAGAACATGAAGTTCAATTCTTCCCTAAGGTTAAAGATGAGGTTTCGGTTGTGGTGACAACATGCACAACTTAGGCTATGTGGTTCAAGTGGGTAGAGAATGGGGTGAACCATTAGTGGTTGTGGTGATGGAGAAGCGAAAGATGATGATGTGTTGTAACCAAGATCAAGAGGAGTTGTTAGTGATGGTGTGAATGTTAATGCCAACAGTTGAGGAGGACTAGGTGGGAGTAAGGGTGTTTTAGTCCTAATTGTGGAGGAGGATGATGAAGTCAGCCTAGAAGAAATGGCTTTGGAAGGAGCAAACGGTGTAGAAATTGATGAGGTTGAGTTGGTGGAGGGTAATGGTGTATGAATGTCTTCATCATCATCTAGTGTTAGATCAATGAGAAGTATTTCCTTTGGTGGTTTGATGTATATTCTTGGTTTCTTGGCTTTGTGTGAGGTGGTAGCCATGGTGGAAGACATGATGAGTTTATGATGAATGTGTGATGGTGAGGGTGATGAATACATGATAGGAGCTTAAATAGCCAAATCAAAGGCATGCATGGATTCTAGGGTGATGAGTTTAGGGAATTGGGAGTGTTGAAATTAGCTAATGTTGGCAGATTCTAAGGGAAAAGAAGTCAAAAGGTGAAAGCAAACAGTTAAAAACGTATTCCCAGGGGACGGTACCACTAAATCACCCATGGTACCACTAAATTTAGTGGTACCGTTCCCTATTTAGTGGTGTCGTGACCTGCTGGTGACATTTTTTCTAGTTCTGCAGGATTTAGGCTACCTAAATGGGTAATTCTATGGGCACTATTTGCAGCAAATCCTATTGCCTCAATTCACTAAAGAATAATCACATAGATTTCATAACAATAGCCACAACTAGCAACAAACAAAAACATGTGATTATCTAAATTTAGGCTACTATTAAGCATACAATCTAGCAAGTAATATGATCATCTAGATCATGCAAGAAAAAAATGTAAAAGGATAAAATAAAGGATAAGAACTAAATAAAGCTCATAAGCTAAATATAACCAAGAATTAAGCTTCATCAAAGGTGGTAAAATGGAATGATACACCCGAAGCAACCCATGTCAAGTTAATAATCCTAAGTTATGGTTAAGCCAAGTTTGTTAATGTCAAATGGCCGTAGCCAAGACCCCATGAGTGTTAGTTTAATAACACTTAAGTTACTAATGTTAAAAAAAAAAAAAAAAAAAAATCAATCTCTTGTTCTCCCTAACTTCTTGAGTTTGTTGCCGATGCCCTTGAGTGCCTTCCCGATTGACTTGAACCCTCCAATAGTTTGCTTGTGCATTGACACTTGTCGACTGTACATTGTTGTTTGCCTTCTCATTACAGCATTTAAGTTGGTGTTGTTGTAAGGAAGGTCGGTTGTTGGTGTGAAGGTTGACGTGTCAAGATTACGAATGCATGTGTCTGGTGAAGGAGTACGAGCACGAGAGGTTCCTTCTTCATTCACTTCAATATCATCCTGATCCATAGGTTGAGATGATGATCCATGATGGAAGGAGGAGGAAGAGAAAATAGCATCGGAAGTGGATTTACGACCACGTTTAGACCCTTTGTCACTACGTTGCTTTGTGCGACATTGTGGTCCACCAAGGGGTTTCATAATGGGATCAACAAGGAAGTAGTCGACGTTTTCGAGGTGTGGCTAATTAGCCATGACCCAACAAAAGAGACGAGTAAGCAACATACCGTATGGCATGAGCTTATCGGACCGACTACCGACTATGAATTTTAGCCATTCTTTTTGCCATATAGTATGCGACGTTGTATGGCTCCTCGTTACTAAGGCAATAGAGCATGTGGGCTAGACTTGCCAGAACATGATCCCGGTTACCCGCAAGAGACAAGACATTCTCACGAAGAATGAGTTCCCAATTTTTGAGATCGGGAAGAATTTCTTTGAGATAGATTCTGTTTGGGTCGAGGTGGACTATTGAACCATCACATTTTTGGTACGTGTTGGCGACACAAGGGATTTGAACATGGTGCTTTATGGTTTGAGGATCGGGAATTTCAGTTAGATATGGACCTTCACTCTCAAGATGATAGTAAAAGGACTCTAAGGAATGGTCTTCTGTGTAGGCACATTGACCATAGGAAGGAACACCCAGAATGTCACCAAACATAGTGATGGACAAAATGATATTTTGATTTCGAATCCAGAAATCTAGGAAGACATTACCTTCAAAATCATTGAAGGTACGAACACGACTATAGAACTCAAGGATGAAACAGTGACAAATTTGATCATTTATTTTATATAAACAATGAAAGTCGATTGTTGGAAAGCATACATTTATGCCATCCAAAGGAGCAAAGTAAGCATCGACTACACGACCTTCGTGTACGTATCGATGTTGGACTCTTTGAAGATAAGCTTTTTGCTCATTAGGAATGTTTGGATCATTGATTAGTGAAGGGATGTAAGATTTGGTGTCTTGGTAATCGTTATGAGACATTGTTACCTACAAAAATATATAAGTATATATGTGTTCACTTTTGTATTATTGATGATCACATCTCTAGTGTGTGTGCCTATATGCAAACAATGTGGAGGTGCGGTAATCTCGACTCTAAAAAAAATAATGAGATTACCCAGACACTCCTAACTTCACTTTTGCTCAAACAAATATGTCAAATAATACATATTAGTTATGTAATTCGATAAATATTTGTGAGATCATGTATACATGCGAAAACATTTTTAGTTTGCATCAACAATGCACGAAAAATGTTTCATGATCCTAGTTGTGTGAAATTTTTTGAAAACAATGGAATTGGGGTATTTGGCATATGCGACAATTCGACGCCAAAAATCTTAAAGTTGAAAAGCTTGAATGTTAATAACTCCTAATCTAATTTTAAGTATCCTAGACATGATTCCACTAAAAATATTTAATCTAATTCCAATTTAAATAGTAAAATTTGGACTAAAGTATATGGTATAAGTGAGTTTATGCAAATCCTATGTTTAGGAAATCATGTAAGTTATACATTGTCTAATCATAGTCCTAATTGCATAAATATTCAATCAAAGTTGAAAACCCCCAATTCGATTTTATATATATGAACTAACCCTAGACTCAAATTAGAAAGAAATTAAAGTTAATTTGCTTACAATTGATGTTGGGTAAGATGTAGTAATTGATAATCTTTAAATGCAATGCCTCGATCTTGATTGACAAGAGTGTAATTGGATTAGGGTGTGATATTTAGTTTTAACAGCAGAAGGGGAAGTTGGTGTTTTGTTTTGAATGCGTAAACAGAGGGAAAGGGAAAGCAAACGGGGACTTATCAGATGCACGGTACCACTAAATTTAGTGGTGTCGTGCCACTTTAGTGGTGACGTGCACTGCTGAGACTGATTTTTGTTCCATTTTGATTTTTGACGAATATATCTCGCTTATTTAGTGAGACTTTTTGACGTGAGGAGAGAGTTTATACCTAATAACCTCTTTTAACGAAAAGAACTAGCCTAGACGATAAAAGATAAATTTAATATTTCCGAGGAAATACGTAGGTAGTCATTAGAGCGATACGAGGTATGACTCTAATATTGCCAATGAAATATTTAGATAGTCATAAACTCTTTTATGAGATGATTCCATTGGGATTTGAACGATGAAGCTAGACGTGAAAGGATTACATCAGTATTTCTAAGGAAATACATAACTAGTCATTAGAGGGATGAGACGGATGACTTAATATTTCTTGTGAAACATTTAGATAGTCATAAGATGAGATTCGGAAGATGTTCTCGAACACACGCAAATTGTGAAATTTATGAAATATGTCCCATCATTCCTAGAGTTGGACGTAGATAGCTGAAGGGTTCTCATATGAGAGTTTTGGTTAGGATATCGACGATGTTGTCTTGTAAAGGAATTTTCTTGATATAAATGTTTCCTTTTTGGACATTATCGCGATGGAAGTGTTGACGTATTTCGATGTGTTTCGTACACGAGCATTTCACGGGGTTCTTGGTCAAGTCAATTGTACCTAGGTTGTCACACTTCATAGGAATGTCGTCGAGATGGATGTAGCAGTCGATTAGAGCTTGTTTCATCTATAGTACTTGTTGTCATGCCTTTCTGGCACTTACGAATTCGGCTTTGGCCATGGAGATAGGAAGAGTCATTTGTTTCTTGGGGAACTAAGAAGTTTGACAACAACCCATGAAGGTACAAACGCTACTCGTACTTTTTCGATTCACATAATCTCCCGCATGATCAGATTCGGCATAGACAATAGTTTCTACATCGGTCCCCTTGAGATAGTATAATCCCAAGTGTATAGTGCCTTTAATGTATCGGAAGATACGCTTAACCGCTTCAAGTGAAGAGGTTTTGGGATCCTCTTAGAAGCAAGCACAAAGGCAGACACTAGACATGACATCGGGCCTGCTCGCCATAAGATAGAATAAACTACCTGTCATGCCCCTATCACATAGTACTATCCGCGTACTCATCTTCATCGTCTCTTGTGAGTTTCGTCTCCGCGGACATGGCCGTTTTCATCGGTTAAGATTGTTCTAAGTTACATTTCTTATATATATATATATATATATATATATATATATATATATATATATATATATATATATATATATTAGTATAATTAGATTTAAGAAGATACTATCTTCAAATAGTATTATATGAGGACTAGGGAAGAAACTTAATTCGCTCATCATGTTCATCTTAAACTTGTCACGCATGATCTTTGAACGATCATTATACATTTCTGGACAAGTTAAGCCTAATATAATTGTCGTCGACAAATATTTGAGCAATGATGGGATGTGAATTTCATTTCTTCATGAAAAGTGTGTTATCAACCATTCACATGGTATGTTCATGTTTAGGTAAGAAAACCTTTAATATATCGTACCAAGCTTTGGATGCTTGTTTAAGATCATAGAGTGCTTTCTTGAGTTTATAAACATGATATAGTTTTTATAGATCAACAAATCCCGGAAGTTGTACTACATATAGCTCCTTGTTGATAAAACCATTTAGGGATGCACTTTTCACGTCCATTATGTTAGTACTCACTAAGTTAGATTCTAAAAACTCTACATGCTTAATATATCTAATAGTAAGGAAGTTTTGAGAAGGCGTACCTTAGCCTGAGATGTTGCCTTTTAACTAGTAAACGTGACTTTACCTTCGTTGTATGCTAAGTAAGATGAGACTAGACTTTGATTTACCGTCATGAGATTAGTGCACTCACTAATCATACTTCATTCGTCGAACTCCAAGTCAATTCTCAATCATATCTATCTAGCAAGACAGAAACTCAAACATTTGGTCCCCAATATCTCATGGGTCCAAAGTTTTTAATGTTAAACATCCCATGCATTTCTCGCATTTGGTTTGGATGTTGGAATGGAGGACAAATTTCCCATGGTAAGTAACTTTGTTGTTGACGGTTATTCCAAGTTACAGGATAGTTACTTGGATAACTTTGTCTTCTAAAGTTACCTCTCGGTAGAGGAGTTCTTAGCCGAGGATTAGGAACATTTGTTTTTCTTGGTGGAGGAGTCTTTGATCTAGTATCGGGTTTTACAAATCCAAGTCCGGGGGTTGACATAGGTTTGTAAAATCTTTTGACCTCCGTTTTACCAGTGCTAGATACTTCAACATTATTAACTACTATGTGACTCGGTTTAGGACTTAAGTTATTTTTTAAAATCGACCTTGTTCTGACTTTAGCAGCTGACGGTGCCATGGTACCACTAAATTTAGTGGTGTCGTTCCCATCATTAATGGTGTCGTCCTCTACTATTTCAGATTCTCCAGATTTTACAAATTTTACTTGTTTAGTTTCACTTGTAGAAGCTTTATTTGGGTCAAATCCTAAGCCCACTCCGGCATGTTCACTATAACTAACGTTTTCAAGCATTTCATTAAGTGCCTTTGTTCCTTTTTCAAATTTAATGATTTTAACAGCATTTTCTTTGAGTTTTTCATTCTTTACTCAAAGACATATGCATGACCTACATCCAATATCTATTTCTTTATTTTTCTCAAGTCTTTTTACTTGGTCTTTTAGTTCTAAAATTTGCACTTCGAGTTCATGCAATGTTACTTTTAGTGTTTTGTTTCTAGTTATGATTTTAGAACTTACTTCACATAGTTTATTATATTCATCATATAGTATATTATCATCTATTGACGAATTATCATCACTATAGTAAGAAGAGTCGGAATGTACCTCATTTGAAGCTTGAGCCATAAGACATGTTTCGTCGTTGGGCTTCTTCTCTTCTTCTTCACCGCTATCACTCCAAGTGCCTCCTACGAAATCTCTTTGGTTGTTGGTTCTCGGTGGTTTAGGACATTCTCCGATAAGATGATTAGGATCTCCACATCTAAAGCATTTCCTATCACTCTTTCCTTTCTTCTCATCTAACTTTCTCACTTTTGCCTTTGACTATGTCGGAGTCTTTCTTGATTATCATTTCATGAACCTTCAAGTTTCCTATAAGTTCATCAAGTGATAATGTTGCCAAGTTCTTTGACTCTTCAATGGCGGTGACCTTTGCTCTCCATTTGGGATGTAGAGCCCTAAGAAACTTCCTAACATAGTTCTTGCTAGAATAACCTTCATCAAGAGCTTTAAGACTAGTAATAATAGTATTAAATCTAGCAAAAGCATTATCAATAGATTCATCTTTCAGAATGGAAAATTGTTCATATTGTTGCACAAGAATATCTATCCTGTTCTCTTTAACTTGATTATTACCTTGATGAGTGACTAACAAAGTTTTCCAAATTTCTTTTGCCGTGTTACACATAAAAATTCTTTCAAATTCCTTTTTCGGCAAAGAATTGTAAATCATCATTTCAGCCTCATTATTTTTGGCTAGTTTTCTTTTAAGGTTATCACTTTGTTTATTATAGGGAACTATTTCATCCCTTTTTGTTTCCGGATTCTTTTCCATCGGTTGAAAGTCACCCTCGGTAATAGCATGCCAAATATCAATGTCTTTTGATTTCACATACTTTTCGAATCTTGTTTTCCAATAAATAAAACAATTGGTTTCAAAAAGTGGTGGTCTTTGCATAGATTGCTCTTCTTGATATTTGTCGAAATCCATTGATCAAGTCAAGTTTTAAAATATAATTTATTTTAAAATCTTGCCCGACGTGGCTCTGATACCAATTGTGGAAAACTAGAAGGGGGGGTTGAATAGTTTTACCGGTTTTTCATTAGCTGTAAAAGTTTACTTGTGAAAAACTTTGATTCGATTCTTTTGTTAAATCAATCAACACCAATATGAACACTAAGCTATACTATCTAATGTAAACAATAAGTATAAAGATATGAGATGGAAAGATCAAACCGAGACAACGAGATTTATAGTGGTTCGGTCACGAAGCTCTTCTTCGCCCTACTCCACTCCCCGAGTACCCAACTCGAGAGTTCTAAGCACTATCTCAACAAAGCTCCCTTCAGGCAGAGAAAACCGTACAACGTCGCTTATCACAATTTCCAACGCTAAGCTAAATGTCGAGTACTAATCTTAGCTAGTACCAATCTACCACGATCCTTACTAAATCACACAATCAACACACTTCACACGATCTACCCGATCTACCCTTGATCCACTTGATCAACACACAAGCACACAAGCTACAAGAGATCTCCAAGATCTCGACAAGATCACAATGATCCACACTCACAAACTACACAAAGGAAAATCAACTTGGTGAATGCTATGATACAACAAGTATGTAACTAATGTTACAAGTGCACTAACTATATAACGCCCTAGAATTCGGATTAACATTTTAATTATCTACTTTAATTATACCATAAGTTAAATAAATAAATAGTAATATAAATGTAACATTGGGCCAATTGTTTTAAATATATATAAGGTCTTGGGCTAATTTTGTTACTTACCAAATCCAAGTCCAACTATAATTGATCCAACCCAAAAGAAAAAAAATAAATAATAAAAATTAAAAAACAAAAATCGGTGTCCCCCCCCCCATAAACGAAGTACGGAAAAAAAACAAAAAAACCTAGCCTCCATAATTATTTGTCATCAAGAACTCAAGATCAAGATTCGTGATAATCCCGCAAACGTTTGGTATGATTAATCACCTATTTTCTTAAACATCTTTTGTTTTTAATTTTTTTCATGTAACTATAATTGATGGACATGATTAGGGTTTATTAAACTTCCAGTAATTAAACATGTTTGATCCTTAAAACATAATTAGGGATGTGTTAGAGGTTTTAACTTGCGTTGGTTAGGGTTAGAATTTTTGTTTGTGATGCTGTCCAGAAATTGGGTCGGATTGATGGATGTATAAATTGATGATGACAACGTGTTTTTGCATGATTCTTGAGCCTAAAACTAAGTTCAGGTTGTTTACTATCTACATATAAAATTTCATAATTTTTGGAGGTAGGGAAGATGACTTTTTGATTTTTATAACATTAGATGTCAATCCTGAGTTTAGGAGTCTGGAAATTCAGCTGGTGTTTTTGAATTTATTTTCCAAACGGTGAGGAATTAGGAGTTCTCCTTTTACAGGTAGAATATTGAAGATATAAGTGACTTATTGAAATTTTTATAAATTTTTCTGAATGGTTCTCATGGGGTAGCCAAATGCAAACTTTCTGGGTGTCTGTGCAATCATCTTTCTGGGCAGGTCTGGGAAAATGATTTTTGAAAGGGTATTATCACTTTGAAATAAAATCTAAGAAAATTACAGTAGGTTCTCAACATGTACATACATCTGTGATAAAAATAATAGCTTCCCAGGAGACATTTAAGTATGGTCTAAAATTCATAAAAATCAGGACCAGAATAAGATAAAATCTGAACTATATTATAAGTTAAGGATTTAGTGTATCCTAACCCCATTTAATGTGTTTTGACCTAAATAACATTTGTAACATTAATGCAAATACTTTTGGTCATATGTTAACCTAATCTTTGATAATGAAACCCAAAGTTATTAAATTGTGAATTATGACCCGAGGTTGGAAACTTACTAATGATGGAAACTTGCTAAATATGGAAAGTTACTAATTTAGGAAAGTTGCTAAATATGGAAAGTTACTAATTTGGGAAAGTTACTTAATTCGGAAAACTCACTTAATTCGGAAAGTTACTAAATCGGGAAAGTTACTAATTTAGGAAAGTTACTAATTATGGAAAGTTACTAAATATGGAAGGTTACTAAAAATGGAAAGTTTCTAAAAATAGAAGGAAACCCTAATATGTTACTCTGCCCAACAACAAGTGATGAATCAGTAATAACTTATGAAATATTTATTAAATAATAAGACGGTCATTAATTCGTGTAGATTCGCTGAAGAAGGAGTAACTTCCGATCTTTGTGATATGGTTTCATTTGGTTTAAGGTACAGATATTCTACCCTTTCTCAGTAAGGGTTCTGATTTCATGAATTCTTGATCCTTGACTTTGATTCGTTTGCTATGTTATGAACCATTTGCAATGATCCGTCTGATATGATTCCATTTGATATGATCAATATTTGTTTACTATTCGTTTGATTATTCGTTTCATGCTATATTCTATTTATATAGCTGTATTTATCCCTTATCATTATATTGCATGTGTTATGCCTATTTATGTTTCCCATATTTGTAGCCAGTCATGGGGTGTCCATGACCGTGCCATTGATGCACCAATGGTAATGACGCTTTCAGTGGAGGCGGGTTTTTGTCCACTGCGTTCCCATTTGATTATATTGCTATATATAGCGCACCTGGCCCGTGTATATTGTATGTATGTTTAGTCTAGAACTAGCATATGTATATCTGTTTTGAAGGGAGCGTATGGATGCATCCTAGGTATTTGTTCAATTATGATTTGATATATGATTGTGAATGGACTTGTGTGTGTGCAATACACCCCATTTCACTATTTGGTACATCGAGCTAGCTACTCCATGTACAATTTGTTATATGATTTGTTGGGCATTCCCTTGATATTGATATCTACTTTATGTTCATCATTATGCTTTGATTTCTTTCACATGTTCCATATTCTGTTTGACATCTTGTTTAGTAGGTTTTCTTGGATTCATTCGCTTATTCATTTCGTATACACTTATTACCTTTCATTTGTTATATTTGTTCACTGGGCTTTTTAAGCTCAGCCGCATTTCTTTTCTTGCGGCAGGTTTAGGTTGGAAGCTGGGGATTGAGTGAAGTGTGCATAGAAGCTCTTAGTGGACCACCCTGGCGATAGACCCCCTTTGTATATGGATTAGACTTGGAGTTATCTTCCATTTAGATTTGTACTCTAGTTGATAGTCGTTATTAATTAGACTTATTATGTCCTTAGTTTCATTTTGAACTTTTGTAACCATAATATTTATAAAAGTCTTTCGCTTGCGTTTATGTTCTGATTGACACCATAATGTTACATTTTGACCCTTCTCGGGTTGGGGTGTTACAAACTATAACTACAATACTTTGTATCTTCTTGATACCTTGTGTTCTTCTCTTGCACTAGTAGAGGAATGAAGGTGATCACTTGGTTGGATGATAGGATCACTCTTTAAACAAAAGAAAAATAACTAAATGATCAAAGGAGAGTAAATGTGATAAGAGTTTTAAACTCAGAAAGTTGTGCGTGAAAAAGGATGCCCAAAAACTGTGAAGTGGGCTGGTATTTATAGGCAAGAAAAATCTAGCCATTACAGTGGGACGGTACCACTAAATACCACACGGTACCACTAAATTTAGTGGTATCGTGGTACCGTGCCAGACAAAGACGCTCTATTTTTTGTTTTTAGTGGTGAAAGTTTATTTGGGGAAGTTTGGAGCTGATTTGTGGGGAAAACAGCTGTTATGATTTTTAAACTTATTTTTCCAATAAAACATTTCTTTATAATTCAAAAATAATTTGTAAAATGTATTTTTGAAAAAAATGTTTTGTCACATTAAAAATGTAAAGTTTAAAACACAAATTCACTTCTTTGATCATTTGTCAAGTTGTAAATTTGTTTATTCATACCTAGAGTGATTTATGTAGAAACGAGATATTTCGACTAAAAACTTGTTTACGTTAATTTTGACGTAAAGTGTTTTCACATTTTGTTATCATCAAAACGTGGAGTTATCGAAAGATATAAATAACGTTTTTAGGACATTATTTGCATCAACAATTACCACCAAGTTATAACTTTCACTTGATATGTTGGCTAAGTAAACCTATATTAATATAAGAGAACTAGGGTTTGTTGGTGATTTTATTGTGGTGTCTCGTAAATTGGGTATATGTATAAAACATGTGAGATGTTGGCTAAGTAAACCTATGCAATATGTATGCTAATCGAATTAAAAGGAAATAGACGTAAGTGTTGTTTTGATCTCAATACACCTAATGGTGGTCTCGTTAAGATTTATGTCGTGTGTGTGTTTGTGTGTGTTAAATGGATAGTTGAATAATTTTCTAAAAGATGTTATAAAACGTGATTAAAATGATTTAGAGTCGTGGTTGTGGTGTGGTAAAACATTTGGTCACGTTGGTGTTATGTTGGTCTCGTTAAAATGAGTATCGAGATAGGGTGGGTACTTGTTTCTCAATAGGGTTTCATGTCTTAAAAGGGTATCCCGACTAGGGTTATTTTGTGGTTCTCGGTATTGCTTGGAATTCGAGAAAGGTTACATGTGTGTGTACCGAGAGTGTGTTTTAGTGTGTGTGCATGTTATACCTTATTCCTAAATCAATTAAACCCTAATCTATAATAAGAAAACCCTAATCTGATTCCATTTAATCTAATCTGTGCATTTAAAACCTAATTAGTAATTTGTATACCCTAAACCTAATTTGACATATTAAGCCCAAAACTTTGAAAATTGACATATTAAACCCTAGACTTTGATATTTTGACATATAAAACCTAAACTATAATCATTTGCCATATTAAACCATAAACTTTAACTTATTATCATTTGTAACCCTAAATTTGACTAATTTTGAATGTTAACCTAAAAGTTACTAAAAATGAAAAGTTACTAAAATAGAAAGAAACCCTAAAAATGTAGTCTGGATAACTATGAGTACTATATATGTAATAAGCTTATGAAATGAACTTGTAAGTAATATATGATCATTAATTCATGTAGATCCATTGAAGAAGGGGTAGCTTGTGATTCCTTCGATTATTTGCTTGCACTTGTTTCATTATCTCATCTGCTTTAAGGTGAGTTTTCGTGGCCCCATTTTACTTATACTTTTCCTTGGGGGAAAATGATACTCAAAGTATTTCAAGTTTTTTGTCATGCTTAAAAGTTTACTCTATTACTTTTGGACAATGTTGTGTGTATATAATTGCGTTAGGTGCACTAGTGGTTTTGCTGTGTGGTACATTCTGTGTGGAACTTTACTCATGTTTTAGCTCCAGCTGGTATGCATACATGTAGTACCTATATATTACGGAGATGAAGAGTTTCGTTGTTGGTGGTTATTTTGGTTGCATACTATATGACTGCTTGCCCTACACTTTATAATATTATTTACACACTTTTCCTATATATATATATATATATATATATATATATATATATATATATATATATATATATATATATATATATATATATATATATATATATATATATATATATATCATGCACAGTGACTGATTTTTTTATTTTTTTTTTTTGTTTACTTTAAACCCACGAACTCACCAATGTTATGTTGACATTTTTCGAGTATTATTTTTCGGTGATCAATAGTGATATTTTGAAGGCACTTGCATGTAGAAGTTATACTTTGTTCTCATTCCAAAGACCGAGTTGACCTGGCCAAGACATTTTTCTAAAGACTTCAATTTAATCAAATTAAGACATATATTTTCATTATTTAGTTGTGGATGAAGTCATTTATGTAACATTGTAAACTTATTCTTAAATCAAAATGTGGCGTTGTTTTACTATCTTATGCGATGTTACATTTCGTTGCCCCTCGTGTTTCCGCTCTTAGCGGGGTGTGACTTCACACATAGTATAGACATGTAGGATCTAGGATATTATCAATCATTGTTTGAATAATGCATTGATAAATATCTTTCCTCTCGGAAAACATTTATTTGAATTTCCTTCCATGCCTTCACATAAGTTCTAGTCACATAGCACATAAGCTCTAAGAGCACCTAAGAAGGACCTTGCAAACAACATCTAGACATTTCACTCTATCTTAAAAGATTGTTCTCCTAAGATGCATGTCAACCATGAACATCTAAACCTATCCCAAAAACAATTTGGATTTTTGAAAATGTCATGCCAAAACCTAGTCTTGTTTAGTTTGTGACCTAAGTGTTCTTTTATTCTAGTCACCAATGACTTGTTCTATAGGTTGACCTCTCGCTTCTCTCACTTTCTTAGGATTTCCTTCATCCGAAACATTAACTTGTAATGACGGCGACCTTTCTTGATCTTGAACTATTTGTTCATTGATCACATCATCTTCTACCGAAGGAGATGATTTAGGCTCGGGCATGCTCTCTGTAGCACACTGTAAATTTCCATTGTAGTTATAACCGTTAATCAATATTAACCTCTATTACTATTTTCTGATTACCATTTTTACGGGAAAATTTGAAATTTTCTTTATTATATTATTTTAACGTGAGCACGTTATCACATAATTCACCAAATGACGGGACGAGCTCACACGCGTATCACAAAATTAAATTATACACTTATAACACTAAATGGGCCAAGTTAAAAACTCAGCCCATCACCATTTCGCGCTCACTGTTCATTCAGCCCACCAGCCCAACTTCATTTTTATTATTTCATGTAATAAGAATCGACCCAACACCCTCCAAAACGCCTCATTTTCTCCCTAATTTAAAACGCGACATGCTTATATTTTTGCACCTCCTCATTTCTCTCCCACCATAATATTAGAGTGTTGATTTTCAGATTTTAATGTCATGGTTTGATACGTTTTTAAGAGCCAAAGTAAATGGCCATCGTGCACCCCCATTCAACACACAAAAATTCAATACTTACCCGTTTTGACTCCAACTTGTTATCACTCACTCCTAATATTTTTCTTAGCCTAATTACATGTTATTGAACAAGTTTTATCACCCAAGAATAAGTATCACACGTTAAAACCAATCGTGTACATGTTATATATACTAGCCGACATACTTAAAATATACAAAACAAATTATAGCTTTTCCCCTCACTCACATACATTCCTAAAGTCTTCTAGTTTCAGAAATCTATCTCAAATCTCTTACATACTCCCTGCCATGTACAGTAGGAGCAAGTGGTGTTGATTTAAAATACATAAAATTCTCATACGTGTTATATATATCACATATATGCATTCCCTAGCTCACCACCTTTTATAACTCACACATAATCACATTTCTAACTCTCTCTCACCCTCAAAGAAGTTACAAGTCGACCAAAAACATTTACAATCTCATTTGGAAGCATTTCGAAGGTGTTGGAGTTTTATTATAAATCGTATTTTGGTTAGAACGAGTGTGGGATTATTTTCTTGTGTTCTACTCACTCTCACACGTTCCTTTACGACCCTAGAGGTGTAGTAAGTCTCCACAATCCTTTTTCAATTCATTTCATATGTATTTATGGTACCATGCAACGTATAATCATCTTACTCGAACATATTCATTTTTGCTATTTATTTACGTGCAACGTTCACATATAAAACACGAAAAGTGATTAGCCTCCCATGTGGAAGGCCTAGGAATAACGATACACACTCACATCACCTTTATATTATTGTTACATGCATTTTACGAACCCATTTTGAACCATGTATACTCACGTATAAAACTCGAACACTTAGAAAATTTTTAAGTCCTTTACTCAAAAACATGTCCCAAGTCGCCATAAAAATGACCTCGTATAATAAAATTGGACTTAACAACTGATGATGTACCCTCCGAACGGGTCGAAGGACTCCCCTTCGAGCCTATGCGAAGCCCTCTCTTCGGAGGCCCAGGTTAATCTCTCAACACGTTTCATTGGCGTAAAACCATTCGTCTATGAAATGGTTACCATGTGGGAACCCGCCAATCAAAGCCTTAAGCCCTTCGGGGTATCCCTCTCGAAGGGACTACAATGGAGAACCCTCTTGACCTGGTCATACCCACGTCTCCTCTTCCTTTAGGCCTTCCCGCCAAAATAGAGATCGTGGGCTACAAAGCCCTAGCGGTTACCACAAAATCATGGGACGCCCCCATGATCTCCGAACAAAGTGAAACCGCCCACTAAGTCCTATTTCTCCCCTATAAATAGCTTAGTCGGGCCAAGACGATGTAAGTTAACTTCACTCTCGCAAATTACAACCTACTTATCATATCACACATACTTACTCGCACGCCGGAGGTGGTTCGCAGGGTCCAACCCCTGCGCAATCACTTAACGTAGTGTCTTGGTATTTCTTATTACAGGTTAAGAACAAGCTTGGCGCAATCCCAACACCCCATAAATCCTTTGATCATCATCGAAGGCCTGGTCGTGCAATTATTTGCACAATCAATGGCGCCATTCGTGGAACCGCTACAATTGGTCTCGTTATTTCCAAGCTTATAACCAACCAACTACTTTCACTATTATTCCGGCATGGATCAAGGGAGAGAAGATACTCCCCCACCGGATTTCTCGACCTTGGTACCAATACCAGTCAATGACTCTAACAACCTTCCCCCAATAACCGCCTCCACGTTCACAACACGTTCTCACCCAGAAACAACACCCAACCATCATGCTTCGACATCAGCCAATCCGGAGCCCATTATTGGCCCAGCCTTTTTCGAAGCCAACCACGAAGTGTTGGAATCCCTCCTAAGGGCTCGTAAGAGGCAAGTCAGGAATGCTGAGATGCGAAGGGAGTTGGAATACTCAAGTGATGAGTATGATGAAGAAATGGAAATGGAACCTAGGCCTCCGACCCAAGGAACAACCCTATCGGCCTTAAGGATTGGGTCTTTAGTCAGTCGAAGGCTAGGCAGAAGGTCCGTTGGTTTCGAGGGAGTCCCTGAGAGGGCTTCGACAAGGAGAGAAGGGGCAGTTACCAAAGGCTCTAACGGTAGGAGCCAACGAAGGGAAGAAGTGGGGGTGACTTTGCCTCCATTGCTAGCAGCTCATCTTGGAAGGACTAAAGCTGGGGTTCCGTTGCAGCCTTCTCACGCATCAAGCGTAGAAGGCAATCCACCTACAATTAATATGGGAGGAAATCTTCCTCCCAATGGTATGTACCCCTCGTTCCAAACTCAGTCTTATCCTCAAAATTTATATCCTCTAGTAAATGGACAGCCTAATAACCCAAGCCTCCCTCAAACTTATGGGAGCATACCCTTCGGGCATCCTATGGCATACCCTCCGTATGCCATGGGAAACGGTTATCCGTTTGCCATGAATACACCTTATCAGTCCTACCCAAGTCAAACTCCTATGGGAATGCCCCCAAACAAGAATCCCTATAATACTGTTCCCATGTATGCACCACCTTACAATTGTCTATACTCAGACCCTATGGGTTCAGCTACACCCTTCGTTAGGTGGATAGAAGATTACCCATTGCCTGATGGGTTGAAAATGCCTTCGCACATTGGGACTTATGATGGGAAGGGGGATCCGGACAATTTCTTACACTTGTTCGAAGGGGCTATCAAAATGAAAAAATGGGTTATGCCAGTGGCCTGTCATATGTTTACATACACCCTACGAGTATTTGGTGGAATGGGCAAAAGCCCGATAGCATCGTCAATCTTGATGATCTTAAGGCTAAGTTCCGGTCACACTTCAGTCAGCAAAAGAAGTTCACAAGGACTCATTTAACGGTGCACAACATCAAACAAAAGGAAAACGAAAGCACAAGGGCCTTCGTTACTAGGTACACCGATGAGACTTTGCAGATTTTGGGTCTTCATGAAGATCAGCGTATTTCGGGTTTCGTACATGGTCTTCGAAATCGGAGTTTGGTGGAATTCTTGTCCACTGACCTTCCGACAACTTACAAAGGGTTAATGGAAAAGACGTATACTTGGATCGAAGCGAAAGAGGTATCCACTAATGGGGCTCCGATAGACAGAGACAGCAACAACAAGTTTTCGAAGCATTCTTCGTGGGAAGGGTCAAAGAACAAGAACAAGAACAGAAACAGGTTTTCTGCTAAGGCCTTCGAAGCACCCCCTCGTATGACAAGTAAGGGCAAAAACAGGGATACCAGCAAGTATTGTCACTTTCACGAAGATTATGGTCATGATACGAACAGTTGTAGAGAGTTAAAGAAACAGATAGAAGAAGCTGTGAAGTCCGGGCAATTGGCACACTTGGTGAAGGGTATAAAGAAGGGAAAGGAAAAGATGACCGACACTCAATTGGCTAAAGATACTACTCCTCTCGAAGCCCCAATACTCATGGTTCGTTGGGGCGAAGCCAGCTTGAAAAGAAAGGTAACGGAGCAGGAGGGTAATGCAATAGGGGAAGTAACTTTTCCTCCTCTTGCGGGCCAAGTCCCTTCAAATGATCCAGTAGTCATCAAAGTCCTCATTTCCAACCGCGAAGTGAATAGAGCTTATATGGACTGTGGAAGCTCCTGCGAAATCATTTATGAGCATTGTTTTCTTAAGCTCAAACCTTCGATCAGGTCGCAGCGGGTTGATTCGAAGATACCTTTGGTAGGATTTTCTGGTGAGCATTCGTGGCCTCTGGGAGAAGTTCCATTAGAAATAACAATTGGAGAAGGCAAGCTCGCAAGGACAGAAACCCTCATGTTCGCTATCGTAAGGTCCAACTCTCCTTACAACTTGCTGATAGGAAGGACCGCCATGCAAAAAATGGGTATCGTAGTCTCCACTATACATGCAGTGGTAAAGTTCCATACGCCTTATGGGATAGGAACCGTGTTCTCCAGTTACAGTCAAGGACAAATGGGAGACGGTGGCAAAAAGATTAGGGAAAGTCCGGAGGAGCCTCCGAAGGCTATTCTAAGTTATACGGATGCCGAAGAGCGTATTGTGATAAATGAGCTCTATCCAGAGCAAACGGTGGTAATCGGAAAGCAACTCCCTGCTAACTTCAAAGCAGACCTGGAGAAGCTACTCAAAGCCAACAAAGATGTGTTCGCATGGACATATTCAGACATGACAGGAGTTCCCAGGACTCTTATGATCGATGGCAAGCCCTTCGGCACAGAACATAAGCTTAACGAGTTCAAGCACATTGAACCAATTAAGCAGAAGCGATGAAGCCTGGCACCAGAAAGAAATGCAGCTGCTTGCAAAGAGGTGGATGAGCTTGTGCGAGCAGAAATTCTCAGGGAAGTGAAATACCAAACTTGGGTTGCTAACCTAGTCATGGTAAAGAAAAGTGACGGAGGGTGGCGTATGTGCGTTGACTTCACCGACATCAATAAAGCTTGCCCGAAGGACTGCTACCCTTTACCAGAAATCGATTGGAAGGTCGAATCTCTCTCGGGGTTCCGTCTGAAATGTTTTCTGGATGCCTACAAAGGGTATCACCAAATACAAATGGCGGAGGAAGATGAAGAAAAGACAGCCTTCTACACAGGAAAGGGTGTCTATTGCTACAAGAAAATGCCCTTCGGTCTGAAGAACGCAGGGGCAACTTACCAACGGCTAGTAGATAAAGCCTTCCACAAGAAAATTGGGAGGAACTTGGAAGCCTACGTTGATGACATGGTAATAAAAAGCAGAACTGAAGAGGACCTCCTCTCCGATATCCAAGAGACCTTCGATCAATTACGGGCAATCAATATGAAGCTTAACCCTAAGAAGTGTTCCTTTGGCATGGAGGAAGGACAATTCTTGGGGCACCTGATCACTAAACAAGGGATTAAAGCTAACCCTTCGAAGGTAAAAGCCATCACTGACCTTCAAGCTCCAAAGTCACTAAAAGAAGTTCAAAGCCTCAATGGGAAGCTTGCGGCACTTAGCAGGTTCCTGTCGAAAGGGGCAGATCGGTCTCTACCATTCTTCAAAACACTCAAGGGGTGTACAGATAAAAAGACTTTCCAATGGAGTTGTGAGGCGGAAGCAGCCTTCGAAAAGCTAAAGGGATTTATGGAAATCTTACCAACACTTACAGCCCCAATCAAAGGCGAAGTGTTGTTCATGTACATTGCGGCATCATTCGAAAGCATCAGTGCGGTGCTCCTAGCCGAAAGGGAGAAGAAACAAGTCCTTATATACTTCGTTAGCAGGGTTCTGCAAGGAGCTGAATTAAACTATCCGGAGTTGGAAAAGTTAATCCTAGCCTTGGTTTATGCAGCAAGACGCCTTAGAAGATACTTTCAAGCTCATCCCATCACGGTATTGACTGACAAGCCTATTAGGCAGATACTGTCGAAGCCTGAGAAATCAGGAAGGGTAGCTAAATGGGCTATCGAATTGGGAGAACATGAGATAGAGTACAAGGGTCGAAACTCCGTCAAAGGTAAGGTACTTGCAGACTTTCTCGCTGAAACACCTTCCGGTTCTAGCCAAGATAAAGAAATTCCTAAGGAGAAGCCCCCAAAGACGAAGGAGGGGTGGAAATTGTACACAGGCGGAGCCTCAAGTTCTGATGGTTCAGGAGCAGGTTTAATGCTAGTTAGTCCAGAAGGAAAGGAATACACTTACGCATTGCGTTTTGAGTTCGAAGCTACCAACAATGAAGCCGAGTATGAAGCTTTGTTAGCCGGTCTTCGACTTGCAAAGGACATGGAGGTTCGTAACCTCTCCGTTTTTGTAGACTCGCAGTTAGTCGCCAACCAAATTAAAGGCTCCTACGAAGCAAGGCAGCCCACCATCAAGCAATATTTGGAAAAAGCTAAAGAACTCCTTCAAGGGTTCAAAACATATGATATAGCACATGTTCGCAGAAATCAAAACAAGAAAGCAGATGCCTTAAGCAAAACAGGCTTCAATGGCATTTGCTCATTTAACGAAGGAAGTTTTGGTAGAAGTATTGACTGATAGGTCAATTACATGAGGTGAGGTTTCTGACATCATACTCGAGGAAGGCACCAATTGGATGACTCCGATTAGGGAGTATTTGATCAGTAGTATTCTGCCGAAAGATCCTAAGCTTGCTCGAAAGGTGAGGATCAAAGCTCCCCAATATAGGCTCATTGGGGATAACCTTTATAGGAGATCCTTCCTATCTCCATGGCTTCGTTGTGTGGGACCAAAACAGGCTTCGAACATCATCTATGAGGTTCGCGAAGGATCTTGCGGGTTGCATGCAGGCCCTCGCTCTGTTTTTTCAAAAGTAATGAAGCTAGGGTATTATTGGCCATCTATGCATAGAGACACAATAGAGATAATACAAAAATGCGAAGCTTGTCAGATCCACTCCAAAGTTCCAAGAATGCCTAAGCAAGACATGACATCTGTCACCTCAGCATGGCCCTTCTGTCAATGGGGAATTGATATAGTCGGACCCCTACTAGTAGCTCCAGGAGGGGTAAAGTTATTGGTCGTAGCCATAGATTACTTCACCAAGTGGGTCGAAGCAAAGCCCTTGGCGTCAGTGACAGGAAGGCAGATGGAAAAATTCGTGTGGGAACACATAATCTGTCGTTTTGGTGTCCCTCACATTATCATCTCCAACAATGGAAAGCAGTTCGCTGAAGGGGTGTTCGCAACCTTCTGCGAAGGCCTAAAGATCAAACAGTCATTCACTTCCGTTTATCATCCCCAAGGTAATGGACAAGTAGAAGTCACAAACAGGGATATTATTAGTGGAATTGAGAAGAGGTTAGGACGAAGCCATCATGGGTGGGTAGACGAACTACCCCAAGTTCTGTGGGCACATAGGACGCACCCTAAGTCAAGCCATGGGGAGACTCCTTTTAGCCTTACTTATGGAACGGAGGTTGTTATACCCTTCGAAATAAGCATCGAAACGGAACGTATTGTGAACTTTGAAGAAAAGACAAATGAAGAAAGGCTTCGAGAAAATCTTGATCTTCTCGAAGAGAGAAGAGAAGTAGCTTCAATTAGAGAGGCTATCTATAAACAGAAGTTTGAAAAGTACTATAACAACCGAGTTCGACCCTCCACGTTCAAGCCAGGTGAATATGTCCTTCGTCTAAACAGCGCAAGCAAGGCTGAATACGAGTGAAAACTAGGGCCAACATGGGAAGGACCCTACGTTATATTGGAAGCCTACGGCAAAGGTGCTTACAAGCTCGCAACGCTTAAAGGGGAGACCATGGATAGGACTTGGAATGGTACCAATCTTCGTAAGTTTTACATATAAAACTTACTACATCTAAAACAATCAGTTTGTTTTTCAATTTCATGTAACGCATTCTTCTCATTTGGGAAAAAAGCATTAATGGTAGGCGTCTTAGTGTTCATTTCTTAAAATGATGTAATCCTCCCTACCCACTTAATGATATAAATTATTTCCCTCAAAATCTCTTGTTTTGTTATTTACAACAAAGATTTGCTCAGCCAAGTACTTTATAAGTTTCAATGTCGAAGGATGAAGCAAGACACATGTCTTGTATACAGATAACATCCAAAGCAATTCACATTAACTTTTCCTATATAGTCTTAGGGTATTCTAAGCCCTTCGTATCTTAAGGATAAAGACGGAGTGGGTCGCGACCCTCTGTCGCAGTCAAATTATACGATTGCGGAAAATCTTGGTTCAAAATACACACAATAAGGTTATAACCTTAGGTTGTATATGTACGTTTATAATAAGCGTACGAGAAGAAAAGCATTACATTCATAGTGGATTATTATCCCTACTTAACATTGATAAGACCACCAATGGTCAAAGCAAAAACAGTTTAAACAATTGTCTAACGCATGGGTCGAAGCCCATACAGCAACAAAGATAAATTGTCTTAAACAAATGAACATTAAACACATTGGGGCATTATGCATAGAGATCCTTTCAAGGCAGAACAGAAGCAGATTTCTTTGTTGAAGATGGAGGGTGGACCTTCATCGGCTTCTTCGCCAAAAGTTCTTCTATGGGAGCCAACGGATCTTTGGTTACCTCAGCTAGGAAAGGGTACTCTGTTGACGTAAATGCATCGCCAGCCTCATTAAATTCTTGCTCAGAATCAGAGCAATAGTATGGTACCTCCGACAAAACCACAGGCTTCTTTGTCTGGGAAATTTCTTCCAAAGCGGTACAGGTACCATAAAAGATGGCTGCGTTCACTAGTTTCCCAATAACTTCCCCCACCTCATCGCTACGATACAATTCCATTGCCACATGAGGAACAACCTTCGAAACTACCTCAGCTCGGTCTTTCTTCAAGTTTCAACACTGGAATTTCAGACTATCGATTTCCTCGCAAAGCTTGACCTCCTGCTCAATCAGCCTAGACCTTTCGGCTTCCAGACTTGTACATTTGGATTCGAGCATTTCAATTTGGGCTCTATAAATGGACACCTTAGACTCCTCAACCTTCAACCTATCGCACCTTGCTTGGGATTCCTTCAATTGCCCCTCGAGTCTGTCAATCTTGGCTCGCATATCTTGTACAAAAGGATTCTTCTCAAAGTTCTCCAACACTTCTTTGCACTTAGCCTCCAATTTATCATATTCATGATCCCTAGCTTTTTCTTTGGCTAAGATAGCATCCATTTTCACTCTCACATTCAACACCGTTTACACCAATTCCCTTGTCCTAGAATTAAGATGATTATCCAAAACAGCCTGCCTAGCATAACTTTTGGAATGAAAGTTGCAAAGCTCTTCCATAGACATGTTATCCAAGATTCCCCTCCATTTAGCAGGTGTCATTTTTTCAACCAAATGGCGACACGCAGTCGAATTGGGTAGTTCATTAACATCGGGAAGACCTGCGAAAGACAGAAGCACAGGTTATATGAGGAAGGACATTTATTATGTATGCAATATAACTTACTAGGAGTATCATCTTCAGGAATCGTCAGAGGAGTAGGTATAAAGGTTTTAGAATGAGAGCCTTTGGGCTTCACCATTCTTGTCGGAGGAGTAGGAAGGGATAATTTCCTCTTCGGAGGAGTCTTTACAAACATAGCAACCTTTGCTTTCTTACTTTTCTTCTTATCTGAAAGACCGGAGGACCTTATGAGCCTTGTTTGAAATTCCTTGATAAGGGGATCATCGGAATCTGCTACAGTCTCCACAAAATGCCGAGTCTCGTCATTATTAATTGATGTTGATGGAGAACCTACTTCATGGTTCACATTATTTGGCTCTTTGGGGACAAAGCTAAGCTCTCTAGTACCACGGGCTACAACGAAGTTCCTGAATGCCATCCCTACAGAAAAAAGAAATGAGATAAATACCATCAGATAAGTCATTTACTTTATTTGAATAGGTACATACATACTTTTCCCATTGCAGATTATCTCAGGTTCCAAGGGAGAGCCTTCCCAATTATCTATAATGCCCGCCAGAAACAGTGTTGGCTCAGGAAACGTTTGCACATCAAATGGGTGATGTTCAAGACATTGGTAGAGGGGATAGCTTCTTACGAAGTGTGGCAAAGGATCATTAAAGCATTTCTCGTCAAAACGATTGTATTTATCTAGCAACGCTGGATAATTGGGAGGTATGATCGTATCTTGCACATAGAAAAACAAACCTTTCCATTTTCTTATGTTGGCAAAAGGTTTAGTTATTAAGCAAGGCACATCGGGCTCACTTCTTTTGGCCAATGTTAACCAATCACCACCAGGACAAAGGTTTATAAAACCTCTAAGCACATTCAGTGTTGGCTCATACCCATAAGCTTTACATACAACGATGTAAGTAGTCAACTTGGCTAAGCCAAAAGGGTTCAGCCTGGATATATGTACTTGATAATATTGTAGAAACTCCAGGATTAAGGGGTGGATCGGAATCCTAAAGTTAGATTCTGTAAATGCATGCACGTAAAGCCCTACATAACCCGTTGGAGCATCAAAAACATTTTGGTTTTGATTGGGAAGCATAACTTTAAACTCTTTAGGTATGGGATATATTTTAAGAAATTCTATTAGAGCCTGCTCTGATAGAGTACATTTTTGCTCCCTAATAGTCCTTTTCGCCGCCATACTCACCTTGAACTAGAGACTATGAGCGCAAAAGGACAAAGATCAGAGAGGAAAACTTACCTTTAAGCTCAACTGAAGCACAAAGCACAGGGTCGTATACGTATATTTTGGGTGCAAAAGAAAATATGATCTAGGGTTGGAAGTATGAAGGGTTTATGAATATCCTTTGTAGTTTCATCCTAGCCATCCACGTACAGTTATAATCCGAGATATACATGGAGCCTAATTTTTTAATTTTTGAAAAGATGTTTACCGATATCTTAGTTGCTGTAGTATAGAGTGGTAGTTGAAGATTTATTAGCCGCATTTATTGCGCAAAGTTTTTTTAAGCACTTATCTTCATTACGTTCTAATTTGTGACGAACGGGATAGAGTGTAGCAGGTTTTTTGAGTCGAATGCAATTTATACTTGTACGTATATATCACTTTCGACTGGGGGGCTTCATGATGTACCCTCCAAACGGGTCAAAGGACTCCCCTTCGAGCCTGTGTGAAGCCCTCTCTTCGGAGGCCCAGGTTAATCTCTCAACACGTTTCATTGGCGTAAAACCATTCGTCTACGAAATGGTTACCATGTGGGAACCCGCCAATCGAAGCCTTAAGCCCTTCGGGGTATCCCTCTCGAAGGGACTACAACGAAGAACCCTCTTGACTTGGTCATACCCACGTCTCCTCTTCCTTTAGGCCTTCCCACCAAAATAGAGATTGTGGGCTACAAAGCCCTAGCGGTTACCACAAAATCATGGGACACCCCCATGATCTCTGAACAAAGTGCAACTGCCCACTAAGTTCTATTTCTCCCCTATAAATAGCTTAGTCGGGCCAAGACGATGTAAGTTAACTTCACTCTCGCAAATTACAACCTACTTATCATATCACACATACTTACTCGCACGCCGGAGGTGGTTCGCAGGGTCCAACCCCTGCGCAATCACTTAATGTAGTGTCTTGGTATTTCTTATTGCAGGTTAAGAACAAGCTTGGCGCAATCCCAACACCCCATAAATCCTTTGATCATCATCGAAGGCCTGGTCGTGCAATTATTTGCACAATCAACAACCACCCCATATTTTTACACGACCTAATACTCCATGCTACTAGCTACAAGTTTCGTATTTATAATTCATAAATATAAGCTCATCTAGTCCTTCTAAAATGGCCAAAGTGAATCGCAAAACTCATTCTTAAAACTGTTAGTATTATTTGGTTTGGGTTAATAAGCCCATTAAGCTATTTTTAAGCAAATCAGATAAGCTAGCTTAATAAGGTCTTTTGATATGAAATGAGGACATTAAAAAGGAGCCTAGGGATAAGCCCAACTTGTCTCAAAGCCAACGGTTTTCAAAACGTTAACGGGCCTTAAATTAACTCGTTAAAAGCCCAACAAGAGAAAAATAAGCTATTTTTCCATATAAGCTGTTGAAATAAGCTTTAATAAGTTACAAAAAAACTCGTACAATTTTTCCCCACATTTTTGTACTTTTGGACTAAAAATGCAAATTAATTTCACTTACAAGGACTAAAACTGCCAACTGTTAAAAATTAATTTCACTTACATTTTTGTACTTTTGTCTCTTTCGAGCCGTTTTCTATGATTATGATTTGATCCTCACAGTAATACCCCGATTAGTCTTCCGCTGTTATCTCATAATTTAGGGGGTGTTACACTCTCATTAAAGGTCACATTGAGAGATTCCTCAATCCTCATTGTTTTCTTATTAAGCACTATGTATGCTTTACTAGTTTGAAAGTATCATAAGAACACATCTTCATACGACTTTGGGTCGAATTTGGTGAGATAGTCTTTGGTGTTAAGTATGAATTCTTTACAACCAAATACCTTAAAGTATTCTAAGGAAGGCTTCCTGTTTCTAAGTATCTCGGTGTTTTATTAATGACTTTTCTAATGTAAACTCTATTAAAGATGTAACACGCGGTATCTAGGGAATGACACCAAAACTTTTGTGGAATGGATTGCTCATCAAGCATTTCACGACTCATCTTTCGTAACTTACGATGTGTTCTTTCAACAATCTCAAGCGATTGAGAAGTGAATGGGCCCGATAAGTTATAAGATATTCCTTGTTGTTCACAAAAGCTACCAAATTGTAATTTATCAAATTCACCACTATGATTTGTTTTTATTGAAACAATAGAACAATCAAGTAGGTTTTCAAGCTCTTTCCTCAATATATCAAATTTTCCTAAGATTCCATCCTTAGACGCTAAAAATAACACTCAAGTGTAATTTGAATAGTCATCAACAATCATCAAAGTGTAGAAGTTTCCTCTATAGCTTTGGATTGGGGATGGACCATACAAATCCAAGTGTAGCAACTCTAAAAACCTATTAGTTGACACTTCATTCCTATTCCTATTGTTTGCATGTCCTTGACTCCCTAGACTACAAGTATCACAATAATGTCTTTCAAAGCTCAACTTTGGTAAATTCCTTACCAGCTCGTTGGAAGCTAGATTTTGGACTAACCTCATATTGGCATAACCTAACCTCCTATGCCAAAGCGTTGAGTTATCCACCATGGATGTAAGACATATGTGTTGTTTGGAGTTATCTCCCAACTTGCAAGTATACATGTTATTTCTCATACGACCTCTAGCTAACACTACACCATTTTTACTAATAGTGCAATCTACTTTAGTAAACTTAACCTCACAATCATCATCACTTAATTGATTAACACTAATCAAGATAAAGTTTAAACCACTAACATGCTCAACATTGGTAATTTCTATGGAGTCATGAAGGACATTACCTTTACCGATGATTTTCCCACTAAGTTTGCTTCCAAATATGACTTGATTGTCGTCATACGCCTTGTATGAGGTGAACAATCTCCTATTCCCGGTCATGTGTTTAGTGCAACCTCTATCCACTATCCATTCGTCCGATTGTAGATCACATTTGAGGCAAACCTACAACCAAAGATGCAATTCAAGCTTTTGGTACCCATTGCTTCTTGGGTCCATTTTGGTTAGCATTTAAAGTACCCAAGTTAAACATTCTTGGATCTTGAAGCAAGACACATAATTTCTCAATACCATATCTAAAGAAAGTAGACCAAGGGTTGTTTTTAAAATCATTTTGGTTTTGATAGTTTGGTCTATAGCTTTGATGAGTTTGAGGTCTAAAGAATCTTTGGTTTGTGTATGAGTTGTCTCTCCTTTGGTATGCGTTATATTGATAGTGTGAGGACCTTTGGTTATTATTATAAAAGTTTCTTCTCGGAAATGATTGATTATATTGAAAAGAAGATCTTTGGTTGTATGAGGTTGAAGGTCTCACATTAGGTGTTGGTAAGAATGGACTATGATCAACTCGAGCTTGTGTGTATCCAAGACCATTACGAGAACCCAAGTTACAAAATTGTTTTGGGTTTTCTCTACTTGTAATGGGTGCTTGATTTCCTTGAGTATTTGCAAAAGGAGTTTGAGGAATGATTGATTTAACATAATTATTTGACGAAACTCCATTTTTCCACAGAGTCATGGCGTGTCGGCGCATCACCCCGCGCATCAGACTCGGAAATTTTTGGAGTTTCGTTTTTGCTTTCTTTTACAAACACTATTGGATTGGTTAGACTCTCGGAAGTTGTTTTCTAATATTTTGAAAATCCAAGACCTTCTTTATCTTGGGACACTTTTTGACGGCTTAACATGTCATCCAAATCATTACTACTTTTCTTAAATTTTGAAAAGCTTAGAGACTCCTTTTGAAATTTAGATACTTTATCATTCAAAGAGTTAACCTCAAGTGTGAGTGTCTCACATCTTTTACATGGTTCAACCACCTCTTTGCGATGATTTAGGATCTTTACTTCTTTTTCGAATTCATAAAATTTCTCATTGAGTTTAGCACGCTCATGTTCAAGAGATCGTTTTTCCTTAACAATATTTTCAAAGGTTTTCATAAAATCCACATTAAATTTTGTTAATTCCTCATTCTCCTTTTGCAATTTATTAACATTTAAATTATTATTAAAAGTTGAAGGGTTTTGAGATACCTCTTGCTTTTCTAGAGCCATGAGATAAGTAGCTTCTTTGTTTGGTTGGTCTTCGTCTTCACTATCACTCCAAGCTCCACCAACGAATGCTTTGTTCTCTTTAGGCTTCGGACAATCACTTATGAAGTGACCCTTTTCACTACAATTATAGCACCCACGTTCACACCTAGAGTTTTCACCAACCTTGTTGTCAAAACCTTGACCTCTTCCAAATTTGTTCCTTCCATCATTACCACGGTTACCGAAACGATTTCCACGCCTAAAATTAGCACCTCTTCTAAAGAACTTTCTAAAGTTCTTAACCATTATATTGAACTCTTCATCGTCTTCATCACTTTCATCACCACTTCCTTCTTAAATATCGTTATCGTCACTAGCTTGAGTCTTAGTGACTTTAGCCTTGAGAGCTAAAGACTTGACCTTCTCCTTCTTGTATTTAGATGCAACCTTGTCATTTTCTAGAACCATTTCGTAAACCTTAAGGTTGCCAATAAGCTCGTCAAGAGGAAGTTCCGCCAAGTTCTTGGCTTCTTCAATAGCCGTCACCTTTGGTCGCCACTTCACCGGAAAAGCTCGAAGAAACTTTCTTACATGGTTCTTGTTGCTATAGCTTGGATCTAGGGCCGTTAGGCTTGTGATGATAGCATTGAACCGAGTAGAACCATTGTCAATGGTTTCTTCATCTGAGATCGAGAACTTCTCATATTGTTGGATGAGTAAGTCGATCTTGCAATCTTTGACTTGTGAGTTGCCTTGATGGGTAATGATGAGAGTATGCCAAATCTCCTTGGCGGTCTTGCAAGTGTAAAGTCTCTCGAATTCCATTCGAGGTAAGGCATTGTAGATTGTCATCTTGGCTTCATCATTCTTGCCAAGCTTCTTCTTCTCATCATCTTTCAACTCCAAATATGGTTTTTCAACCATCAACTTTGTTTCGGGATCTTGCATCATAAATACAAAGTTGCCACTTTGGATGATCTACCAAAAGTCAATATCTTTAAACCTCACATAGGTCTCAAACCGGGTTTTCCAAAAACAAATCCCATTGGATTCTAGAAAAGGTGGTCTATGCATAGAACACCCCTCAACATAGTTCTCTTGAGCCATGGATCTATACTTAACTTTTCTAAAAATTTCGTTACGTATTTTAAATTTTTGAAAAAGAAGTTTTTGACTTAAAACGACTTCTCGGGAAGGTTTTAACGCTCAAAAACTTGAGTATACCACTCTGATACCAATTATAGAATCGTAGAGGGGGTGAATACAGTCTCTTCGGCTTTTTGGGTGTTTAAAAACTTTAAGCCTCGAGGAGTACCAAGTGGTTTATGCAACAACAACCACAATAACAATCACAACCAAAGTATATAAAACAAGTAAAGTGACACCGTGATATATACTGGTTCGGGATGGGGGGTTTATACCATCCATATGTCCAGTTGCAAATCCACGACACTATACTATTTACTAAGTATAATCCTTTCGGTGGAATACAAACCGTTACAACTTCACTCCACCGATATGCACAAAGATCGGTGCTCACTAAGAAGAGCTACTCCCAACGGTATTCTGCCCTCGGAAACCACTCTCAAGGACTCGTGATTCGACTTAACCACAAAGACCACTAAGACCACAAAGACTTCCCACTGGAAGTATCAAACCCCAACTAGATCCCTAATTATCTAGGCTTGGTCACCTCGACACAAGACTTCCCTTACAACCAAATCGAATGATAGAATATTTGATTGTTCAATCAAGTCCTAACCTAACCTAAAGACTCAATTGTAATATAAATGGTATAGAGAAGAAGACCCTCGACACAATCACAAGAGTGGATTAGGTTCTTGTGATTCTTCCCTTGCAAGGGGATTTGTTCTTTCAAGGATGTTATGTGAAAGATTAAGAACACAAGATAGAATTAGAGGATTGAGAGAAAAGAAATTAGAGAGAAAGAATAATGGCAAGGGGTGAGGAACACAAGAGCCAAGGTGGGGTATTTATAGGAAAAAACCCAAAATGAGAAAAATATTACCGAGGCTAGCGCGTTGCTGGCGTGTCGCAGCGCCAGCGACGCGCCAGTATACCTGGACATTTTTTTCTTTTGGATTTTGGTCTTTTAATTGCCCAACCTTGCTAAACCCCAAATTATACTTCACACATTTAGACCTTTACATTATTCATCCTTAAGGTCAACCAACTCAAATAGCCATTAGGTAAAAATGATTTGTGAAGTGTTTAAGTAAACCAATTATCAAAGAGAGAGGTGTAGAAAGGATAATTGGGTAGGGGTAGTTTGGGTATTCCTCATAAGGAATTGAAAAGAGAGAAAGAATATGACATGGGATATTCCTTTGCTTGGAATGGAAGTGTGTATGTTAGAGATAGAGAAAGGGAAGAATTTGAATTTGAAATTCAAATTGTGTGAGAAGGAAGTGAGAGAGTGAGGTTGAGTTAGAGTGAACCATGATTGGGTTAGATGAGATGGTATGGTTAGGTTAGAAGAGATATGCCAAAGGAATATGCTTTGCTTGGTGAGAAAGGGGAGATGAAGGGTTGAGATGAATTGGGGTGAGTTGTGTTGATGTGATGGAAGGGAGCTTAAGGTTTGAAATTCAAATCTGAATTTGAATGTGATAGAGGGAAGAAGAGATAAGGTTGAGTTTATTCCCCATGTGATGAATTGAAGGTGTGAGTTGGATTAGATGTGAAATGGATGTGATGGGGAGCCTATGTGAGAGATTCAAATTTGAATTGAGAGAGTGAGGAAGGTTGTAAGTGAGGAAGTGAGTTGTATGTGTGTAAGAGCGAGTTGGAAGGATGGGATGTTGATAATATGGGGAGCCTTTGGCTTAGGATTCAAATTTGAAATTTGAATCTTGGAGGTGAGAAGTGAGGTGGTTTGTGGTGAAGGTTTATTTGTTTTTGAAATGAAGGGTTGGAAGAAGAAGATGATGAGGTGGTGAAATCTAAGTGGTTGGATTGGAATGTACTAAAGAGAATGTCTGGAAGATTTGGTGTGGGAATGTAGGGGATAAGAAGTACATGATAGTACAAGAAATATTAGGGAATGTTGGAGATAAGATTTGGGAGGAATTTGAAATGGTTGGAGTATTAGTTTGGTGTAGAGATTAATCAAAGGATTGATTAATGCTTAATCATTTTCTTATTAAGAAAGAAAAGAGTTGACAAAGATGATTATGGGTTATGTGTTGGATGAGAAAATCAAAGGTTACTTATAATTTCAAGTAACTCAACATCGAGTATCCATAATCTCATAATTCGTGATTTTCCACAACTCAACGTAATCAATAATCATCTTGATGCAAAAAAACTAAGTACTTTGCATCATTGGAAAGCATATCCCATAATGGGAAATGATGCGTTTACACAAAGAGACATTTGACTTAGTTTGACCAATAAGGGAGTAAACCTGTTACGTGATTAGAGAAGATGTAAAAACGGATTATGGTCATATGAATACTTTCACTTGATGTCACGTAAAAACGGGAGGTTGTAAATTTCGATCTCTCTAATTCTAAAACCCGTTTCGAGTGTTCCCAATGAAGCACATAACATATTCATACCTGTATTGAAAGATCCACATTTGTTGGGTAAGGGGAAAACCGACTTTCAAAATTCGTCCCGAACCAAACAGAAGGCTGGCGCGTCGGAGCGCTGGCAGCGCGCAAGGCCCAGTTATTGGGTCGAGATGATTTTGGCTATCGTTTGTGATTTTATGTGTTTCAAAGGTTTATTTGTCATCATTAAAACATAAGGAGACCTAATTAATGTTGTCCCAACAAAGGGTCTAGAGGGATCTCAACTCGTGCTTCCTATCTATATTATTTGAGAACTTTTCAAAGAAGCAATGCATTTACTAATAATGGAAAATGAAGTTAAATAAAAAATTTTAAGTGTTTAAATTTGTATACTTGTAACAGCTCCAATAAATACTTAATAAATGTTATTTTTAAAACACTCTTACAATAAAAAATACATGTTATTATACGTATTGTACAAACTAATAAAACACACAAAGCTTTATACAGTTTATATGAAACAAGTTAATGGTCCATATGATTTAAAAAACTGGACCGAACCAACGGGTTCAACCGGTTTAATCGAGAATCGAAGTCACTACCGGTTCGCCTAGCCAATAAAAGCCGTCCGAAAACGAACCTAAGAGGACTGTCAGAACCGGTAAAATGGATTAATCGGGCCGGGCCGGGATCATTTTCTTCTTATTTTTCTCAGGTTAATTAGCTCGTCAACGTTAGTTTGTTGCTTGAGCTTTAATCACAAAGTACTCGCCGTCGTAACGCGCGAATACCTGCTAGTCTATACTATCTTATAAAATAAGCTTTTTTACAAGCGCCCTGAAGCACGCGCATTAAAAAAGTTATTAATGCCTTTCCGTAATTAGAGCCAATGTACAAGTCCTTTAAACACCAATTTCATCTTATTACTCCCGGTAATGTTTTAATTGTGGTCAAATAAAGAATGACAAAGTCAAACAAAAAATATGTTCCTTTGCACCCTTATTTTTGGATACTCATTATTATCATTCATTCTTCAGATTTAAAACGCAAACCCAACCATCAAAAATTCGAAAAAATCATACGCTCCTCCTGTAGTTTCGAGATAAATATTCAATTCATAACCTTTCCAAAAATCAGAAGGAGAAAATCCATATGACTTCCTATCGAAGAAGCATTTTGAGTCATTTTTGTAAAGGGATAATTAGCATTGATGATTTTCAATGGGTTTTGAGTTGGTTGTTAGCTGTCAATAGCTAACAATCTATTTTCGGTATAGATGTGAACATACCAATCCATGAGATAATATGTAAGTCTCTTAATTTTTCAAAAAAATTGTTAGTTATATTTTGTTTGATCTATTATAATGTTAGGAAAATTAAATTTGTTTGTATTATGAAATTGAAACTAATTTGAATTATTAGTTTTGGTTCGGAGAAACCCTAAAATTAAAATTTGGGAATTAAGATGTGAAAATTGGTGAAATTATTGCTTGCCTTTTATAAATTTTTAAATAGTCAAATTGTGATACGGTTTTTAGCCTATATAATGCGCACAGGATATGTGTTAGCTGCACACATCAAGCCTTTCTCCTCCTTTCTCTATTCATTGTCCAATAACAATTTACAACTATGGCTGTCTTTGTTTCAGGTTATATCATAGATCTACCCGCTGTCAAAGACAACATTAGCTTGAGAGTCCGAGTTGTAAGAACCTGGATTCAATAAATGTACAATAAACCGCATGTGAAAACTATGGAAATGATCCTTATGGATGAAAATGTAAGCACAAATATTCTTATGGGGTTATTTTCTTTAAGCCATTTGTTAGTCGTAGGTTGCATATGTAGTTGATCAAATGGTACATGTTTTTGTATGCAGAATACGAGAATGCTGGCCACTTGCAGGATGACCTTGGTAAATCAATTCAAGTACAAGTTGGTTGAAGGCGCAACTGTTACGCTGGAAAGATACTCACTTGGGGAAATACAGCCCAAGTATAGGATGGTCAACAATGCTCTGCGTCTCAGCTTCTTGAACAACACAGTGGTTGAACCATGTCCTGATTTTACTGGGTCGCTTTATGGATTTGATTTTAGAAACTACAGATCCATAACGGATTTGCAGATAGAAGAAGATGGTCAGTTTGGTATGTACTTTAATCCATGCTTTTATAATGTCTTAAATGGCATTTGAATACTTTTTTGGATATAGGATGATTGCTTGAAATGTAGTCTGTAATAATTGTTACCGTCTTTTTTACGTAACCAGATGTTGTTGGACATGTCGCTGCCTGTGAAGAGTTGGATAATTATGATAAGAATGGTAGCAAGGGCAAAAAGAAACCGTTGACTCTTATTGATGCTGAGTGAGTACCATAAGTCTTATTTGATTTTGTTTGATTAACGATGCAATGCATTCATATATGTTATTCCATCATTATCATCTGCATATATTGTT
The DNA here is from genome assembly GCA_021014915.2 of Artemisia tridentata subsp. tridentata. Lineage (NCBI taxonomy): Eukaryota > Viridiplantae > Streptophyta > Magnoliopsida > Asterales > Asteraceae > Artemisia > Artemisia tridentata. The sequence continues at coordinate 128,564,106 of CP139503.1, forward strand.
TAGGGGGAATGAGCTTAAGTGTACGTTGTGGGGCGTATATGCACAACAATTTAATGACTTTTTGAAAGCAAATGATGATCATAATAAAATCATGATTGTTCTGCAATTGGCGATGATGAAATCTTGGGACAGTAACATTTTATCACCTGTGTTACTCAAATTGTTTCAATATCGTATAACCGATTGCACGTTATGATTCACATTTTTTTATAGGCAAGATGTGTGTCCAAAACGGTTATCATGGAACAAAACTGTTTCTTTTCAATGCCGGTGAAACCATTGAGAAAGATGAATTCAGAGATGTTGAAGCGTATCGGTTAAGGTAATTGAAATACAATGTTCTATAAATTCATATAATACACATGTATAGAGTATGCACAAGTCATCTTTTGAATTTTTGTAGGTTGTTTTCAACACAAGATGCTGAAGCATCTCAAAACACAGCATCGCGTATTTCTGCTGGCTCAAAATTCTCAACGAAGGATGATTTTCTGAATAAATATCCTGTAAAAAACATTGTCGAGCTTTTGGATGTTGAAAAGGTACACCATAATCCATACACAACTAAATAGGTAAATTTCAGAAGCTGAATCATATGTATTTGCATTATTTACAGTACATCGCTTCCGTCATTGTTGGAACGATCATCGCAATACATGAAGAGGAGGGATGGTGCTATCTGGGATGCAGGAAGTGTACCAAGAAAGTGGTGAAAGACATCGAGTTTGTTGATCTCGATGCTGATACAACAAGTAATTCAACAAACATGCCTGATCAGTGGAGATGCACCAAGTGCAATGAAATTGTTAAAGGCATAAAATCAATGTACGTTTCCACACTTAGTAATAACCAAATCATTTAAAAAGCTGTCAAGTTACTTCATTCTATCAGCATCTAACAAACCATTTCAACATCCACCTTTTGTAGATTTCGGCTTCAAGTGCGCGTTCAAGATGAATCTGGCACAATCTCGCTCTCTCTGTTCAATGACGAAGTTCAGTCGTTGGTTGGTAGATCAACATACCAACTTTGCGAAAAGTATGGCTTGAAGGTAAAGACTATCTACTATGTTTTATAACACTAAAAAACTGTATGTTTGTTGACCACAAATCCTTTTACTAATACTGTATAAATTGGTATGTAAAGTGTTGATCAACAAGTGTTCCCAGCTGAAATCACTGGATTTGTTGGTAAAAGGCTTTCCTTTAAAGTATCTATTGATGAATACAATCTGAAAAAGATGTTGCCAGTATTCACTGTCTTGCGTCTCTCGGATGATCCTGATATTCTGAGCTCTCTCACCACATCTGCTACACCTCTTAAGGTAGTAACTCAATTGTTGTGCACCAATGGATTTTTTTTGTTTTGTTCTGAATTATTACGGATGGTAGCTTACACAATAATTTCTATGTTTTAGCAGGCGGACAATGAAGCCACAAGTGTCAGTGTGCCAGTTGTCACACCATTTATGAGTTTAAATACGTATAAAATGTAACCACCTGTATTTTGCAATCTTACATGCATCTTTTGTGCTAACTATGTGTTTCAATGTATCAAGGATTTGGAATCTCAGACGGATGACAACACCACTCCAACAAATGCAGACAAATTTGGTGGTAAGAATAAGCGTCCGGCAGACGCTGAAGCGGATGGAAGCATGTCTTCTAATGGTAAAAGGCCAGCTTTGCAAATCAAGGTGGAGAAAGAGTAACGAATGAGTTCGTTGCATTGTTGATGTCTTTTGGATAATTTTATTTTTAAATAAATCTGTTTGGACAACGTTTGTTAACTCTTTATGGTTGGGGAGTCCCAACCAAATTTACGTTGTTATTTGTTACAAATAAATATTATCGGACAATATTCATGAATTGTCACTCCCTTCATTTTGAATGGTCATTCAGTTAGTTGGATGTTTCTTAATGTGTGTTTTAACAAATGTTTATGCCACAAAGTACCATTTATGTTTTTTATTTTTTCTTTGCTTATTTGTCCTTTTCCAGCTTACTTCTTTACTTTTTGAAGGCCTTGATATCGAAGACATGGGTAGTGCCAGCAAAAACTCTTATAATGACATCCCCTAATGGTATTGTTTTGTTGAAGGCCTTGACTGCCAGCAAGGTAAAACAAACCATCTATGTGAAGATTGACAGATTATGGAAGGAATGGTCGAAACAAAACATTCTAACGAGCTTGGAGTTTATCCTAATGGATAAAGATGTACGTTCTTTCTTCATCTGTTGAAACTTTATTTTAACCAACCAATTCTCATTCTTCTATATATGTTTGTTATTATGTGTCTTTATTAATAGGGTGATAGAATACATAGATCTGTTGCGAGTCAATTAATCAATCATTTTGACAAAATCCTTTATGAAGGTGCTTATGTTTATGTATCGAATTTCGGTGTTGATGAGTACCATGGGCAATTTAAGTACACAGGTCACGCTTACAAAATTAACTTTTACCAAAACACCGAAGTCCAGAATTGCAATAGTTTTGAAGTACCCTTAAATCGATTCCATTTTGTTCCCTTCGATACGATACTAAATAACCATTTGGTTGCTAATGAATGTGTTGGTAAGTTTTATTTAACATACAAATTTATTACACAAACTATAATCTTCTTCTCCCTATTATTGTTATAAGTAAACATATTTTACATTTAAGTGCAGACGTGATAGGTTTTATCACAGGATGTGATGATCTTCAAGATATTGAATTCAATGGTTATCCTAGAATGTCGTTAGAGTTCGATATCGCATATTTAAGGTATTTTGTTTCTAAAGACCCGTGATCATTTTCTATATAAACTTTTATTTATAAAAAGTTCATAACTAATATCATCACATTCCTGTAGTCATAATCGATTGCACTGCACTTTCCATGGAGACTATGCTTGGCGGTTAAACAAGTATGTTAGTAGTGATGATAACTATGAACAACCAAGTATCGTCATCATTGTGCAATATGGTCGTTATCAAACATGTGAGTACTAATAATCAATATAAATGTGTTTTAGGGAATGACTTTAAATAAACAGATAATCGTTTGCAAACTTATTTATGTTAGTCTATAATACGGTCCGTTATTTATTTTACAGATAATCAAAGTCTGCACAACGATTTTCATGCTACCCGTTTGTTGATAAACTCAGATATCCCTGAAATCAAGGATTTCAGACACAAGTATGTGAAACATGTTTATCATATCAAACGTGCATTATCGAACAAGATTTCTTTTTTCGATAACGCATTTTATTCATTTTAATGCAAGTTGATGCTTCAGGATCATGAACAAAAAATTGCTTCTAGGATATCTTATAAGTCTGAAAAGTACAACTCATCTTACATTGATGATATCTTGCACTGCTTTCCCTTTCGTTTCATACAAGATGTGCGCGATTCAAAAAAGGTTTCATGTTAGACTCTTTTTAACAATGACAAACTAAATTTGGATATAAGGTAGCATATAACTTTCTTATAATACTTCCTTTGACAGCCCGGACATGCTGTTGTATTGGCAACAATCGTATGTTTGGAGACTGATAATTCTTGGTTCTACTTTAGCTGCTCTGAATGTAACATGAATGTTACATATTTGAATTACGCCATTGAACTTGAAAGTAGAATTTCTTATGGCATACCAAGAAAAGACGATATGTGGTGTAGGATTTGCAAAACCAAACCACAAACTGTTATCCCCAGGTATTTTATTTACCATTCACTTATTATTTATCCAGTTTATATTAATGTTAGTTCATGGTAAAATACATTTACTAAACTTACTATAGGCTTAAGGTCTCTGTCAGAGTTATTGATAGGAGTGGGAGTACTTCCTTCATAATATTTGACAGAGAAATGGCTAGGATTATCAACAGCAGTGCTGGGGAATTGCTAAAAATACAAGAACAGGTTTAACTAACATATTTTACATTATTTTGTGTTATAAATAAATTAGTTTGTAAATTTCTAACTTTGTATATTTTGTTGCATAGTCTGTTGATGTGTACTCTTACCCGCCAGCTTTACAACAACTCGTGGGGAGTAAGTTTGATATTAAAGTCGATATTTCTCACTATAACATTAAGAAGGAATTTTATGTCTACAACGTTGCCAAAATGACCAATGATGAACATGTTATATCTGGCCTTCTTAATACTATTAAGCAAATTGTACGGTTTTTTTTTTTTTTTTTTTTTTTTTTTTTTTTTTGAAAACATACACATTCTCCTTTTATAGTTTCCTCATAACTAATGATTTTTTTATTCATTATTTAGGAATCCTTATACTACAACCCAGGCAGTGTAGGAAAGGACAATGATACCAGGTATCAAGAGACAATGAAAGTGGATGTTATTGACAATGAATCCGTAGACAGCAACGATAACAAGAATCTGCATTGTGATCAAAAGAAATATATATAGATTGAAAAGCCATTATTGCATGATCTATTATGTTATAACTTTTCGAACTTATTATGGATTATTTAATATTAATGCATCATTTTTCGTGATATATGTAATTGTTTGATCATCAATTTTGCTTGTGTGCTATACTTTTTGACTGTCACTACATTTTTCATATAACAAGGAAGAATAAGATAACATTTTTAAACAAAAAGTATGACTGTCACTACTGTCACTACATTGTGAGCTAAACATGTTCACATCCAACACTACCACAAACATTCTACTAAAGCAAAGTATGATAAGCAAATTGTCCAACACTACTACAAACAGTGGACTAAAAGCATACATTTCACTTGAGGATTGTTTTGTGCGAAACACTTACATTACATATTTCTATCTGCTATCAAACCATTTACCTGACTTCTAAATGGTTTGATAGCAGTAACCATACACCCTTGATGTTACCTGACCTAAATCTGGAATTCGATTGTTACCTGACATAAATCTGTTCACAACTAATCTTCACAACTAACAGTACCAGAAACATTGTACTTGAAGCAGACACAACCCAAAAGAAAGCATGAATAAAGATGTTGTTTATGACATTTCCATCAACTACCAACAGGCTATACCATTTACCAGTTCAACAAATGTGGAATATTTGGAAATGAGGGTTTTCACCATCTTCCGGATCCACTTCTACCCCGTTTGACACATACTTGAACATTTACTTATTAATGGGTCAGTTGGTAAAGTTCTCAGCGTCCTCGCTCATGCAATTGGAACACGAGGTGAATACGTAACATATATGCTATTTCACGTAACACTCTTTTACTAACCTACCTTCATAGTCTTCAGATGAGCACGGACCTTGCCACCCCCCTAGCCAACATCATTGGCACAACACATGTCTTTGAGATCAAGTCTCACACCGACTACGAGTATAGCAGTTTTGAAAGCTTCACATGTTGGACTGTGAACCCAAATGAGTTGGCCGTGGAAGGTGAGTGTTCCAGCGCATTTGTCAGTCAATCTTTCGCCTCAAACATTTCATTAAAGGCATCAGATCAGGACCCATCAATCGACACACCTTCTAAGTCTACAAAGATTAAGAAAAAAATAGGTTGGTTACCAATAACCGTTAAAAAAATAAATAGTGTGGAAAACTAGAAGGGGGGTTGAATAGTTTTACGTCTTTTTAATTTATGAAAACTTTTGTTTACTTTTTAAAACTTCGATTCTATCTTATGTGAATTCAACTCTTGATCAATATGAACATATATAAACAAATATAGATAAGTAATGCAAGTAAGGTAAATATAATGAAATAAGAGAGAGATGGAAAGATCAAACCACAACACGGAGATTTATAGTGGTTCGGCTACAAGGACACCTTCCTTGCCCTACTCCACTCCTCGAGTCACCTACTCAAGAGTTTTCTTCACTATGTCAACAAACTCCCTTATGGCAGAGAAACCTTACACAACTTTAGCTTACACCGGCTTCACGACACAAAGCTAGATGTCGAGTCCTAATTGTAGCTAGAACCAATCTCACAACTTATACACAACTTTTACACGACTTAATCATGACTTCTTCACGATAGCTTCACAACGGCTTCACGACTTCTTCTTCACGACTACTTCACGACTACTTCTTCACAACTACTTCACAACTACTTATTCACAACTAATTTACAACACCACATTCTTAATTACACTTAGATCTACTAATCACAACTATACAACACTTTACACAACAACACAATTGAATGAGGTAAGTAATAACACTTCTTCACTAGTTGAAGTAGAGTTCTTCTTTTGCACTTTTGGTGGTGGAAGCTTGGATCACTTAGAAACCAATGCTTAAGAAAATATGATCAAAGGATTTACAATGTTTAGAAAGGATTTAGAACAGGAAGTTTTAGTGTGCAAAAGGTGAGTAAAAATCCAGGAGAAGGCTGGTATTTATAGGAGAAAAACTGGACAGCTGGAGGCCTACTGGAGCGGGGGCGGTCCCCTTAATTATTAAGGGGGCCGCCTAGCAAAATTAAGGGGGCCGCCCCTACTGAACGTTGGCCAATTTTGTCCTTTTGTGGGGAAGGTTTTTCTGGAACATTTTAACTGATTTTGGTTAAAATTTTGAATTCATATTTTTATAAAAGATTAAACATTTTTATTTAATACCAAAAATGTTTTTCAAAAATATATAAAATATTTTTGATGTTTTATAAAAAATCTAGTTATTAAGAAAATGTTCCTTTGATCATATAATGCATTAAGCATTAGTTCATTCATACCTTAAGTGATTTGAGTTGTAGAAATAGATATTTACAACTAAATACTTGTTTACGTCATAATTTTCCGATTAATGATTTTACATTTTGTGATTATCAAAACGTAGAGATATCGAAAAATATTAATAACGTGTTTAGGCATTATTTATATCAACAATCTCCCCCTTTTTGATGATTACAAAATCTAAACTCATTAAATCTAAAAATTAGTTTTTAGATAAGTATTTAGTGAGTTTACATCTATTTCTCCCCCTTTTTGTAGAATCAAAAAAGTTAAGCCAACAAGTTTTAGAATCTAAATTTGTCGGGACGAGAACTCCCCCTTGATGTGTACTCCCCCTCGTTTGGGGGCACCAAGGAAACGAGCTATGGAACGCTTGCAAAAAAAAATGTTAGAAGCACAAGTATATGTAACAACAATAAGCAAGCATATAGAATAAGATCATTCATTTAATAAAAGTGTTGTGTATAAATACACAACCATATGATTACAACATGAAGCATTACAAGCATACAAACAAAAACAACTAATGAAACTACATAATCGTCCTAGAAGTACATGGTCTTCCATGGAGCTTGCTTACAAGATAGTTTTGAAAAATTATTTTTAAGCATTGCATATGCTTAATTGGGTGAAAATGGAGGTGGTGGTGGTGTAGTGGGTGAAGGAGGTGGAGGAGGTGGTGGTGGTGGGTTGGCAATCATGTTTTCAAGAGATGAAAACATGTAGTGTATCTCATCTCTAAGACCAAAGATTAAGGTCCGGTTATGGATGCAACAAAGACAATTATCACCATGGGCTTCAAGCATTGCCCAAGGTATAGGAAAGAATAGTTGTGGGGTTGGTGATGGTGAAAAGTGAGCATCAAGGGGTGTGATGGGTGATAAGGAAATGGCAAGTTGGGTGTATGAAGGTTCTTGAGTGGATGGTGGTGATGATGCTCTTGGTGATGATGTTAGGTGAGTGTGGATGTAGTCATTGATGGATGAAGTGGATGGAATGGAGGAAGATGAAGCTCCATGGGTGGAGGGTGTTTTTGATGGTGCATTAGGTGCACTTAGGGATGAATTTTGAGGTGGTGGTGATGGAGTTTTGATGTCATCTTCGGTTAGGTCTATGAAAGGTTGTTTTGGTGGTATGATAACAAGTCTTTGCTTCCTTGGAGTCTTAGAGATGGAGGGTTTTGGTGATAACATGGTGGTTTTGGATGATGAAGGATGATGGAATGAGAGGTGATTGTATGGAGGGAATTTATAGTATGAAAATGTGGTTTGTTTAGGTTGATTTTTGAGGTTTTGTAGGAAGATTCCAATACCAGTTCGTCCATAAGGAGAAATGGTAGCTGGGGCTAGGTAAAAGTGGTCACAAGATGCAAAAGGAAACAGTAAATTTTACTGTCCAGATGGCCGGTCCCCTTAATTGTTGGGCGGACCCCTTAAAAATTAAGGGGACCGCCTAGGGAATTAAGGGGGCCGCCCATCTGGTGTTTTCCCAGGCGACCAAATTTGAAAAATTACCAGAAAAAGGTCATTTTTAGGGTGTATTTGTAGCAAGTTCCATTTGGATCATGTATATCAAGAATGATTAAATATTATCAATAGCATATGAAACAAATAATATACATATTTAAGACTAGAAAAAAAATCATATTAGAAGCATAGTCATATAATTTCAAATAAACTAGTAGCTTATTTCTAATAAGTTTATCATCTAACATAATAAAAGTCATAGCAAGCAAATGTTAAGATAATAATACTACATATAAGTGTCTAATCACAACATCAATAAAAATCAACTAAACACTCATCAAATATGTCTATTTCTTCTTCTTTCCAAACATCCTTCCAAGTGTCTTTCCAATAGACTTGAAACCGCCTCATACTTCTTGATGCATCTGCTGTGTGGTGTTGAGTAGTTCGGTTTGTCTTTCAAACAGCAGTTCATCTGTTCGTTCGGAAGGAGAAGGAACTTGATACTCGGTGTAATCAAGATCCGGAAGATTTTGAACGAAGGTCCTAGGTGATGGGGTACTAGCACGTGTTGTGCCCTCCTCCTCATCATCATCATCATCGTCTCCTCGATGTGACGTGGAACCACGAGGTGGAAGTGAGACAGATTTACGAGATTTTCCCTTGTCGCTTCGAGGGCGACGTTCACGGACACAAACAAGTGGATTAAGGACCGGTTGAACAGACTCATAAATTGGACTCTGAAGATGTGGATAATGCATCATGACATGATTATAGAGGCGAGTGAGAAACATGCCATACGGGAGATTTGCATTATGAGTGTTTTTGGCGGACATGATACGGAAGACAAAGAGATATGCCAAATTGTACGACTGTTCAGCGACAATACAATACAACATATGAGCTATGCTCGCCGTGACATGATCACGGTGACCACCGGTACCGAACGCATTCTTACGAATGAGTTCTTCCCAACGCTTTATGTCGGGGCGTAACTCCTTGAGGAGGATTTGGTTAGCATGGATGTCAACATCTTTTGACTTGATCCTCCGGCTAGTCGTACCACAATCTAGCCCAAGATATTGACGAATTTCTTCAGAGGATGGAATCTCAGAGTAGTAAGGACCCTGTTGAGGTCGATATTGCTTAAGAGATGAGAGATCCCACTCATTAGAGAAGACAGCTTGACCGGAGTAGGGGATTCCTAGAATTTGACCAAATTGAGCGAGAGTAAGAGTAATGAATTCGTGTTGAATCATAAAGGATATGAGGATGCAGCCATTGGGATCGGTTTGCACCGTCACTTGGCTATAGAAGTCAAGAACAAAGCAGGGAATGATAAGCTCATTGATTTTGTAGAGACAATCAAGACGAACGTTGGAAAACATTCGCTCGATATAGTCGGATTCATAGAACAATGGATAGACAACTCTCCCTTCATGAATATTTCTATCTTCAATGGGACGATAGAAACAAGAAACGGCAGGAGAAATGCCTGGAGTGGCAGAGACTTTAGGAATGTATTCCTATGTTTTTGAGACATCACTGACTGTAGTTTTGGGCATTTTCACCTATACAAGAAAGCAACAAAACAAAGAAAAATAAGAAAATGACATGCATATATTATATATGCTACATATGTGGAACGTAAACATACTTCGACTCTAAAACTTAAATCCTAAGAAGTAGTTTACAATGTTCCTTAGTTTTAATTTTTAACTCGCTTAAAATGTATTTTATGATGTTAAAGAATAGTTATAGGGACATTATGATAAGAAATCAAAAATATCCGAACGTTCTTTTATACGTCATAAACTACTTTGAAATGTGGCTAGACAAACATTGGATTGTATATCTAGCTATTTCTTACGAGTGTTAAGTAACTTAGATTTTGACTCAAAAAAAAATTCTTTCAAAATGTTGTGCCAAACGCTCCTTTAAATAAGAAAATAACTAGTAAAATTTCAATATACATATGAATTATGTATCTTGATGACTTAAAACAACTAATTGCGTGTTTATAAACTTGACAAGTAGTTATGAACTTAATTTTGATCAAATTTTGATGATTCTAGCTCCTAAACCAAACACTCTCTTATATTTAACAAAAACATTTTGTATGATTCGAAAAATATATTTTTAGGATTTGTGAGTTGTAATAAACCAATGTAATTAGTTTTAACAAGTGTTTATGGCATAATTCAACAATGTGATTAGTCTTGAAAAAGAGTGATTAGTTTGACATAATCGTTTTTTAATTACTTAGTTTCTAGGTTGATTAAGCATTCTAATCCTATGGGGAGCATTTGGTTATAAGATTTCTAGACTTAATTTTAACAAAATTTGGATTAAAAGAAAGTTTAGTAAAAGACCTAATTATGATTAGACTCAAAATTGAATGGAATTAGATGAAATGTGAATTAGAAAACTTACAAAATGTGTTGCTAATCAAGATACAAGGGTTTGCCCCTTGCGAAATTAGTCGGAGATGGTGATTTGGTGAATGGTTTTTGAGTTGAGGTTCGTTCACAGCAGCGGCAAGTATGGGTGTGTTTGAAAAGTGGGGTGTTCGGTAAAGATTTTTGGAAGAAAAACGTTTTTGGAAGCAACAGTAGGTCGGTCCCCTTAATTATTAAGGGGGCCGCCCTCGTTTACTAGCCGGTCCCCTTAAACATTAAGGGGGCCGCCTACCAAACTTGGAATTTGTTCGGATTTAGTTTCTGATAGCAAAATAATTTTATGTATATATATATATAGATTTATTATATATCAAAAATACGTTGGGTTTTAATGGCACGAGGAAGGAATACTTGACATTTTATTAACATTTCGTTAAGAAAACATTTCTTGAGAATTTTGGATAAAATGATCAAGATGTCAAGTCGACAAATGTGTTAGGGGGTGAGAGTAAAAGTGCATATATATATATATATATATATATATATATATATATATATATATATATATATATATATATATATATATATATATATATATATATATATATATATATATATATATATATATATATATATATATATATATTTTGTGTGTAAACGTGGGATGTTGAATGGAGTTAAGAAATGATGAGGTAATGACGGAGATAGGTGCTGACGGCGACGGGAGTTTGTTTCATCCATAGTTTTCTTGACTCGACGGTCAAAGTGTTACTTCTACGTTAATCCACTTAACTCACTTCTCTTCATCACCATGAGTTATGTGACAGTGGACACGGAAGATTTTCATGTTGAACGTTAAAGTTCAAAAGAGGCAAAGGGGGAAGAAAAGGTTCGAGGACAAACAATTTCTTTTAGTTCTAGATAGTCAACAAATGACGTATCTAGGTTATGTGTGGATATATTTATATATATGTATATAGTATAATAATATGGATATATATATATATATATATATATATATATATATATATATATATATATATATATATATATATATATATATTATGTATATGTATAAGTGATTATCTACTAACTACCATACAAGTACTAACTAAACTAGGCATTAAAACTTATGGGGGCATGCAATTTGCTAGATCATTAATCAACGCACATAATGATGAACATGAAAGAGGGGTGTACCTTTTAGTCTTCAACACGTGGTCTTCAAGCGCTTCAAAGCGTTTATGTTTGACTTGTAGAAGTCAATCAAGGAAGAGATGCCAATAATCCGCTGAGATAGCAATTTAGCCACTTGGTCCCCATTGTCTCATTGATCCAAAGTTGTTTGAACCAAAAATGGGTTGTAGTTGACTAGGATGCATGTATGGTGGAAGTATTCCCAAAGGATTGAAGCTTGGTGGATTCGGGTAATTCCACATTGGGTAACTATTATTATGACGGTTTGGTCTATTTTGGTTTCTTTTAGGTTGAGGTGTTTTAGGCCGAGGGTGAGGACTAGGTGGTCTTCTAGGAGGAGGTGTTTTTGACCTAAGCTTTGGTTTAGAGTTTTCTACTTCGGTTTTTAAAGATGGTTTGTAGAAAGCTTTTATTTCCTCATTATTGGCTATGGGTATTTTTCTATCTTTTATAAGTATATATTTAGGCTTTGACTCCAATATTTTTTGATTACTAGTTTCACTTTCAAACTTTACATTTTTAGTTTCACTAGTTGTAGCCTTAGTTGAGTTAAATCCTAATCCGGTTTTATCTCCTGACATTCTTTGAATGCTTATTATATCCCTAAGAGAATTACTACTATTTTCAAATTTGTTAAGTCTACAAATTTCTTCCTTAAGTATTTCATTTTCATTTTTAGTTTCTTGACAAGTTTTACATTCAAAGACTTCTTTGCCTTTTTCTAAGTTATGTAGTTTAATTTTTAATTCTAGTATTTCTTATTCTAATTGGTTATTTATGTGTTTTAGTGATTTATTTTTAGTCATTACTTTTTGACCTAATATACATAACCTACTATATTCGTTATCTAGGTTTTTTTCATCTAATGATAAATTTTCATCACTAAAGTGTTCGGTTTCAGAACGTACCTCACTTGATGTCTTAGCCATAAGACACTTCTCCTCTTTTGTGGTTTCTTTCTCGTCTTCTTCACTGTCACTCCATGCTCCTCCAATGAACGCCTTTTGGTTTTGCTCCTTTGACATCATAGGACATCTTCCAATGAGATGATTTGGATCACCGCATTTGAAGCACTTCCTCTCGCTCTTGCTACCTTTGTCGTCTTTGTTTCTTTGGAGTGTTTTCCTTTCGTCATGTGGTTGTCTAACGAATCTTCCTTGACTTTTGAAAAACTTCTTGAAGTCTCTTACGGCCATGGCATATTCTTCATCATCACTTTCGGAGGTTGAGCTATCCTCGTCACTTGATGCTCTCCTAGCTTTTAACGCGATTGACTTGCTTTGCTCTTTCTTTCCTTTGACCATCTCGAAGTCTTTCTTGATTATTGCTTCATAGACTTTCAAGTTGCCAATCAACTCGTCAAGTTGAAGAGTTGACAAGTTCTTTAATTCTTCAATCGCCGTAACTTTAGCTCGCCATTTTGGATGAAGAGCCCTAAGAAATTTCCTGACAAAATTCTTACTAGAAAAACTCTCATCAAGTGCCTTTAAACTTGTGATGATTGTGTTAAATCTAGCAAATGCATTATCAATTGATTCCTCTTCCGGAATCGTGAATTGTTCATATTGTTGAACAAGAAGATCTATTTTATTATCTTTGACTTGACTATTACCTTGGTGAGTTATTAGTAAAGAATTCCAAATTTCTTTTGCGGTTTCGCACATAAAGATTCTTTCGTATTCTTTACGTAGTAACGCATTATAAATAACCATTTTAGCCTCATTATTTTTAGAAAGTTTTCTTTTTAAATCATCACTTTGTTTTTCAAAAGGTACAATTTCATCCTTTTTAGTTTCAAGATTATGTTGAATAGGTAAAATATCACCATTAGTAATAACATGCCAAAGATCTAGATCTTTTGACTTCACATAAGTTTCGAATCGATTTTTCCAATATAAAAATCCATCACTTTCAAATAGTGGTGGTCTTTACATAGGTTGCCCTTCTAAATATTTTTCAGATTCCATAGATCATTTCAAGTTTTAAAATACAGTTTATTTTAAAAATCTTGTTTGACGTGGCTCTTGATACCAATTGTGGAAAACTAGAAGGGGGGTTGAATAGTTTTACGTCTTTTTAATTTATGAAAACTTTTTTTTACTTTTTAAAACTTTGATTCTATCTTATGTGAATTCAACTCTTGATCAATATGAACATATATAAACAAATATAGATAAGTAATGCAAGTAAGGTAAATATAATGAAATAAGAAAGAGATGGAAAGATCAAACCACAACACGGAGATTTATAGTGGTTCGGCTACAAGGACACCTTCCTTGCCCTACTCCACTCCTCGAGTCACCTACTCGAGAGTTTTCTTCACTATATCAACAAACTCCCTTATGGCGGAGAAACCTTACACAACTTTAGCTTACACCGGCTTAACGACACAAAGCTTGATGTCGAGTCCTAATCGTAGCTAGAACCAATCTCACAACTTATACACAACTTCTACACGACTTAATCACGACTTCTTCACGATAGCTTCACAACGGCTTCACGACTTCTTCACGACTTCTTCTTCACGACTACTTCTTCACAACTACTTCACAACTACTTATTCACAACTACTTCACAACTAATTTACAACACCACTACGTAATTACACTTAGATCTACTAATCACAACTATACAACACTTTACACAACAACACAATTGAATGAGGTAAGTAATAACACTTCTTCACTAGTTGAAGTAGAGTTCTTCTTTTGCACTTTTGGTGGTGGAAGCTTGGATCACTTAGAAACCAATGCTTAAGAAAATATGATCAAAGGATTTACAATGTTTAGAAAGGATTTAGAACAGGAAGTTTTAGTGTGCAAAAGGTGAGTAAAAATCCAGGAGAAGGCTGGTATTTATAGGAGAAAAACTGGACAGCTGGAGGCCTACTGGAGCGGGGGCGGTCCCCTTAATTATTAAGGGGGCCGCCTAGCAAAATTAAGGGGGCCGCCCCTACTGAACGTTGGCCAATTTTGTCCTTTTGTGGGGAAGGTTTTTCTGGAACATTTTAACTGATTTTGGTTAAAATTTTGAATTCATATTTTTATAAAAGATTAAACATTTTTATTTAATACCAAAAATGTTTTTCAAAAATATATAAAATGTTTTTGATGTTTTATAAAAAATCTAGTTATTAAGAAAATGTTCCTTTGATCATATAATGCATTAAGCAATTAGTTCATTCATACCTTAAGTGATTTGAGTTGTAGAAATAGATATTTACAACTAAATACTTGTTTACGTCATAATTTTCCGATTAATGATTTTACATTTTGTGATTATCAAAACGTAGAGATATCGAAAAATATTAATAACGTGTTTAGGCATTATTTATATCAACAAACAGTAAACATATGAATGTCACTTTAACCGACATCCTACACATGTAATATATGATTTCATTGTCTTCAGGGGGGAGCTAGAAGATTCTGATGTAGAAGTGGAATTAGTTAATGCATATGAGTGGCCGAACGAGGCTGGGAGTGGATCAACTGAACGGAAGAAAAAAAGAAAGTTAGAACATGGTGATCACAACCTGCAATCACCAACCGGCTTACTCTGTCTCACTTATTAATAAGTTTTTGTTTCTCTTATGTGTTTAGTTTTATTGTGGAGGATTCTGAGTAAGGATGGGGATGTTGTTTACGTCAGGCTACAAGCACGCATAATCAGCAAATAAACATCAACAAATAATGTCTTCATACATAGGCATATGTGCAGAATAAAATAGTTTTGTTTCTAATAGTTTTCTGATATTAGTTGGATGTTGCGAGAAACTATATTGATTTACCGCAGTATAAATCGTGTTTTTATTTATGTTATTTTATTTTTATATGAGCTTTGATATCATTCAACTTTACCATAAATCCTAAAGGTGTGTGGCTAATATTTGTGAGACAAATACCAAAATATTCCATTATTTATAACAATGCGAACTGAATATCTAAAATAAAGGGCAACTGTAGTCCTTTAAATTTCACCGGAATGTCATCCCATGCCCTTCACTTTAAAAATCGACTGCCCGTAATGTTATTGCGGCATGTGGATCCAATCAAAGGATTGTGCAATGGCACCAGGTTACTGAACAATGATCTAGGCCACTTTGTTATTCACGCTAGGGTTCTTATGGGATCAAATGTAGAGGAGAACATTGTAATGCACAGGGCCATGCTCTCATATACACACTCAAAATTGCCCTTCATACTAAAATGACGACAATTCCCTGTAAGACCATATTACGCAATCCCCATTAACAAGTGTCAAGGACAATCACTTAACTATGTTGGGCTCTATCTGCCAATAATCAGTTAACTATGCTGTGCAAGTATAAAGATATACATGTATAAACTCAGGTCACCTCTAATACTAAAATGAATTAAATGTTTCAAAGGGTTAACAATTAAAGACCCTTTTGCTCTATTTTATCATGATTCAGAGACCAAACAATATTCATATACAATGTCTATTAAAATGACATATGGTTTTATAGTTTTCCTATGAAACTAAACATCTTATACTTAATCAAAGAATCACTTCCAATCAAAGCATGTCAATAACTAACAATAACAAAACATAAATCATGAAATTAAATTACTTTATGAGTCATTATGAGTCACGAACCCTTTTTGTAACTGCTGGGAATGTCAAACACTTGGACATGGTTTAAAAAGTTAAACTCTGACCTCCACCAACACTCACTAGTTATTTGATCACACACATATATCATATCTCCCTATTAGAAGTAGATGTAATTCAGCAGTGAAGTTATCGCCAAGTACTTTCACATGCCAATCGCTCAAGCTGCAAAAGAATTTAATGTTGGATTATTTGTATTCAAAAGAACCTGTATATACATGGGTATTAAGCGTTGGCCCTATCGTAAACTGAAGAGTATGAAAGAATTGATTAATGGTTTACAGGTTGAAAATGAATTAAAACTAACCTTTTTCCAAATTAGTATATCATGTTACTCAATAATTTTGTTTTCATTGCAGTCTGAGAATGGAGGCGCACAACACTATGGAACCATGCGAGATATAGTAACAATGCTGAAAGAAAAACAAAGACAATTAGAAGAGGACCCAAATTTACAATTTTCCAAAAGCACCAAAAGATTGAGACATAGATATTTCAAATATAAGTACCAAAAAATGAAATCCATGAGTTTGGTATTATCATTACCAAATCCAACAATAGCAAAGGACGCTATACCATTGCAGTGTTTGTCTTCTGCCACCAACTCTGATTATGATGACATGAATGATGCTTATGGTAGTGACCGTGATGCGCAGAAGTAGGTGAAAAACAATATATTCATATGTTACGGTTTTAATAAAATGTTGGAAATTAAGTTGTTAATGTAACTTTCAAGAAATTTAGGCCAACAATACCAAACATCTTTGAACTGTGTACTCATGATTAGTTATTTCCATTTCGTATTAACATACTACCTCCGTCCCATATTAAGTGTCCATAATGGAATCTTGGGATGTCCCAAATTAAGTGTCCGGGGAATATTTTCAACCAATGAGAAGAGACTTTAGTGGGAAATAGTGATATTTGATTGGTGGAGAGTGTAGTTAGTGGAATTTCCTAAAAATTTTTGCATTTGGAAAGTGAACACTTATTATAGGACGGAGGGAGTATTAAGTATTGCAAATTGCTTTTAACAAAAAAACACTCAATGCTAAGTATTTGATGTATAAAAACTGCACACGACTTAAGTAACCGCAACTGCTAACAGACTTCTACATAAATATAAAGCATAGGTCTATCAAGTTCAAAAATAGAAAGTAACAAATATACACGATAAGTTATTAAAATTCCATGATTCACTTCCTAACATAAATGTGTAACCACTCGTAAAATTTCACATTATAATTATCTTACACAGTACTTATCCATTTTCTACGTGTAAATTTTTTTTTTATTTATCTGATCATAACTACTATCTAATGTGACGTAACTCACATCCTCGATAAACGTGCTCCTACGCAGACCAACATCAACGAACTCAATGTTTATTTATATAAACGTTTTCATACAACAAGTTTATGATAATTCGATAACGAACGTACAAATTAAACATTCTTATCTATTAGAGTTTCTAACGAAACCCTAAATTTTTATAGCAACGATTATGAATAACAAAACCCTAAAATACCAAAGTACAACCCATTTAAACCAATGTACAAGTTACTAAAGCACGGAAACCCTAAATCCACTTTAGCTCCCAACACAAACCCTAATTTCATTTAACTATGATTTTATGTACCAAATTCACAAAAACCTAATTAATAGACGTATAATTTTTAATAATTATAAATGTACAATACATTCAAGCCAAAGTACAAGTCCTTTATGCATAAAACTAAATATTTATATAAATTCCATTATAACACTAAATATATTCATTTTAAAGTCCATTGTCCAAGTATTTCATGCATTAACTTTTAAAATAAATTTATTAGACTTACTAAATATTAGTACAAGCCCTTAAACACAGTGTACAACCCTCCAATGCATAAAAACCAAAAATCTCATTTATATATTTTATAACCTAATAAAAATTACATATAATTAAGGTAACATAAGAAAACCCTAAAAATATATTTTTCTTATTTCATAAACCATAGTACAACTCCATTAAGCTTATAGTACAACCCTATATAGCACAAATGAATTCCTTTTTTCTTTTATAAAAGTCGACAAATATATATGTATATATGAAAACCCTAAATAAATATCTAAATAATAATTACTCAAACAAACCCTAGAAATCTAACTTGTTACTTCCCTTAAATCCTAGGTACAACATTTCAAAGCCAATATACCCTCAAATGAAGCCATTCGATCCATCTTTTCTTTTTCTAGTTCGAAACCAATTTTCAAACTAAACCATTTCATTTTCCATCCCTAAGCAATATACTCACCACATAATCTCTTCTAGGTCTCATAAGCTTCCACATAACCATGTCTCATTCAAATTAAACAAGTAGGAAAAAATTGAGGTTTAGAAACAAAACACATCACCACAGCATCCCAAAACCCACGTTAACTTTCCCCCCTTCTCACAAATGGCACCTAATCAGATCTAGCCACATCTCTTTGTCCCCTTTTCACCATAACATGATGACTTAACTCCATAGAAAACCTTAACTCACTTCCTTCTATATATAGCAAACCAAACGCCTCATCTTATTTACATACAAATCGAACCACACTCAAAACATTCACACTCACTTAACTCTTGATCAAAACAGCCCAAATATATGTTAAAGAAGATCTTGAGAAAGCATTAGGAAGAAGAAAACCCTAGGCGATCAAATTCCAAAACCATTCGACATATATTCTTCTAATCGAATTATACACCAAGTAAGTATCCAAGCCCTTTTTCAATACCTTTGTAAATCTTAAACACACCTAAAAATAATATTAACTAAGTTATAATAGATAGCTAGGTTAAATTTTAAGTTTTCTTTCTTTTCTTTCTTTTTGTTCGAACACAACCAAACGCGCCCTATATATAAAATTTTTGTCAAAAACAGACCAAGAATCTTTAAAATATGTTAGAGATAGATCAAATATGATTATGACTACGTTAGCATGCATTAAAAATCAGTTATAAACTTTAAAAATAAAAAACGCACATGATTTCATTTTCCCTTTTCTGTCGTAACATTTCCCACAGACCCAACTTTGGACCTAAATTTCGACCATCAAACGAACTCTAAAAATTCTGAATTTTGGCCAAGTTAAAGATCACCTAGCTAACTAATTTTAGGAAAAAGAACGTCGTAAAAAGATTGAACGGTCACAAAGTTATTCGAGTTTGTTTCTGCCCTTTTGGCCACTGTTTCGAAGCATATATATAATTGGTTCGAGCATCATAAGCTCGAATCATGAGCCCATAATTTGTAATAATGATGTTTATAAGTTTTTAATTAAGTGTATAAAAGAGTCGTAAAAAGTATCACCTTTTCCCGTAACTTATAACGCATTTTTATGAAATAAGGACGTCGATTATAGTCATAAAATGCTTTAAGGGTGTTTTCTACCAAAACTCTAACTAATTTAATAACTTGGACTTTAATTAATGTCGACATGCAGTTCAGGGGTAAAAAGTGTCAATTTTGAAACCATAGGGTATAAACTGTCATTTCACCAAAGTTCAAGGGTAAAAATTGTAATTTTATAAAAGTTCAGGGGTAAAAATTGTCATTTTACGAAAGTTCAGGGGTATAAACTGTCAATATGAGAAACTATAGGGGTAAAAAGCATAATATTTATAATTGTTATTATTATTAATAGAATCCTAATTATAATAGAGAATTAATAAACGAAATACGTTTATCTCGATAACAAACAAACGGGAAACAATTAAGGAACAAACGAAAACAGAAACATAAAAATGAAAAATAAGATAAAATCTTATTTTGAAGAGACTTCATGTTGTCTCATTTTAACATTTAATCATCAACCAAAACGTTACGAAACGAACATTAGAACTTATATATTGGAATATGATTACTGAAACGTGACATAACGAACCAGGTTGCGTGCCGGAGACGTTTATCAACTTTATTTAACATTGTTTTCCATCCAGACCGCCAAGGTGAGTTCATAGTCCCACTATTTTCATTACATTTTCCAAATTTGTAGGGAGATACATGCTACAAACCGAACACAAGTATTTTTCCTGTATGATTTCCTGATTGATATTGACTAAGTTTTCTATTGCCTAAAAGACCTCCCATCATGGACCATTAATCACCTGCGGGTGAGCGCGAATATTATGAATAGATCTATTGGGTTTGACAGCCCCTTTTGTGTTACCGTAATGTGACCAAATGCATATTATTTGAGATAAATAAAGAGACCGGCAATCTCCTACTCGGAGGCAATGTTACCTACATTTAATTATGCGGTAATTTATCATCTTTAGCTCATGACTGTTGATGATCCACAGTTAACGTTTTGTGTGTCATGAGACTTAGGGCAATATATATATTTATAACGAACTGGATGTTTACTGAACTACTTTCCATTTAGCTTGTGTTCAAATTGATTATAACATTAAACGCTATGGATTCACTCAACCTTTGTGTTGACTTTTTAGCAAGTTTATCTCAGGTATTTAGAAGCATGGTTTGGCAACGGAGTGGTTGTGGACTTTTCTTCTTATAAAAAGAGTGTCCATTTTGTTATCATTCGATGAATAATGTAACTTTTATGACATACTTTGGAACCTCCCGCTGGGACCTGAATTATGTACTCTGATTTAAATAATGAATGATAACAATTTTATTTAAAACGTCTCTTTTCGAGTCGTTTTCTATTTTCATGACTATGATACTTGAAGTAATACCCCAACTTATAATTCCGCTGCGATTATCGAAAATGGGGGTGTTACAGAGTGGTATCAGAGCTCATGATTATAGAGAACCAAATATTTTCAAACATTGGACTATAACCGCACTTTCAAAAACAAATGATTTTACACTATACAGTCTTACGCCCTCTGTGCCTGCATATTACAGTACTCAGAACATTACTTATTAGGATGATTTTGCACTAATATTTACATAATTGATATTTACTTTCACTTTCACTTCTCCCTAAATATTATGAATTACTTGTAACGATTATTTGCGGGTTACTACACACTTCATAATGCCTGTACATCACCTACCCACTCACCTTCACCTCAGAAACCTAAGAGAACTACGTCAGATGAAAAGTTGATTTGTTGTCCCGCAACGTTTGAGGTTGGACAAAATTCACACCAAGAAACAATTCGGAAATATGTTGAGTCAAACTCTCCAAAACCTGACACTCCAGATTCCCCAATACCAGATATCCCAGACGCCATATCTACACCTAATTCCCCTGACCAAAATTCAAGTTCTCATGATTCCATATGTGCTCTCCTTTATCAACACGCCCGTACTTTAGACTCTCACGCTGAACAGTTGGAAGGGTTACAACCATTACGATTCGAATGGTACGACCGTAACTTTGACACTCTGTTTAGAAGAGCTGATGCCGAGAGACGAGCAGTGTTCGACTTGGGAGTGAAGGTTGACAAGATGAAGAATACGTGCAACCATAAATTTAGAAGCCTAGATTCCAGAATCCGCTGTTCGAGGAGAGAACACTGTCAAACACGTGGTAGAGTGGAAGACATCGAAAGAACCCTTTGGATGGCCAGGGAGATGGCAATAAACCAGGGTCAGAAGATCTTCGCCTTAGAAGCCATGTTGGACAGTCAGATAAGGATGTACCAGGAATTTCAGTAACGCTTCTTGGAAATGGAAATTGCATAACTGAAATTTGAGACTGAAATTAAGCATCTACGTCAAGGAGGTAATTGATCTTAAATTCACATGTATCAATGTTGTGTCTACTAAACTAAATAGTATTTGGTTAGTATTTCCTGTATTTTCCAATAAGCCTGAAACCTTCAGAGTTTGTAATCAATCAATAAATCTATAACAACTTCCTTTTGTTATATATTTATGTTGAGAACAAATTCTTTCTATTATGTCTTACAATAATGCTATGCATACATGTAATGACTTCCCATGACTTCATGCAAAATCCTGTCATTTGTTACTACCCTTAATAGACAAATGGCTCCCCCTAAACCAAAATCATACTTAGAACGCAATATAAGTCATGTTTCTTTTCCTCCAAACCTAGGAAACCGACCAACTTGTAGCACATCAAATGACAGAAACTAGGACCACTATTGCCAACAAAGGACCAAACCCTTATGTTAGAAACCAAAAATCCTTAACATGAATCATTAATAAAAGACCTTGTATTAATTGTTTTGCAAAAACAATCGATCAAGTTATTAATAGCATGTTATTTTCCGTGATTAAATTCAGACCTACCATGACGTTACTTAAGATACCTTATACCTGCCCTAATTAGGTTATAACCCTAGAACCCTCTAAGATAAAATTTCGGAAGAAAACTTGATGAATGAAGATAAAGTTGTTGGATTTCAAATGAATTAGTTTGTCCTTAAGCAGTTTCATGCCAAGAGTTAATCATTTATTTACGAAATTAACCAGACACATCGTAATATTATGATTCTCAATAGGTTATGACTTCGCATTGTGACCACTTGCTAGGACTAGGCTTACTCAAATTATGTTAACACGGTCATTTTATAAGTTCTAAATTCGTAATTCTTGTGATAATGATAGAAGATAGCTAGCATAAACAATACAAATACCCCACCAATGATTCCGAAAGCTGTTCAAAGGTTGATAATTAACTTCATGGCAGCAGTGCTTGAAGTGTCTGCAGTAGCTCATCTGAATAGCAACAATCTGGCCACAGGAGAAAAGAAGGTGGCTGTGTCTTGTAAGCATACCCCTGAAAGTTTCACGGGTTGTAGACCAGCTCACAATAAAGGCCCAGAAAGAACGATTAAACCTACCGTCAACCGTGCCCTAGGAATTACGAAAAGTGTCACATTTAAAGAAAATAACCAAAAGCGAAAACTCAGTGATAGAAAAACCATCATCCCCACCTACTACACATACACAAATAACCCCGACTGTTACCATAAGCATCTTCAAGATTGCAGCAACTACCATCGCCAACAGGTTTGTAGGCAGGAAGTTGGTAGAAACTGCATCGCCACACCTGCTAACAAAGCGGGGTATCTTGGAAAGCAACCTCTATGTCAACGATGTAAGTTGCATCACACTGGAGATTGTTCTATTAAGTATGAGAGATGCCAGGGAATAGGTCACCCAACCAGAGAATGCAAAGCCAAAGAGGAACACCCATCAGTAGTAGTGTGTCACGGATGTGGTGGAAAAGGACATTACAGAAATCAGTGCCCAAACTACAATCCCAATTGGAAAGCCAAGTCTAGTACAGAAGAATGGGAACTCATTAAGATCCTAAGAACGTCCAAGGATGACCTTAGTGTTTAAGCAGAAGATAAATCCTGTAATAGATAAATAAATTGAGGTTTAGAACTCACTAAGTTATATTTCCCTTTGTACTCTACCTTAGTTACGATGGATGTAAACTAAGTGTAGTAACTACCTTTCTACCGTACGAAATCTCTACCTTGTAATATTTCCGTAATAATCACAATCTGCGTCTAATTTCAGTTCCTCTTCCATTCACCTTGTTCATAGTCAAAACCACTATTACACCATTAGGAAATTTTGGCTGATATTATTTTAGCGGAACAATAGACTATCACTACCCTGTAGGACCCTACCCTAAGATTTATTTCGAGGATATCCCATTAGTACCCTAGGTCTAACCCATCACTGTAGTGCGGACTAAAATTTTCTTATTCTTTGAAAAATAATTATGTTGCTATTTTCCAAAAACAACACGTTGTACACCATCTAAAACTTTTTGAAAAGCATAAATACCACAGTAACTGAACCAAACATCACATCATTTGATCCTCAATTTTACATAGCCTGATCAACTATGTATAATTTAGGAAGAATCATGTAATGAATTGGACAGTTATCTTTTCAGATTTTCTAATAACAATTTTCATTCAAAAGCAAAAATATTAAAACAAAATAAATTGTTCATAAAATATCACATTTGATTTAATACAATAGAAATCTACAACTACTACCCATTACCTCTAAGATAGGAAATTGACAAAAATTATGGATAGAAAAACCCTAAGAATTCACAAGGACTTATAGCAAACGCAAATAGTACAAATTTTATAAGAAACCCCGAAAATTCATACATAGCAAAATAATTAGAAACGGAAGTACTAAGGTTACAATGATTACAAGATAAGGAATAGAATCACTAATAGGTTGACCAGCCATGACAACAAGGACCGCCACCAACAACACGATAGCTAGAGCCACCACGGGATGAATCACCTTGACTATCATGCACAATAGATACCACGAGACTAGATATTAGGCATAAGAACAAATAAGTTTTATTTCACTAAAGGTTACATAGAAAAACAACCGTTACCCCAATATCTTATCTACACCAATAGCGAGAACCACCATAGGCATAAGGGACGCAAACCAAGAACGCATAATCTTCGTTAGGAACATAAGCTAAATAAGTAACTGCAAGAACCACGTAAACGATTGCTAGGATTGTAACAAGGTGCGGCATTTTGAGGTTTTTATGAGAGAATTTAGTGGTGAAAGAATGACGATTAAAAATGGGGTATTTATAGGTGAAAAACTAGTCATTAATCACTATTCATAGCCGTTGCAAATTTACTATTCACGACCGTTACATATCACTGTTCACAACCTTTGAAGTTATTAGGTGGCAAGACATTCAAATTTATTTCATCTAGTAGGAATAAGATTGACAAAATTACGTTTCCTTAAGTACCGAATGAAAATTCCTAGATGACCCTTTTTAGGTTAAAGATATAACCAAGGATTAGCAGTAAGACGATATTACTGGATTTAAAGGACATAAAAATAAGATAATATTATTTTTAAACTTGAGGCATTTTAAGCGTATCAAATTCACATCATAAATCAAATCGTTGTACGATTTTATCATTTCCACACTCACTATCTGAATAGGTTAGAAATCCAAGCCCAACTCCTTCTGTACTTCACTTTTTCCAATATATCAACCAACGCGAACTAAATATCGGGACGAGATTCCCTCAACGGGGGGATATTGTAACCACTCGTAAAATTTCACATTATAATTATCTTACATAGTACTTATCCATTTTCTACGTGTAATTTTTTTTTTATCTGATGATAACTACTATCTAATGTGACGTAACTCACATCCTCGATAAACGTGCTCCTACGCAGACCAACATCAACGAACTCAATGTTTATTTATATAAACATTTTCATACATCAAGTATAAAACATTACGATGATTCCCTTTATGCCACTTTATGATAATTCGATAACGAACGTACAAATTAAACATTCTTATCTATTAGAGTTTCTAACGAAACCCTAACTTTTTATAGCAACGATTATGAATAACAAAACCCTAAAATACCAAAGTACGACCCATTTAAACCAATGTACAAGTTACTAAAGCACGAAAACCCTAAATCCACTTTAGCTCCCGACACAAACCTTAATTTCATTTAACTATGATTTTATGTACCAAATTCACAAAAACCTAATTAATATACGTATAATTTTTACAAATTATAAATGTACAAGACATTCAAGCCAAAGTACAAGTCCTTTATGCATAAAACTAAATATTTATATAAATTCCATTATAACACTAAATATATTCATTTTAAAGCCCATTGTCCAAGTATTTCATGCATTAACTTTTAAAATAAATTTATTAGACTTACTAAATATTAGTACAAGCCCTTAAACACAGTGTACAACCCTCCAATGCTTAAAAACCAAAAATCTCATTTATATATTTTATAACCTAATAAAAATTACATATAATTAAGGTAACATAAGAAAACCCTAAAAATATATTTTTCTTATTTCATAAACCGTAGTACAACTCCATTAAGCTTATAGTACAACCCTATATAGCACAAATGAATTCCTTTTTCTTTTATAAAAGTCGACATATATATATGTATATACGAAAACCCTAAATAAATATCTAACTAAT
The DNA here is from genome assembly GCA_021014915.2 of Artemisia tridentata subsp. tridentata. Lineage (NCBI taxonomy): Eukaryota > Viridiplantae > Streptophyta > Magnoliopsida > Asterales > Asteraceae > Artemisia > Artemisia tridentata. The sequence continues at coordinate 128,590,480 of CP139503.1, forward strand.
AATTACACAAACAAAACCCTAGAAATCTAACTTGTTACTTCCCTTAAATCCTAGGTACAACATTTCATAGCCAATATACCCTCAAATGAAGCCATTCGATCCATCTTTTCTTTTTCTAGTTCAAAACCAATTTTCAAACTAAACCATTTCATTTTCCATCCCTAAGCAATATACTCACCACATACTCTCTTCTAGGTCTCATAAGCTTCCACATAACCATGTCTCATTCAAATTAAACAAGTAGGAAAAATTTGAGGTTTAGAAACAAAACACATCACCACAGCATCCCAAAACCCACGTTATTCAAACAAAACACTTTTACTGATTTTTAAACTGTTTCTGGGGGAGAATACATGCTCGTTTTACCTAAACTCAATGACTGTTTATTTTTTGAAATCTGCGAACTGTTTACTCAATATCTGACAGTTGAGCTGAATTATTTGAATTGGTTATTTGAAGGCATTATGTGATTGATTGATATGTAACCCCACACTATTTGAATTTGTTTTACAATCGGGGTGAGAAACATGCAAAACTATTTTTATGGACCAACACTGTTGTTACCAAACTATTACGCGGATTAGCCTAAGCACTATTATGTCCCAAATTGCCCAAACTCATGAACCGTCAATTCCTGCTGGGAAGCGCGAATGTTATAAATAGATCTACTGGGAGTAACGTCCCCGTTCGGGTTGACCGGATAGGCAAACGAACGTATACCATGTCAAAACACAAGTGTCTGGGATAAACACTTTCCGGGCCTTTATATTTAACATGCTTCTAGAGCATGCACGCTGTTATAGCTTCGGTTACATGAACTTAGAACTAGCGTAATAAACTATTTTATTTTGGGTTGCATACCCTACTCTTGGTCCACAACTCTAATCTTACTATAAGGTAAACTGTATTTTTATGACATTGTGAGCGACACAATGGTCACAAAACTCTTATTGAAATCACAGTATCTTTAATGCTTTATCATAAACCTATGAACTCACCAACTTCGTATTGACACTTTAGCATGTATTTTCAGGTATAAAGCGATAGCACACTAATGAAGGCTTTTGGCAAGACATGGCATGGTCAAAGAAGACTCTGATATATTTGGGACCACTTGAAATCTTTTATGGGCTTATATTTCCGCACTATTTTTGAAACGCTGTAAACAAATCACTTTTGAATATGAAATCTATTTTAAATGGTTGAGATAAAACCATTCTTTATACTTTGTGTTGTGATACCAATTTAGTAGCACCCAAACATGTATGCTTCCGCTAAACCATATTTTGGGGGTGTTACAGATTGGTATCAGAGCCAAGGTTATAGAGAACTGGGTATTTTTAAAGCCTAGACTATAACCATTTTTACGAAAACTTAACCCTATGACCACCACATGCCTGCCTGCCGAGCTGATGCCTCACTTGTGATTTTTATTGCTAATATAATTGATGAGATGTGCACACTGTTATTGGATAAGTATATCCATTTATTTTTGCTATCTACTATAAGTATCTTCGACATACTTATGCACACACATCATACTCATCGTAGCATTATGCCTTTTATCTACGCAATCTCATCAATCGTCCTCAAGTGTGGACATCCGCCTTAATTATTTAAGCATCTTTTAAAAGTAAGGAACATATTGTTGGTGTAACTAAACTGAGTATTCCAAAATTTATTGAACCTCGGTGGAATATAGACTGATCACTTATATTCGACCAGGGACAGTGGGACATAGCCTGATCACCTATGTCCGACTCAGAGGTAAATTTTGCAATACTCAGAGTAGTTATACTAGAGATTATGTCCAGATTGATTTTCTAATAGAAAGTTTCAAAATTTCTGTGTGTGTACTTAATCATTGCTTAACATGAACATTCACATCTACACACAACACACTGGCATCACAACACCTTATGAACCGTAATACATCGACATCGCTATACCTCTCCATGATATGGAACTTCTGTTTGTCACCGTCTCACCGTAATTCGCATCGGGTCGGTTAGATCCATTTGGCACCGTTTGAATCCGAGTTACTTATTTGTAACTCCTCGAGATTGTAATGAGCCAGTTGAGCTTATTGGAGCGTTCGGATTTGATCCTAACTACATTTGAATATGAATTCAGCTACGTTTGGAACTGGGTTTGGCTATGTTGGAATTTTGGACCTTATTCTGAGTTTGGATTTGTTATCCACCTTTGTTTTGTTGTGGTTTCGTTACAGTCACCTCCACCTCAAACCCTACACTCTACCGATGTTGTACTTCCCGCGTTAAGTACTAAGCACACTACTGAGGCAGCCAACTGATTGCTAGTAGCAATCAACATCCTCCTTTAGGGTCGTACCCTGAACTTGCTAAACTCCCCATTCAGCAGAGATTCAATGCCCAACAGAAACCTTAAGACCCTAAGGAATAACCTGAACCGCGTTCCTTGGGACAATCACCTAATTCTCCTCTCGCCTCTCGGGGACATCAGTTATTTTACTACCCTCTCATGAAATAATAAACCATATCGCTAACACCATACACACTGCTTTCGATTATTCTACAGACCATATTGCGGTCACCCTACAAATATTTTACCGTTACCTTATGAAATCAAAAATTTCGACCCTACAACTATTTTGTAAACAACAAATGGTTCTCGTTCTATGAACTATCCCGAATTGTTGCCTTGCTACTATATCACAAACTAAACTGCAGTTTGCAATTATTTGGCAAATAATAAATTGTTTCCCATTACTCTATAAACTGTTTTAACAAATCGCTTTATGAACTATTTTACAATCATCCGGTGAACTATCCACCCACCTGGAAATACCGTTAAAGTAAATTGAATACTTATGTTTATGAAATCCGTAGTGATATCCTTCTAAAACACTCATTTGGATGCGTGAAATTTTTCTGCTCAAACTTTATCAAACTTTTGTTAAGTAATGTCAAACGCTATCTTTTGTGGAAATTATCCCATCCACACCATGACTAAGAACCGTTTTACGAAATTTTGAATCTTTTGAAACCGTGTCATCCTACGTATCTATTGATCTCTAACAAAGGAATGTGTATTAGCTGGAAAGTTATTTTGGTCAAATTCGTATAAAGACCTACTCAAATAAAGTTTTTGAACAAGATTTCTATCCAACCCTATGAGGAGGAAAAACACACCACTCCGAATCAAACCTTGACAACCAGTCATCATGCTATCTTATCACTCTAAATCAGAACATGTATCTCACCAACTCACAAAAATGGGAAAACCAAGGGTAGACAACCTGGGTACCCTCCCACAAACAAAGATAAACCCCTAAAACAACCTAGTGAGACTCAAATTTGTTACGAGTACCAACATCTCTTTCCAGACACCAATTTATCGGATAACATAAACTGAAATCCGGGACAGATTTCACTTTAAGGAGGGTAGACTGTAACCACCCGTAATTTTTCACATATTTTTAATACTAAATCATATTTATTATTTCCCAAGTCTCACTTTCAGACTTTTCCGAACTTATTTGAATCGAAAACAAGAAGGTATCTCGTGAAACGCGAAAACCGACACACACCGCGTACCGGCACAACCATGACCTCGACAAACATTTGAAGATGATTTTTATACTATTTATTCGAAACTAGTCGTGTGAATAATCGTTTTTATTGGAAAACTCATTATGAACGCAACAACGTTACCCTCGTGCCTTGAATCTACCGTTTGATGGTCTAAATGTGTCCCGAAACTCATTTTAAGGAATATAACGAAAATTACATGATAGGTCCCTGCAGTAATTTTACACAGCCTCCCCCTGTCCCTTGTAATTTTCTTTTTGGGTCCCTAGGGTTTTGCTGTATAAAGCCACTTATAATACACACCACACATAAAACCCTAGCACACCCACTTCACTCTCTCATCTTTTCCGGCGCCATCATTTAAATTCCGGCCACCACACCACCACTATGCCACGCTATCACCACTCCTCCTTGGGTCATGATAAGTAAATAGATCATGAGATAGGGTTCAGTTTTGAGAAGCCTTGAACGTGTGTTTTGGGTTAGATCGTGAGTGTTGTTGCTTTGTTCGTAGCCACCACAGCCTCCATGTCTTCATCACCACGCCTCTCATCTCTCTTTCTCTCGATTGTTGTGGTATGTCGAAACCCATATCTACCTCATTATTTCTTGATATAAAACCGAATACAAATCTTTTTATATATAAGCTTTCGTGGATACTAAAACTGGAATCTAAACTTTTTGAATAATTTTCGTGGATTAAAAGTGAATTTAAAACATGTTAAATTATCCTGTTAGTGTGGTCAAAAGGCTCTAAGAGGGTGTTGTTTGTTATTGTATCGAGTCGACTCACTGAGTCAACTCAGTGAGTGAGCCAACTCGCAAATTATCCTTGTTCTGTGTCTCGCCATTTATGCTGTCGTTAATGTTATCGAGATGGGTTAGTCTCGGTTGCGTTGGGTCTAGCTTATCTACTTGACCTCGTTGCGTGCTCAGTTCCATGTATCATTGTCATATTATTTGTAGAATTCAAAAACCGAATGGAAACGTTTTGATATTAAATTCGTGTGGCAAAAACCTTGTGTCTGGTGTAACAGAATGGTTATATATGTTTAATGATATATATTTATATGCTCAATCAGTAGTAACCACTAAATGGGGTATTAAATGCCCATCCAGTGTGAAGATGGGTGACAGTTATTAGTATTTGTTGTGATTATTGATGGGTATATTTTGGGATATTTCAAGAAGAATTTGTTCATGATCACCTATATTTGATACACTATAAAAACCTTGATTACTATGGTGTTTAATACTTGGGGTTTTTAGAGTTACATTTTGGAGATTGGAATTTACTAAAAACGTTAAGACGGTGTCAAAAATGGTGTATAAAAATGGGTTGAACCTGTTTTAAATTTTTTTTCAATCAATATGGAGTGCATTTTGGGTTACCAATATATAAAGTGTATTTGATTTAAACTTGGGCTAAGCCCATTGGTGTTAAAGTTGTGATTGTTGGGGTTCATGGACTACTAAGCCTAACACAAAGTCATTTTTTTTTATATATACATCAGTAATGTTGTTTCTGACGTTGTGTTATAGTAGGCACAAAAGTTGACAAAACAATCCTTTTACCTATAAACATCATTCTATAACTCATATAAGCACCTTGTGATCTAGTGCCTTTTTCATATATGTGATTCTTACTTTTAAGCTTTTAGCCATAAAGACTGAAATAAAACACAGATACAATGGATCGAACATGTAGTTTTAATGAGATGATTCCGCCCTTCAATCTTTGTTAATAATCAACGTTATCATAAAAACTGCAAATATAAGTTGATTACAAACATGATTATCCAAGGTTCTTTCTTTTTCTTCCATATAACAAAACCATATATAGCCCAAGTATAAACGGACTATTCTTCCATATAACAAAACCATATATAGCCCAAGTATAAACGGACTAAACGTATGCCTAACGGACAGAATACAATAGATTGTGACTCGAATAATTTGGACAAATCATTTGACTTGTATCGAACCAAAAATTCGAATCTAATACTTATTAAACTAACAACGAATTGTTGATTTTTAAACTTGTCGGAAACATTATTTGAAAAATTGAGTTTTATTGAGGTTATGACAACTAGTGAAGATTATATAAATTGACACGTCATGCCAAATTTTATAAACCATTCTAGACTTATCCTTTGATGTCAAAAAACCTATTATCTTATAAAACACCGAAAATGTATTAATTGACTCATTTTTTTACATTTTCCTTTGTTACTGTTTTCCTTGACTTCGTTTGTCATTCCCTTCTCGACTCAAGTTCTCGTCCGTACTTTTCCCGACTGTGTCGATTCTGTATTTCTATTTGGCGTGAGTATTCTTGAGTCTATACTATCTTACCACCACACGAAACGTTTAACATTAAACTTTTTACAAATTTTAATACGAGTAATCCACCAAAACTAAGACGTTTGTCTTTTCAAAACTCTTTACTTTTTGAGATGTACTCTGAGATAGCTATATATATATTAGGTTGTACCAATCTGGCACCGTAGTGCCTGTAACCTCGATATCGTTGTGATTAGCTCTTGATGCCAGTTGTGACCACTGTGATATTTTGCGTTGCTACAAGCTAAGGTGAGTTCATGGCCCCTACTTTTGCTGATTTTTAAACTGTTTCTGGGGGAGAATACATGCTCGTTTTAACTAAACTCAATGACTGTTTATTTTTTTGAAATCTGCGAACTGTTTACTCAATATCTGACTGTTGAGCTGAATTATTTGAATTGGTTATTTGAAGGCATTATGTGATTGACTGATATGTAACCCCACACTATTTGAACTTGTTTTACAATCGGGGTGAGAAACATGCAAAACTATTTTTATGGACCAACACTGTTGTTACCAAACTATTACGCGGATTAGCCTAAGCACTATTATGTCCCAAATTGCCCAAACTCATGAACCGTCAATTCCTGCTGGGAAGCGCGAATGTTATAAATAGATCTATTGGGAGTAATGTCCCCTTTCGGGTTGACCGGATAGGCAAACGAACGTATACCATGTCGAAACACAAGTGTCTGGGATAAACACTTGCCGGGCCTTTATATTTAACATGCTTCTAGAGCATGCACGCTGTTATAGCTTCGTTTACATGAACTTAGAGCTAGCGTAATAAACTATTTTATTTTGGGTTGCATACCCTACTCTTGGTCCACAACTCTGATCTTACTATAAGGTAAACTGTATTTTTATGACATTGTGAGCGACACAATGGTCACAAAACTCTTATTGAAATCACAGTATCTTTAATGCTTTATCATAAACCTATGAACTCACCAACCTCGTGTTGACACTTTAGCATGTATTTTCAGGTATAAAGCGATAGCACACTAATGAAGGCTTTTGGCAGGACATGGCATGGTCATAGAAGACTCTGATATATTTGGGACCACTTGAAATCTTTTATGGGCTTATATTTCCGCACTATTTTTGAAACGCTGTAAACAAATCACTTTTGAATATGAAATCTATTTTAAATGGTTGAGATAAAACCATTCTTTATACTTTGTGTTGTGATATCAATTTAGTAGCACCCAAACATGTATGCTTCCGCTAAACTAGATTTTGGGGGTGTTACAATAAGCTCGAATCATGAGCCCATAATTTGTAATAACGATGTTTATAAGTTGTTAATTAAGTGTATAAAAGAGTCGTAAAAAGTCTCGCCTTTTCCTATAACTTATAACGCATTTTTATGAAATAAGGACGTCGATTGTAACGCATAAAATGCTTTGAGGGTGTTTTCTGCCAAAACTCTAACTAATTTAATAACTTGGACTTTAATTAATGTCGACATGCAGTTCAGGGGTAAAAAGTGTCAATTTTGAAACCATAGGGTACAAACTGTCATTTCACCAAAGTTCAAGTGTAAAAATTGTAATTTTATAAAAGTTTAGGGGTAAAAATTGTCATTTTATGAAAGTTCAGGGGTATAAACTGTCAATATAAGAAACTATAGGGGTAAAAAGCATAATATTTATAATTGTTATTATTATTAATGGAATTCTAATTATAATTGAGAATTAATAAACGAAATACGTTTATCTCGATAACAAACAAACGGGAAACAATTAACGAACAAACGAAAACAGAAACATAAAAATGAAAAATATGATAAAATCTTATTTTGAAGAGAGTTCATGTTGTCTCATTTTAACATTTAATCATCAACCAAAATGTTACGAAACGAACATTAGAACTTATATATTGGAATATGATTACTGAAACGTGACATAACGAACCAGGTTGCGTGCCGGAGACGTTTATTAACTTTATTTAACATTGTTTTCCATCCAGACCGCCAAGGTGAGTTCATAGTCCCACTATTTTCATTACGTTTTTCAAATTTGTGGGGAGATACATGCTACAAACCGAACACAAGTATTTTTCCTGTATGATTTCCTGATTGATATTGACTAAGTTTTCTATTGCCTAAAAGACCTCCCATCATGGACCATTAATCACCTGCGGGTGAGTGCGAATATTATGAATAGATCTATTGGGTTTTACAGCCCCTTTTGTGTAACCGTAACGTGAACAAATGCATATTATTTGAGATAGATAAAGAGACCGGCAATCTCCTACTCGGAGGCAATGTTACCTACATTTAATTATGCGGTAATTTATCATCTTTAGGGCAATATATATATATTTATAATGAACTGGATGTTTACTGAACTACTTTCCATTTAGCTTGTGTTCAAATTGATTATAACATTAAACGCTATGGATTCACTCAACCTTTGTGTTGACTTTTTAGCATGTTTATCTCAGGTATTTAGAAGCATGGTTTGGCAACGGAGTGGCTGTGGACTTTTCTTCTTATAAAAAGAGTGTCTATTTTGTTATCATTCGATGAATAATGTAACTTTTATAACATACTTTGGAACCTCCCGCTGGGACCTGAATTATATACTCTGATTTAAATAATGAATGATAACAATTTATTTAAAACGTCTTTTTTCGAGTCGTTTTCTATTTTTATGACTATGATACTTGAAGTAATACCCCAACTTATAATTCCGCTGCGATTATCAAAAACGGGGGTGTTACAAAATGTATATTGTATTATTATAAATACACATATCATGTCATCTTCTTCTTGACAGTTAATCAACTAATTTATCACAGTTAACAGCTTTAGTTACCATGTCAGTTAAGTACAAGAAGGATCACGACACTGCATACACGGTTAGTTACATGGAGTATAAAACATTTATCAATTTTTTTCTTTATAAAGAACTAATCAACCAACACTTTATATCTTCATCTAATATTGTTCTATGTTTTTGTTTTGTTATTGATAATTGGCCGCAGATCTTTATTATTAAGGTCGATGTATTTTCTATGAGATCACAACAAAAAATGGTAGGTTTCAACTCCCCAATGTCTTATATTAGTAATTTAACATCCTGAATACATAATTTCTCAGGTTATAACATTCATTTTATAAGCCGGCTGTAAAGTAAACAAGACTTTCTGATCTTACCCCACGCCAAAAGCCTATAGAATCGCCGTGATGTATAAAACAGTTTTCAATCACTCGACCGAATATATGTGCCAAAGGTAGAAATGACAGATATACATCATGTTCAGTTAACTGTTAAACGACAATTAACATTTTTACCTTATCAAAAACTGCTTATTAACCCTAACAGATGAATACTATTAACAAATGTACCAAATCATATTGGATCACAATAACCAACTTGATGTCTACGCTATATTGTCCTCATTCAAACCTTATGCCAAACACCCCTATAATCTATAAACTAAGCATAATTTTCATCAGTAACATCCTATAACTTACCAATTTCAGCAACGTATACAATATAAATTAAACTAATAACACACTCTGAAACACACCAATTAAACTAATAAGGCTATAATACAAATCCCAGATACAAAATCAATTGACAATACGAATCAAAATACAATACCTTAACGACTTAAACAACTCCCAAATACATATTGATATTAATGATCAAACTTTCAAACACTTAAATATATTGTTTCATGTGATTGATCATTGCTTGATTACATCTATGTCGTATGGAAATGAAAACCCTAAAATCGCTTTACGGATCTATTGTTTCATTACTTTGTGGGTGAGTGTGTGAGAGAAAAATAATGGTATATCATTAACATATACACATGATAATAAAGAGGATCTTCATTTCACCAATTAGTATAGGATATTCGGTTTCCATTTCACCCAAACCCTAAAACGATTATACTTTATTTGATGCATCTTTTTTTTTTTATGTCATTAAACCCTACAACAATTAAAACCCTATTTTGGATTGTCGCATCGATTTGAACTGATCAGATCTAATGGTGTCGTGTATTGTTGTTGTTGTGTATGATAGAGAAATAGTCAAGCTAACAAAACACAATCTGTGTATACCCTTATAAATAAAAGTCAAACAAAAAAATAATAAATAAAGAAAGTAAACATTTTTTGTTAAAGAAACTACACTTAATATTTTCATTGATAGTTACTTCATTACACAGTTAGCATACATACACAGCTACCATTCATGTGACCATCACCATCATAAGAAGAGGAACCCATACATACCTTCAAAAAACAACAAAACAATCACTACATAACAACCCAACAAAACAACCTACCCAACCATGACCTAATCATAAAAGTCCATGATGCTCATTCTCAGTCAGACCATCACGGACTTCAACCAATACAGCCCTCAACGCCTCCAGCCTCCTACGCGCCCTGACCTGCTTCTCACGCAAACACTCATACGTATCACCACCTACTTCCTCTTCATCATGATTCAGTGACCAAACCTCAGCCATTCGCTGTGTACGCTTCTCGATCTTCCTCTGTAACTCATCGCATTTTTTCCCGAGCCACATAAGGAATGCTTCGTCTTCAGTGTGTTCTTGAATGAAAAGAAACTTGAAGCATTTGTGAAGTTTGTCTGATCCAGAAGCATCTTTAAGTTCGTTGATGAGAGGGGCGTCTTCAGCCATTGAGTTGATTGATTTGTTAGAGGAAGACTTTTGATTTGGAAGACTTATTAGGAATTAGTAAATATATAATTACTAATACAGTGTATATAATGCATCTCGGGTGTAACTGAACCAGTTTAATCATTGCAAAACTTAATTAGAGTATTAATTCATAGAGTTGGTTTGTTTTCCCATGCAGAAATATGCAATACGTTTTTGAGAATAAGTGTTGCAATGAACATAAAATCCTTCCACTCATGATACAAATATTTTTATAAATTACACATAAATTTGTCAATATAACATAACTAACCCTCAAAGTTTGCCAATTATGATAACCATTGCCCAAATATAAAAACATATATATATATATATATATATATATATATATATATATATATATCATTGTACCAAAATATCTTAATTATTAAATAAAAACATTACATAAAAAAAAAACAACAACAAAAAAAAACACTTAAAATAAATATCAAAACTTCATTGCCTCCAACTTCTCGATAAAAGATAACAGTTCACGAAGACGAATATGTATTTGTGTTACAACAAACATCAACCTATCAACTACATCCAAATCCTCATGTTGCATTCTCCTCAAATCCACAACACTTTGGACCGAAGAACCATCAATACCAACAACCTTCAATTCCTTTATAATCAAAACCTTCAATTCCTTTATAATCAACTCTCTATGACGCACACGATCAATGATTTCTATCATTTTTTCTCTTACATCTTCTTCATCGGCAAATGAAGCTTTAACTTCTAGACCATAATGTACGAGCATCATATCTTTGACATAACTCGACTTAGCTTCATTTGCTAACCGGCCTAACAAAACAAGAGGATAAACAATAGGAGAAGTCATAGTTGTATTATTTTTTTTATAATGTAAATTTCCATGTTATACTAAGAATATATAACCTATACAAAGGAATATTAAAAGGACATAGAAAGAAGTATTAAAAGGACAATACAATTAAATGAATAATTAATCCCTAAATAAAATTTGAACGTATTGAAGACAACATCAACATATAACTTATTATGACGCAACCTTGAAAAAAAAATATAAACATATGCACGAACGTTACGTATGAAACACGTAGATATTCAACCAAAAGCACAGCCGGTGCATCGCACGGGTTAAACCCACAAGTATCTTATTTGATAACAAAGTGTCATGTCTCTTCACGTATACTCTTTTAATGTGAATAAAATAACTTAAATACTGGAATGCCCTTTACGTGAGATGTCGCATCAATTACAATGTTATCGAATCGTGATATTTGATCAAAGTACATTTCTTTTGAATATACAAGTTCTACGTTCTTATATATTTTAGCCTCACCATCACGTTAACAAGTCAACAAATTATTATAACATTGCGCAGTGAACATCAAGATACAATTCGTGCAACGCACGGGTTTTTCACGCCTCGTGTTTTAAATAAATTTATGTTTGCATATTAATTTTATTAGTCCATGTACTTTTGCTGTGACAGATGAGTTAGACGAATCCATTCTTCTCGACTGGCTTAAGCTAAATGTTGGAGATGGTGAAGATTGTCAACAGGTTCTCAACGGCGTTAAGTCGAAGGTCCTAAAAGCAGGAGCCATGATTAATGAAATACGCACAATGGGTCATAAGTTAACTGATGACTACGTTGTGGATTTAAACTTCCTCAGCGATGAAGATTGAAATTTCTTCATCACAGTATCGTTCACAAGTTTCTTTAAAGAAATATCAAAATGAGATAATATGTTCCACATAATTGATTTAAAAGTGGGAGTCCCGATTATGTTGTTGCGAAAAATTGATCAAGCCAATGGTTTGTGCAATGGAACAAGACTCCAAGTTCTTAAATTATCGAGAACTTCTATTCACGCACAAATCATTAACGGAACTAACTTTGGGAAAACGGTAATCATACCAAGGTTGAAAATTACTCCGTCTGATAAGCGTTTACCGCTTAAGATCGTCAGGAAACAATTTCCTATTTCACTTTCATTTGCAATGACAATTAACAAAAGCCAGGGTCAATCGTTATCAAAAGTTGGTTTGTACCTCGCCCGACCTGTTTTCACACATGGACAACTATACGTTGTTGTCTCAAGAGTTAAAAGCAAACGTGGTTTGAAGGTTGTCGTTTGTGATCAAGATGGAAATATGTCTAAAACTACTACAAATGTCGTGTACAAAGAAGTACTTGAAGGGCTATGAACAAGGTTGAAGAGGTATATGCAATATACATGTTATAAGTTTTTTTTTTCTTCCATATTTTAAATTATAATGCATTATGAATCATGAACTGCTTTTACTTATATTTTCTAAGAAATTTTAGGTGTGCATCGAATTGGCATTTGTTACAAAGTTGGTGTTTGCTCACATACGTCGTTTGCAATTCAAGATCTTCCAGTTTGTAGACGACAGCGGCATCGATGTTTACTTTCGTCGATGGTTTCTTATTATCTCATTTTGATATTTCTTTAAAAATCCCGTGAATCCACGGATCTTTAAGCTAGTATGATATATATACTAGTGAAGTGTTCAGGAATCTGCACCACGAGTGTTCTATAAAATAACTTGACTCATGGTTGTTAGTCATCGAGATTCGAGAGCATAGTTAACCTAGAATGTGATAATGCATTATTAAGTGTTTAATAGCTAATCACACATTAATGATCTATAGTTAATGTCGCCAATTGGTTCAAGAAGATGCAATAAAATATTTTAACGTTTTATTATTCATTGGCTAAGAGTGGACCGGTTTAAAAATGAAAGTTTGAAGCATGTACAAATATAAAATATTAAACCCTGTCAAATTCTTATATTTGTATATTAAACTAAAATTTTAAAATAAACTTGATTCTTGATTCATATGTAAACTCATGCGTGCACGGAAATTATAAGTAATATAAATATTTATAAGTAATATACACACATTTTATGGGGTATATTAACAATTACTAGTAACAATCATTAAAAAAAAAAAAAAAAAAAAAAAAAAAAAAAAAAAAAGCCATACGACACCGCCTTACTAAGTTTCTTAGACCAATGACCGTTGGTCTCGACACTTATAACTGCCATCTACATTACATCACCTTTGTATTATGTGGATCTATACATATACACATACACATACACCACCTTTGTATATCTATATAATTCTCTTTCTTCTTACCGAGTCTATCTCCTAACAAAACTCCGTACTCATTTCATTTTCAGAAAACATTCCATCGAAAACGGAATTAATAAGATTGAATTCACAAAGAAAATAATTCATATAAACATGAAAATTAAAACCAATTACTAAAATATTTATATGTTTTTTTTTCTGTTTTGATGATTTGAAAAAATGGCGGTGAATGAATGGATAAATGGTTATGTAGAGGCGATATTGGATAGTAAATCATCGAATATAGATGAAAACAAAGTGAACGTGTGAGACCGAGGACATTTTAATCCTACAAAATATTTTGTTGAAGAAGTTGTTACGGGTGTCGATGAGACTGATTTGCATAGAACATGGATCAAGGTGGTGGCTACAAGGAATACCAGAGAAAGGAGTTCGCGACTCGAAAATATGTGGGCGTATATGGCATCTTACACGAAAGAAAAAACAGGTTTATATATAATTTTGTGCACCCAAGTTTTGTTTCATTGATATATAGTACATATGATAGGTTCGTCGCAGTATTCTCGTCACAAGGAGTCTTATACATGTGAAGTTTAATATAAGACGATACATATAATCAACTTTTGATCTTTTTTCATGCCATATGAGACGCATCATGTCATTAGAATCTAATACAAAGTTGGAATTGCATGAATGAATTTGAGGATAAGATAGTACTTAACTACATATATATATATATATATATATATATATATATATATTTATATATATATATATATATATATATATATATATATATATATATATATATATATATAGAATCTGGATCGATTGAGAAGGTTTTTATTTTGAGAAGATTGAGAAGGTTTTCAAAAACGATAGATTTTTAACTTTGATTCATGTTTTTCAAGCGTAAAACTCATTTTAATGTGATTAAAATTCAAAATGTGTAAAAAAAATTTGAATCAATGTTAAAAATCTCTCGATTTTGCGATATATGTAGAATACTGAATCATCTGTACAAATTTAATGAATCATCATCATAACTCGATTTTAACAATGATTTGTGAATCAAATTTGTAATTTATAGATTCGATTCACCATAAAATGATGTTTACTTTGTGAATCAAATAAAAAACATGAATCAGTTTGTTCAAACGAAGATTTCTCAATCTTCTCAAAATAAAAACCTTCTCAATGGAACCGGATTCTATATATATATATATATATATATGTATATATATATATATATATATATATATATATAAGTATATAACTACATATATATATATATATATATATATATATATATATATATATATATATGAGTAAACTACACCATTCGTCCTTGTGGTTTGCGTTGACCGACGAGTTTCGTCCTTTGACTCAAAAAAATGCATCGTTCGTCCCTAAATGAGAAACGTTATGTATCGTTAGTCCTTCACTTTAACGGGTCACATTAACTTCCGTTATGTAACACCATGTGATACCCATGTGAGGGTATTTTGGTCCTTTTTCCCTTCTTTATAACCTCATCTTTTTAATCTTTAATCATAACTCATCTGCTTCATCTTCATTGAATTCTTTAACTTGTTTGTCTTTATCCCCGTTTTTTCTCATTATTTTCTCTTTTCAATTTATACAGATTTATTATTTTTTATTTATTTATTTTGGAATTAATGAGCGATAGTGTTTTTTAATTTCTACATATTGGATTATTTTCTGTGGAATATTTATTTATGTATATAGTTTATTGTCTTTTTCAATTTATACTTGGATTCTTTTCTTGCAAAAGCCTTACTTGACCTTCTCAATTCTCTTTGGAATCGTTTGAATCACTTGTTTTTTGTGGTTTTATTCATATATAGTGATGATGGTGGTGGAATAAAAATAAATGTAACAAATCCGTGACTTAGAACAACAAGACATTATTGGTTATGTTCTTTAACACCTTTAAAACTCACAATAATTTTTAGATCTAGAAAAACCGACCCTTAGCACTTGTAAAGTTCAGATATTGAAAATAACAATTTACAAAACTTGAAAACAACATTCATAAGACTTGTATGGTTGCTAAATACACAAATAATCAACAGGATACGTAACCCCAAGCCAGTATCATCTACATCATCTTCAACCACACACGATCTTGACCCCCAGTATTTCCGCTACGACCACAAAATTCCTACCACCACCATAACTTCAAATTGTAACCACCATCTTCTTGTACTATTTAACAAACCAAACACACAACTTTAAATACAAAATAATCAATTCACGCACACAAACAAACAGATTTAAAGAGCGTCGCCGAAAAATATGCACATGCTACTGCCGTCGCCATCCTTTAACATATCAGTTTTTGGAGTGAGTGTTTGGATGGAAGAATAAAACAAATTAAAGTTATAAAAATGTGGAGATTGTGTAGATCATGATTTTGGTCTAATTGGATTGTCAAGTGTTTTATTGTTATAAATGCTAGTGGGGGTTTTACTAGTTGATGATGATTGAAGATGGTGATGCAACCGAAGGTGGTAACGCATATGTTGTAGGCGGAGGTGGCTGATGGTGTAGCCAGTGGCGGCAATGATGGTGGTGACGCTGCTGTTGTAGCCGGTGGAGGTGGTTGGTGGAGTTGATGGTTTTTGGTTGTGATTGTATGACGTGGTGTTACCGGTGGTGAGATGACGACAACATGGCCATCGGAGATTGGTGGTGATGGCAGTGCGAAGAATATGAGGAAGATGAATTTGTGTCTGATATTTTATGTTAAATGTGGTGGGGAGTGGGACAAAAAGAAAGGACAAGAAAAAATAATTAGGAAAAGACTAAAATACCCTCACGTAGGTATCACGTGTTAAGAGTATAACGAGAGTTAGTGTGGCTCGTTAAAATGAAGACCAACGATACATAACGTTTCACATTTAGAGACAGATGGTGCATTTTTTCGGTTAAAGCATGAAACACGTCGGTCAACGCAAACTACAAGAATGAAACTGTGTAGTTTACTCTATATATATACATGTTTTTAGTATTTGGTATTATAAGAATGAGGGAATTCATTTTCTAACCATGATATTTGTAGTTTCAAATCGTTCAAGTTTCCATATCCAAACAGATTTAGGCAACTTCTAATTCTTGTTTTGCAACAATTGCAAGTGTGATGGTTAAACGATCAACGTCCTTCAAAGTGTTTTTTATGCATGTTATGAATCCTAATGATTTATTTGCAATGAAATTACTGTTGATCACTCATACACATTCGAGACAGAAAGTAAAACTTGTTATTTTTATTTAAAAGAAGTGAACTATCTCATTAAGTATAATTTCATCTATCTCCTTTCATTGTGTTAGAAAATATGTGATATATAATCTCCTTTCAGTTACTTGTTTGTGTACTTTGAAGAATGTGAAATATGTTTGGATCAAAACACACCCAAACTCATTGTATATTATTCATATTATGAAGGCCATGTATATAGCCTTGTGAATACAACTTAACGTGGACCAACAAACTAGCCACAAACTAGCAGTAAAATACTACTCCTAAAGACTAGGTAAACAAGACCATGCACTTCTACCCAACGTGCAATACAATTACATGAAAACTCAGTCAAAGTCTTATACCAATTCAAACTATATTAACTAAAACATATACTAGATAGTATAATATATGAAACCATAATGTATTCATGCAAGTGCAACCATGCATACATACGTCAACCTTGACATAAACGATTAATCCAACATACTTGTCTAGTATTAGTTTCTTAATCTTGATGTTCTTCTACAAAGAAATCATTTTTGCACTTTAGAAAGTTGTTATATCGTATACAATAAAACGATTATGAGTAGAATTCTTAGTTGCCAAAGAGTAACTATTAGGTTCATTAGATAATTAAAATATCAATAACTTTTTGCACGTACTTCTGATAGTTGGAGTGGGAAGATTTCCAACGGATAGCAAAGCGGAAGTTTGAACGAGAACAAGGACGCATTGATGTAAGGGATGACATGTCAGAAGACATGTCCGAATGTGAGAAAGGTGATATTGTGGATTTAGGTGAGAGCCCAAAGAGGACTTACCATCATACCGCATCTAACTTGGAAGTTTGGTCAGATGATAAGAAAGAGAAGAAGCTTTACATCATCCTCATCAGGTAGGTATTGCTTCTGTTTACTTTGCATTTGTTTTAGAGGGTGTTTGGATTTTCATTTTGAGAATGAGTATGTCATAGCGAACAATAAGAGTCAAATGATCAACTATATTTATAAATTGGCCGGGTTGGACATATTAGATAGTGTTTATAGCTTCTCTTTTTACTTGATGAATCTTATATGGAACTAATATATCAAATAACTCGAAACAACATTTTGTATACTTGCCAAGCTTATGAGATCGATAGAGATTAAGGAGAATGATTAACCTTAACCTATAAACCCTTTTTACCGCTTTAGACTTGTTATTCCTTGGCTTTAGTGGGGGAGATGTGTATACTTGCCAAGCTTATGATAGAATATTCGTCACGACTGGACAGTTAAACGATTAGATTTGCTTTTATCAAATTATTTTATTTTACTTCTAATTCGTTAAGTGTTTGGTTGTGTAATTATGACAAAAATGAATACATGCTTAAATATAAAAATAAATCCTAATATCTTTTAGGATACATTTTCATAAGATTAATTCTAAGGTTTACTTGGGGACAAGTAAAGTTCAAGTGGGGGGATATTTGATGAACTCAAATAAGTACATTTTATTACTATCATTTATCCTATTTATTTGACTTGTTTTATTATATTATCTGTAAGAATTGATACGTTAATGTTTACTTTTGTAATTCTCAGGTAAAAACAAGCATTTGGTGAATGATGCGTGGTTTTGCGACCTTACAACAGGTTTTACCTCTCGAGGGATCTCAAGAGGCTTACAACCCCACCAGGCAGTGTACCTGACCGATGTAGTATAGTGTAGTGGTAAGTACGGGGGATTGATCGTTCTCCACAGGGAATAGTGTTCGTTAGGTATGAAAAACTACTTTAATAGGTCTAAGGGTGAGAGAAGATTCTTTTTATGTTTTTATATTTTTATGAAAGCAAGTAAAATCTCGGGTTTGAAAGAGTGGGCGAAATTAGTTGCTAGTCAACTAACCCAATTTACTACGAATGCAAATAAAATAAAATAACAGAAAATGAAAATGTTGGTGAAAACTTATGTGGAGGGAAATGTGTTTACTTAGATTTCCTTACTCCCTAACTATCTTTTACCGGTTGATTAGTGCGTATTAGTTGCGTGGATGACGGGTGTATTCCTTAATACCATTCGTGGGGTGGCGTACGTACTTCCCCAACTCTACAAGCTCATACTTCACTCCTATGTCGAGCCGGCTAGGAAGCTCCTAACATGGGATCACTAGAATTCGCTTGTGCATTAAATACAACCATAAAAACCTTTAGTACGCATTGGTTCATGTTTCTTAAGACGTTCAAGCAAGTTACCGAATAGGAAGTTAGCCAGTTTTCTTAAGCCTAACATAGATAAACAATCATCCAATACAACTAACAACACACTAATAACCAATAATCAATAGCTAGGTTTCATTAGATCTAAGCAAACACAAGATAAATCTAGCCTAACATGTTAAACAAAAGACAAGAATAAGATAGAATCAAACAACACATAGACATATTGAATGATTAATTGATAACTTATCTTCAATGTAACATGGAAGATCTCAAGGCAAAAAGCCTTGAAAGAGCTGCTAAATTCGTCCTAGGGTTTTCACACACAAAGTTCCCCAATAAGTTCCACACTAATGACAAAGAATTGCAAAACTATATATAGATTTTTGGATCTGACGGCGTCACTTTATGGAGAGTGACGCCGTCACCTCGCCGCTTTTAGGGTTCTCGGATGACCTTCTTGACGCCGTCCCTCTTTAGCTCTCCAAAATCCGTTCTGGCTTATCAAGGCTTGACGCCGTCAGACTATGAACGTGACGCCGTCCCTCTTTGAATTATAACGTGACGACCTTGATCAAATTAAAGGGTGACGCCGTCAGAATTTCCATGCAATTTCTCTGGCTTATCATGAGTAAATTTCACATCCACCACTTTTGCCAAGCCATGACGCCGTCCAGGGTTAATCTTGACGCCGTCAAAGGTAACTTCTAGCAAGATTTTGAGACTTTGTCATTTTCTTCACTTTTATGCTCCAAAAACGTCCAAAATGCTTCTTTTTCCAGATTTCTTCTCAAAAGTACCTAAAATGACAAAAGGAACGATTTAGGGCAATATTTGATCAAATAAATACGATTTAGGGCTTAAATGACCCCTTAAAAGTGGTACACTTTTCGCTTCATCAAATACCCTTACACTTGAGATTTGCTTGTCCTCAAGCAAATGCGCTTTTATTCTAATCAAAATACAAGTTAGGGGTCATTTAATGCTAACATAAAAGTAATTACAACAAATATTCGTTCCACTTTAATCATAATAAGCACGGAGATTATAAACTAGCACCTCACAAGTAGTGTTTAGATACTCACATCTCTCAAGTGTCATCAAAATAAATCTCATAAATGAAAACGGATAATATCTCTCACTACCTGTCATAGCAAATAGATTACCATAGGCTTGGGAAAGGATCGAAAACCTCCTCCACTCGGCGTAAGCACCTAAGATAAACTATCAAAGAGGGCTTTTAAATGGGTTATAATGTTAGGTGTAGGGAAAAGGAAAACACGGTTTTGTTGGATAAAGGATATTTTACTGGTGGCGAGTTAAAGATCTTGATCAATTACATGTACTATACAATGTTGCTAAGCCAAGACTCGACTCAATCTTAAACTAATGAAAGAAAATAACAAAAACATAAAATAAACATAAAATAAAACGGGATGGTAGTCCGTATGTTTTTTCTACTTTTTTTTTTTTTTTTTTTTTTTTTTTTTTTTTTTTTTTTTTTTTTTTTTTGCATACACTTTTGCCCTACCATCCAAAATAATACATCATAGGGGCATTGCATTCCCCTTACACTTGAACTTTTACATAACTTTACAAATAACTATTCTAATGACTCGAATTAAGATAATTGAAAAACTTGGAGTACTTTTAAAATATTTAGCACATATGGGGGTAATAAATGATGATCTTCCCCATTACTACATTACACTAGTACTTTACCCATGAGTCCCAATCGTCCCAAAACAATATGTACAAGGATATGACTCGACTTAGCAACCATGTAATCAACTAGATAATTAACTTGGGTTTAAACAAATGTTGTCACAATAATGCACTAAAAATGAGTGCATACAAGGTAGGCTAAGGCGATTTGGGTGTACATTTAAGTGGGGTGTAAACAAATTCTTCCTTTAAGTAAAATGCTTAAAGTTAGAAACGGAAAGATAGGCTCTGAGGGGTGTACTAGGGGCATCGTGTTCTAAAAATGAGTACAACGCAAAGGGTGTGGGAGAATTACTTGACCAATGTAGCCAATGTAATTATAACAAAAACACAGGTGTAAAACAATGGGTGAATCCTAATGCCTCTTATAATGTAGTAAATCTAACTACACGAATGTAGTCTCACTTGTGGCCTCGGAATGGTCCTAACGCAAGTTCTAGAATCTAAGTGCTACCGGTACACACATCATAGCATAAATGCTTTTCCTACCAATTCTAGGGGCGAACCTCACATATTTGGGGGTGGAAAATTTTTTAGTGGTACGGTTTTTGTGCTAGTCATATAACTCCTATCCGTGAGACGCTCATTAAGATCAAAGTTTCACTCCTATATGTTGTAAAAAATTTTAAATTTGGCACTAAAATTACCCTAACAGGTATTTATCTCAGTTTTATTACACATCCACTATTAAACAAACAAAAATCAAGCGCAATTGTATTCTCTAATCGTACTTTTACCCCCCCCCCTTACACTTAAGATGAACATTGTCCCCAATGTTCAAATAACAAGATGTAAAAGTATAAAGTAAAAGAATGAAATCAAATACTCCCCTGATTCGTTCGGTGGATAATGAAGTAACACGGTTAGATCTTCTTCCAAAGAGAATGTTGAAGCTCCATGACTAATGCATCGCCATAAGCTTGATCCAAAAACATTTCCTTGTCCAAAATAACCTGATAAACCTGAGAAAACAAACACGAAAACCTGCATAACATCGGCGGGATAAATCTATATATAAGGATATAATGCTTGTGGAATGATAATTTTGCAGATTCCTGGAGATTATAAGTTATAGATTTAATAAAAACTTTTTATGAAAACAAAACTTTCAAAAATTTTCAGAAAATTAAACCTGACGCCGTCAGGTTGTAAAGCCTGACGCCGTCAGATATGATCTGACAGAATTCTCATGTTACGTTTCCGGAAAAATTTTGGAAAAACCTATACCTTACTTCCTGGAATTCCTGCAAAACTTCATTATGACTCGATACAAGCATTTGACTCAAACAAATACTAATATGTATGTTAATTTATTATTATTATGATTCATGTTCATTTGTGTTCTAATAAACCGATTTAGATTTCCCTTACACTTAACTTTTGCAAAATACCTTTATATGTAGTTAAGACGAAGTTAAAAACAAAATAAAGCATTTTCACAAATTAGTTTTGAACATGAATCAATAATAATAAAATTTAAACATACATACGGAAACAAATAAAATCAAACAAACAAATAAATGAATAAACACACAAAGCAAATAAAGCTTGGGTTGCCTCCCAAGAAGCGCTTTTCTTTATTAACGAGTCTTGTAGCTAGACTCAAAGTAAGGCTCATCTAGTGTCGCTTATGCTCACGTATCCGAGTGTGAGCCATCTAATTGTTGCCTCATCTTTCTTGTATTCATCATTCAGCTCCAAACATCCATGATAGTATCTCTTATTTTTCTCATGTGGATATTTGAGCCCCTTCCTCTTATCATTCTCACTTAACAAATCAAGAGGCACAAGTCTATTGCAAGATTCAATGGAGTAGTTTTTAAACCTAGGATGTGCTCGGGGCATTTGGTAAGTAAAATCTTCATCCCCATCCGAGAATGTAATTAACCCGTCCACAAGTTTTTCGTCAAGGTGGGTCAACCTTTTGAAGGGTTCTCCAAAAACGACTTGGGTTAATTTGTTATCAATGAATTCTCCTAAGTTCTCCATAACCATAAAATCCACCAAATACACAAAACTTCCAACGAATACGTGTAGTGGCTTAGTCCTAGCAACAATGTTATCTCCTTGATATTCTAGCTCATCTACCATGATTTTATTATAATTAGCGCGAGAGATAATGTTCATAGGCAAAGATGAGTTAAGATAAGCATAAAAATCATGATAACCAATCTTACACGGAAATTGCATGTTAAAGAGGCTATCCTTTTCGATCTTAGTCCTAGGGTCAACATACTTAAAGGGATCAATTTCCTCTTTTCCCCATTCCTCGTTAACTACTTCTCCATTACCGGCATCCTCATCGGAGTCTGAGTAGTAAAACGGACTAACATGGTCATTCTCATGGTCAGACTCCTCCATCTCAGAATTGTTACCAAAGTGGTGGTCGGGTGAAAGGTTGTTGTTTTCTATGATGGGGGCGGGAAAGGGTAGTTGAAAGTTTGCACGGCGAAAAATACGAATAACAGGGATCAAATGACCAATGTTACTCATGAGGTAAGTGGAAGGTATCACAAACAAAAGTACAAAGAAATAAGATAGACTAAAGAAAACCTATAAAAAGAAAATAAAAATCTCACTAGAAAGGAATCTAGTGAGTAGACCTATAAAATAAAAATTCAACCTAAACAATAACTATTCCCCGGCAGCGGCGCCAAAAACTTGATGCGTGGTTTTGCGACCTTACAACAGGTTTTACCTCTCGAGGGATCTCAAGAGGCTTACAACCCCACCAGGCAGTGTACCTGACCGATGTAGTATAGTGTAGTGGTAAGTACGGGGGATTGATCGTTCTCCACAGGGAATAGTGTTCGTTAGGTATGAAAAACTACTTTAATAGGTCTAAGGGTGAGAGAAGATTCTTTTTATGTTTTTATATTTTTATGAAAGCAAGTAAAATCTCGGGTTTGAAAGAGTGGGCGGAATTAGTTGCTAGTCAACTAACCCAATTTACTACGAATGCAAATAAAATAAAATAACAGAAAATGAAAATGTTGGTGAAAACTTATGTGGAGGGAAATGTGTTTACTTAGATTTCCTTACTCCCTAACTATCTTTTACCGGTTGATTAGTGCGTATTAGTTGTGTGGATGACGGGTGTATTCCTTAATACCATTCGTGGGGTGGCGTACGTACTTCCCCAACTCTACAAGCTCCTACTTCACTCCTATGTCGAGCCGGCTAGGAAGCTCCTAACATGGGATCACTAGAATTCGCTTGTGCATTAAATACAACCATAAAAACCTTTAGTACGCATTGGTTCATGTTTCTTAAGACGTTCAAGCAAGTTACCGAATAGGAAGTTAGCCAGTTTTCTTAAGCCTAACATAGATAAACAATCATCCAATACAACTAACAACACACTAATAACCAATAATCAATAGCTAGGTTTCATTAGATCTAAGCAAACACAAGATAAATCTAGCCTAACATGTTAAACAAAAGACAAGAATAAGATAGAATCAAACAACACATAGACATATTGAATGATTAATTGATAACTTATCTTCAATGTAACATGAAAGATCTCAAGGCAAAAAGCCTTGAAAGAGCTGCTAAATTCGTCCTAGGGTTTTCACACACAAAGTTCCCCAATAAGTTCCACACTAATGACAAAGAATTGCAAAACTATATATAGATTTTTGGATCTGACGGCGTCACTTTATGGAGTATGACGCCGTCACCTCGCCGCTTTTAGGGTTCTCGGATGACCTTCTTGACGCCGTCCCTCTTTAGCTCTCCAAAATCCGTTCTGGATTATCAAGGCTTGACGCCGTCAGACTATGAACGTGACGCCGTCCCTCTTTGAATTATAACGTGACGACCTTGATCAAATTAAAGGGTGACGCCGTCAGAATTTCCATGCAATTTCTCTGGCTTATCATGAGTAAATTTCACATCCACCACTTTTGCCAAGCCATGACGCCGTCCAGGGTTAATCCTGACGCCGTCAAAGGTAACTTCCAGCAAGATTTTGAGACTTTGTCGTTTTCTTCACTTTTATGCTCCAAAAACGTCCAAAATGCTTCCTTTTCCAGATTTCTTCTCAAAAGTACCTAAAATGACAAAAGGAACGATTTAGGGCAATATTTGATCAAATAAATACGATTTAGGGCTTAAATGACCCCTTAAAAGCGGTACACTTTTCGCTTCATCAGTGAAACTTGGCGATTTTTGACTAATTATGGAGCAAAACAAGCAAGAAGTTAAGAGTCTACTGAAATGTACAAGATCAAGACTATTCTGCTCCAGATACGCCGCATCTTGCTTATTACATACGGCGCATCACTATCCAGATTTCACAAGATACGATCCAAGATACAAGAGGACATGCGCCACATCTATAAATGGAGTTACGCCGCATCTTCTGGCGGTGTACGAATATTCCTGAATATATTAATCTTGGACCCCACGCGAAGTTAAGTCAATGCGCCGCATCTACTTATTAGATGCGTCGCATCTTACCTCAGACAGAAACTATAAATACCCCAAAGTCAGACGACTTGGGAGGCTTTTGGTAAGACTTTTGGTACGTACGATATTCGAAGGACAGAAGCCCTAGGCCGAATTCAGTCGAAGTAGCAGCACAAGACACACCTTGAACAAAGATACGAGAGCTGTAAGAAGGTCCTGCATGTATTCAATTCATTAAGTAGCTTTGTTTTATTGTATTAGTACACTTTAATTGATCAGGATTGATGGGCTTGTGTTATGTTATCATTCACTTCAACTCCCCTTAAAATTGCTTTCCCATTAATTAAAGTTTATATGTTGATGTCTTTGGTGACTTTTATTAGTGCATTGATAACCTCTGTGTCTAGCTGAGCATTGCTTGGGTCGCCATGCCCCTTCCTCGCCTATTTATTAGATCGCCTATGCATTCTATCGTCTGTAGAAAAATAGGAAGAAAGATAAATGGGATAGTCATAAGTAATCATTAAGGGTTTACTCACCGATAAGATTAGAACCAACGAGAAAGGACTTAATCTCGGTGCGTTGCATCGAACTATACACTTCATATAAAACTAGCAATAAAACAAGTGACAAGCTACTTAACTATCAGGACAGGTCTTCTTATTGTCTCGAGTATTTATCTGTGTACGTGTGTGCTATTCGCTGATTCGTGCCTATTAGTTAGTTTATTATTTAATTGCAACCAAACCGTGCCAGTCTCTCAGACTGAACCCACTTGCGTTAAATTAGGTTGTATAGCTAACTTAAGATATTAAAATACTGATTAGAATAACTAGATAATACGTTCCACTCTTAGTGATCGACACTCTACTTACCATTATATACATACTGACCGGGTACACTGCTCGTTAAAGTGTGTGTGTTATTGATAAGTCGGCTAAATATAAATTTAAAACTTGAATACTGCTAAAACCACAACGACATACCGTGGGTATAAATTAGAGCACTCGCACACACGCATCAATATACAAATACATGCTAACCTTCTACTAATAAGATTATCAATTATTGTCCTAATGGAGTCCTCTCCTTCATTTGGAATTTCAGACCAAGTATGTAGTAGAACTCGCTCGAGCTCTTGCTAAAGTGCCTGGGGTGTACAGAGTAGATCTTTTCACACGCCAAGTGTCATCACCTGAAGTAGATTGGAGTTATGGGGAGCCCACTGAGATGTTGGCAGCTGGCTCCGATGATCCTGATGATGAGGTTGGTGAGAGCAGTGGAGCATATATTATAAGAGTACCATTCGGCCCTCGTGGCAAGTATCTTAGAAAAGAATTACTTTGACCACATATTCAAGAATTTGTAGATGGAGCACTTGCTCATGTTCTTAACATGTCCACGGTATTGGGTGAACAAATTGGTGGGGGGCATCCGGTTTGGCCATATGTAATTCATGGTCATTATGCAGATGCGGGTGATAGTGCTGCTATTCTTTCGGGTGCATTTAATGTTCCAATGGTTTTAACGGGTCACTCGCTTGGTAGAAACAAGCTCGAGAAACTTCTTAAGGGAGCTAGGCAGTCAAAAGAAGATATCAATTCAACTTATAGGATTATGCGGAGGATAGAAGCAGAAGAGTTTTCGTTAGATGCAGCTGAACTTGTGATCACGAGCACCCAGCAAAAAATTGATGAACAGTGGGGTTTGTATGACGGGTTTGATGTTAAGCTAGAGAAAGTGTTAAGGGCACGTGTTAGACGGGGGGTTGATTGCCATGGTCGTTATATGCCTAGGATGGCGGTAATGCTCAATTACTTTATTCTGACAATAAGCTCAATCATTTTAAGAGATTTTCTTTTGGGCTAACTGCATAAGAAAGTACTGGTTTGATTTCTTGTTTTAAATAACCAACTTCTTTCCCGCTAGGAAAAAAAACATTAGAATTTCAATCTTTCCGATCTAAGGTAAAAGAAGGCAACAAGGTCAAAAGATGTCAACAGGTCCTGCCACGTCGTTACTTTTAAATGTTAACCATAATAGATTCAACTTATATTATAATTTTTTAAACCTGGTTACCTTAAATCATGGTTTTTCTAACTTTGATGTTTTTTGTCTAAAGAAAGTTTGTTGCAGAAGACAGAAATCAGAACAAAGTTGGTTACTTTTTATTGCACCTTTTGCTCTTCTTTCTACAGAATAATCTATAAATATCATTGCATGTTTTTCCAGGTTATTCCTCCTGGAATGGATTTCAGCAAGGTCATCCAAGAAGCAAACGAGCCTGATGGGGATCTAGCGTTAACCAACGCAGAAGGGTCTTCTCCAAAAGCGATGCCACCAATATGGTCAGAAGTGAGTATGCATAATTATAAAATTATGAATATGATCACTTTCATATATTTTAGGTGTATTTATTCCTCAAGTAAAACTTTTGTTGCAGGTTATGCGGTTTTTGACAAATCCACACAAACCGATGATATTGGCTTTGTCAAGACCAGATCCAAAGAAAAACATTACTACTCTTTTGAAGGCTTTTGGAGAATGTCACTCTTTAAGAGAGCTTGCTAACCTTGTAAGTAGACTAGCCTGGTTTATGTGTATGTATTTATCTATGTATATATACTTTGGACTTAATAAAATGTGCTACAATACAGACACTTATAATGGGGAATAGGGATGACATAAATGAGCTGTCGGCTGGGAATGCTAGTGTGTTCACAACCGTTCTGAAACTGGTGGACAAATATAACCTTTATGGGCAAGTGGCTTTCCCTAAGCATCATAAGCAAAATGATGTCCCAGAAATCTACCGTCTTGCTGCCAAAACTAAGGTTTATGCCTTGTAAACCGTGTAACTAATATACTCTTAAACTTGTTTGTCTACAATAGTATGACATGACTAAAATTGTACTGTATATTTCTTGTGATAGGGAGTTTTTGTAAATCCTGCTTTGGTTGAACCATTTGGGCTTACGTTGATTGAGGTTTGTTTATTATAAATCTTAAAGTTGTACAATTCGCCTTCGTTTTTGTTTGAATACTGCAGTTGGTTTTATGTCTTTTCTGCTATATAGGTTGCGGCTCATGGACTTCCTATGGTGGCAACTAAAAATGGTGGCCCTGTTGACATTCATAGGGTAATTTATCTGGTTTCGTTTCGGTCTATTTGTAAAAAAAATAAATAAATAAAATAAAATAAAATAAAAATGTAACCAACTTTGATTCAATTTCTATTATAGGAAATAACCGGTTCTTTTTCTCAGGGAAAACATTAAAATGTCAGGCATTTCTGTAAAACCATTGGACTTTCAAAATGTTCAATTCATCTTACTTTGACAATAACTTTGACCAAGTTAATCTTGTTTTTCTAAGCTGATTTGGCACTTGAAAACTACTTAAAAAAGAAAGATTAACTTTGATCATAACTTATGAAACTTTAATGCTATTTTATGGCCTTTATTTAAAAGAAGAATCAAACAGAAGTTGCATTTTAACTTTTCATAGAAGGATAACACTACTCATATGTATCTAAGTTGCATCATGAAAACTAGTTCTCTTATGTATGCAATTACAGGCATTGAACAACGGGCTACTCATAGACCCCCGTGATCAACAAGGAATAGCAAACGCTCTACTCAAACTAGTATCGGAAAAGAACTTATGGCAGGATTGCCAGAAAAACGGTTGGAGAAACATACACCTCTTTTCATGGCCCGAACACTGTCGCACATATCTAACACGAATTGCATCATGTCGCATGAGACATCCTGCTTGGAAAACTGACACCCCTGAAGATGAAATACCAAAGGAAGATTCCATAAATGACTCTTTTAGAGATGTGCAAGACGCATCATTGTTCCTCTCTATCGATGGAGATAGATCCTTTTCAATGAACGAGTCTTCAGATACCGGGGGAGATGTTCAAGATCAAGTAAAACAGGTCATGAGCAAAATGAAAAAACCTCAATCATCAGATAAAGTCAATGAGATGAACAAGAAAGCTACTGATAGTAATAACAAGTATCCCATATTAAGGAAGAGACGAAGGTTGATTGTTATAGCAGTTGATTGCTATGATAGCAAAGGTGCACCTGAAAAAACAATGATTAACATGATACAAGAGACGTTTAAGGCGATTAAACTAAACTCACAATTGGCAAATGGGATAGGTGTCACTATATCCACAGCTATGCCATTGTCAGAATTGATGGATTTTTTGAAATCAGGGAAAATCAAGGTGAGTGAGTTTGATGTTGTGGTTTGTAGTAGTGGAAGTGAAGTGTATTATCCGAGCACTTGTGAAGAAGGTGGTGAACTTTACCCTAATCCAGATTATGCATCACATGTTGAGTACCGATGGGGTTTTGATGGTATAAAGAAAACAATTTGGAAGTTGATGAATACACCTAAAGATACTGAAGGAAAATCTAGGAAACCTTTGAAAGTTATTGAAGAAGATGTGAAATCGAGCAACTCTCATTGCTTATCTTACTTGATAAAAGATGTCAAAAAAGTAAGAACTAAGGTTTTTTTTTTTTTTTTTTTTTTTTTTTTTTTTTTTTTTTTTTTTTTTTTTTTTTTTTTTTTTTAAGTATATTGATCTATGAATAACTCTTTATATGAGATTAAATTTGTTTTTTGGAATTGGATTTGGATTTGCAGGCTAAGAAAGTGGATGATTTGAGACAAAAATTTAGAATGAGGGGTCTACGGTGTCATCTCATGTACTTTAGAAACTCTACAAGAATGCAAGTAATCCCTTTCCTCGCCTCTCGAGCACAAGCTCTTAGGTAAAACCGTTTTACTGATTGTTGGCTTTAACTACATCTTAGCAGCTATATTAAGGTTGTATCTGTTCAATTACTTATTATGCAACAAGTAGATGATCGAATATATAATATCGTCAGATTAGAAGAACTCAAAAGTCAAGGTGTCGCAATTTGACCCATTTTCTTATGAATGGGTCAGTTTTGGTTGTTTCTTGATCCCAACAGAATAAAAGTTGCCTGCCTAAATTCTATTAATGCATACAACCTCCAAAATCGTTTTTACTCCAACATATAGAATAATAGAATACTAAGTACAGTGGTTTTGTGATCATAATAAACAACATTAATCACTTATAAAATATAAGAAATGGACAAAAGACATGACATGTAGTAAGATTACTGGAATTTGACTTTGACTTGATTTAATATGGTGAATAGGTACTTTTTCGTGCTTTGGAGATTAAATGTTGCGAATATGTACGTGGTCCTTGGGGAAACTGGTGACACGGATTATGAAGAACTAATAGCAGGCACTCACAAGACACTTATTTTCAAAGGAGTTGTGAAAGAGGGTTCTGAAGAATTGCTTAGAACTAGCGGTAGCTACTTAAAAGAGGACATTGTTCCTCCAGAGAGTCCGCTCGTTTCTTATGTTAATGGAACTAAAGCTGAAGAGATTGCAAGTACCTTAACGAAGCTCTCCAAATGTGACACATGAATCTTATACAATGTTTAATGTATCGACTACTTATCTATAACTATGTTTAAACCCGTAATAGCTAATGTGATGCTAAACGGGATAAATAACATGTATCAATAGTGCCTAGCTTACAATGTGGGTTTACGTGACGGTTTAACGATTGATAAGCCACTCTTGCTTTCCGTTGTTAATATATATTACATATACTGCAAAACAATTCACTAAAAGCGGTTTAAAAAAAATATTATGTGATTTATCGTTTGTGTAAGCATGGAAAATGACAATTTCTCAGAGGTTTTTTTTTTTTTTTTTTTTTTTTTTTTTTAAAAATTTTTTTTTTTCAAAACTGATTTAGTTAAAGTAAACTTTGTTTGTACATGTTCAATTTGTATACCATATACCGTTACATCTCTATTCCGGATTTTTTTTTTTTTTTTTTTTTTTTTTTTTTTTTTTTTTGTTATTGAAGTAATTTTCTGGATCTTTAACTAGCATGAAATTTAGGAAGAAGCTAGAACATTCAAAAATTAATCCATTGCATGTGTTCAGTTATGGTTAATGATTAGGGCCGGCCTAGAGCATGGGACGAAGTGGGCGACCGGCCGAGGCCCGATTTTTTAGGGGCCCGATTTTTAATTTTTTTTTAATGTATATATATAAAAATTGTATATGTAATTAACTAAGCCCATTACAAATCTTAACAATCATCCAAAAATTAAACCATATAATTTAACCCACATAAAAAAGCCGGCTTACATATTTTTTGATATAACATTTATCATCATTTTTATATTTTAGTTTATATTATATAATTTGTTGCACCTAGCCTCCGGGCCCTTTTTTTTTGCTCGGCCTAGGTCCATAAATCCTCAGAGACGGGCCTGTCAATAATGTCGTGATGAAAACAAAGCCTACAAGTGTAAATTGTTTGGATATACGTGTTGATCAATTTCGAGATAGTTAATTGGACAGTTCTAAAAATGGTCAAACACTTGGGTACGTTTCTTAATTTTCTATTTTCATATGCGTAAAGAAAAAAGGAGGATTTAATTTTCCACATAATGATTTTGTAAGATCGCCGTAATAGTAGTGATCTAATATAGTTATCGGACTTGTAATAGAAACTATTAGTAGTGTGGATATGTAACATGGGCCTAGCCCATTAGTAAAGCCCATAAGGGTCTTTTTGTTTGTATAAGACGCCTTCTACTCATGTGTAGGAGGTGGCCAGGTGGGAAACTCATTTGCTTATCAATCTAATACAGTATTACACAAGTTTTCTTTCACTTTCTAACTCTAGTTTCTTTCTCTAAACTTTATACTTATTATTGTGTGAATCTTGATGTCTTTTGGGATCCTACGAAGGGAATGTCATCTTTTCAGTATATGTAGTATAGATATAGACGATAATAACATATTTTTGCGGCATGGACTTTTCTTGTATCATATAACCTACTTTTGTAGGTGTTAAGGAGTTCACGTGATACACTAAAAAGACCGAGTTCAAAAATATTGTTATATAGAAAGAAAAAGAGTTATTTGCATAAATAGTCATTGTGGTATGTCGGGTTTTAAGGTTCAATCATTTTACTTTTTTTTTTGCCTGGTCATGTCATTGTGGTTTATTTTCACTACTGATTCAGTCATTTGTCGTTCACTTCGCTTACTTGGCTGTTAACTAAATAGCATAATAGTCTTTCCGAGTATCATGTATTATCACTATTAAATTAAGTCTTTGAGATGGATTAGGTTTTAACGGTTTTAATCTGCGTGTATCATGTAATCATCACTATTAAATTATGTCACTAAAGAAAAAAAATGACAAGTTAACTATATTTTCAAGTAATTTTCACTATTAATCTATTCATTTGAACAAGGTAAACACATAGGAAAAAAAAAAAAAAAAAAAAAAAAAAAAAAAAAACTTATTAGAAAAAAAAATATTAAGCATTCCAACACCTCCAAAGAATTGAAACCTTGATTTCGTGATTGTAGAAATACTACCCACGAAGCTAGATAAACTCATTTGTTTGAGCATTACATTAAGAGTTAATTACATAAATCGTCTATATGGTTGACATGCTGCACTTTTTGTCCTTAACTCTCAATAAGTACACCAGTCATCCCTGATTGTCCATTTTGCATTGACCGTTCCTTTGACCAAACGGGCGTTAGTTTTTTCGTTAAATCTGGTCATGTGTTGGACATGTGAGGGCATTATCGTTTTTTAACGTCCATACTAAACCACATGGACTATTTATGTAACTAGAACTTAAACCTTTTTTTTTATATGATTAACTAAAAAGGCATACCAGGGCTCGAACTCAGGTATCTTGTCTCACAAATCAACACTCAACCACTGGATTAAGCATTTAGTGGTGTTAATAAATCAACTCAAAAAATAAAACCAAATTTAACCAAAAAAATAAAAAATGAATTGATATATTAACACTACTGGATGCTTAATCTTGTGTTTAAGGCGTTGGTTTGTAAGAGAAGAGACCCGAATTCGAGCCTGCTAAATCGTCCATGTGGTTTAGCATGGACGTAAAAAGACAATAATGCCCTCACGTGCCCAACACATGACCAGATTTAATGAAAAAAACAAACGCCCGTTTGGTTAAAGGATCGGTCAATGCAAAATGGACAACCACATGAACGACTGGTGTACTTGTTGAAAGTTAAGGACGAAAGGTGCAATTGTACGTTAACCACAAGTACGATTTATG
The DNA here is from genome assembly GCA_021014915.2 of Artemisia tridentata subsp. tridentata. Classification (NCBI taxonomy): domain Eukaryota; kingdom Viridiplantae; phylum Streptophyta; class Magnoliopsida; order Asterales; family Asteraceae; genus Artemisia; species Artemisia tridentata. Next base: position 128,624,001 of record CP139503.1, read on the forward strand.
TAAGTAACTCTTATATTAAAAGTAATTAAGTTGAATACTTTAGAGGAAGGCAAAAAAGTTACTATGAATAGTAACATCTTTTGTGTTTTGTTAATATCAGAAATAGAAATAGAAATTATAAGTTACCTGATTCATATTGGTATTAAACCCGTTGATTAGTTATTTGATTTTTGTCTTTATATCAGTTTTGAGATTTGAGTGGGCTTATTCGACGACCCATCAATATGCTAACCCACTTGACTCGTTTATTTAGACATATTACACCGATATTGGATCATAAACAATTTACATGTGTTTCAAATATTCAGATTATGGTTAAGTTTCATGCATAATCACTAAACATATTGTGCTATGGTTAACTAATTATATACATCGTGCATGCACGAGGCTTTAGCATAAATTTTACATAATATGTTTCATAAACAGATTGTGCTTTGGTTAACTAGTTATATACACGTGAGTTTTTACATAAATTTTTTATTATGTATTAGTATCGATTAATATTTTATATAGATTTTTGTTAGGCGAAAAATTTGACTTTGTTTAATTGGCATGGTGTTGAGATTGATGATGTTTAATAGCACGTAATAACCCTTGAAAAATTGCTTTTCGGATATCTTTATTTAAGCTTTAAAGATGATTTACATGCGTCGTTGCTATATGTACAGTCCAGTGTATTTATTTTCATCTCACAGTACCCCGTGAGTTCGTGCATTTATTTTGATATTTTTATTCATGTTAAGAATAATTTTGGTCATATTTATTTTTTAGACCCATGTACGCTCAAGTTAAACTTATAAATAGGAATACCATGAGTCGTTATTGAACGTGGATAGTGGAAGGGGGGGGGGGAAACTTTTTCGGACATCATTACTTAATCTCATATAGAGGAATTGTAGGGTATTGGTGGTTACACACATGACATATAAAATATTCACATTGAAAAATAAACACATAAGGGCCATGCAGACCAAACATTTAACAACAGATCTCCTAATTAGTGATATAACATAATCTAATCAGCTGCATGCACGGAATCACATTCTTCTTATTTCTTTATGCTCAGTCGATTGATCTAGGGTTTGTGCGAGGAGAATCACTTCGTTGGTTGCGTCAGGTATCCACCAGTAGTACTACACAAGTAAAACTAAGGCTAGATCCTATGCACAGTTGGAGAGCACTAGTCGACCGAGTCGACCTAGTGAATCGACTAGAAGTCCATTTAGTGATCGACTTAAGGTTTAGACACCCTAGGCCGGTTGATCGAATCGAATAATCCGATATCCGAAAAGTAGTTTATTTAAATCAAAGGCTATAGTGGAAAATAAGATTCTTATGTGACAAAAGTAGCAAACTTTAATACTTAAGTGGTCACTTTACTAAAAGTACAAAATCACATTTTACCCTAATAACATAATCTAATCAGTTATGTGCACGGAATCACATTCTTCTTATTTCTTGATGCTCAGTCGATTGATCTAGGGTTTGTGTGAGGAGAATCACTTCGTTGGTCAAGTAAAACTAAGGCTAGATCCTATGCACGGTTGGAGAGCACTAGTCGACCGAGTTGACTTAGTGAATCGACTAGAAGTCCATTTAGTGATCGACTTAAGGTTTAGACACCCTAGGCCAGTTGATCGAATGAGAAAAGGGAGAGGGAATCGATTGAAAGATTTGATTTCACATTTTATATGTTTATACCGACGAATAATCCGATATCCGAAAATTAGTTTATTTAAATCAAAGGCTATAGTGGAAAATAAGATTCTTATGTGACAAAAGTAGCAAACTTTAATACTTAAGTGGTCACTTTACTAAAAATACAAAATCACATTTTACCCTAATAACATAATCTAATCAGTTGTGTGCACGGAATCACATTCTTCTTATTTCTTGATGCTCAGTCGATTGATCTAGGGTTTGTGTGAGAAGAATCACTTCGTTGGTCAAGTAAAACTATGGCTAGATCCTATGCACGGTTGGAGAGCACTAGTCGACCGAGTCGACTTAGTGAATCGACTAGAAGTCCATTTAGTGATCAACTTAAAGTTTAGACACCCTAGGCCGGTTGATCGAATGAGAAAAGGGAGAGGGAATCAATTGAAAGATTTGATTTCACATTTATTTTATATGTTTATATCGACTTGATAACCCGAATAATCTGATATCCGAAAAGTAGTTTATTTAAATCAAAGGCTATAGTGGAAAATAAGATTCTTATGTGACAAAAGTAGCAAACTTTAATACTTAAGTGCTCACTTTACTAAAAGTAAAAAATCACATTTTACCCTAATAATATTCCACCACCACTAAACGCTTTCCTTTCCGGCTGCATAACATAACAACTAACGCCTTCCTCACTCTCAATCCCAAACCCTAATTCATCACCATGGCCGATAAAAAACTTCCGGTCGCCGGAAAACGTAACATCCTGATCACCAGTGCTCTTCCTTACGTCAACAACGTTCCTCATCTCGGTAACATCATCGGATGTAAGTCTCTCAGTTTTAACTTTTAACAGCTTAATTTAATGGTTAATTTTGAAGCTAATTTGATGACGTAAGCATTTGTGTAGGTGTATTGAGTGCTGACGTGTACGCTAGGTATTGTAGATTAAGAGGGTATAATGCTATATATATTTGTGGAACTGATGAGTATGGAACTGCTACTGAAACTAAAGCTTTGGAGGAGAATTCTACTCCGAAAGAGATTTGCGACAAGTAAACGTTTTTATCGCGTTTTATACGGTTTCGGTTTTTGCGATATATGATGAGATGGATTAGGATTTGTATTGTTTTGTTTATAGGTATCATGCAATTCATAGGGAGGTTTACAAGTGGTTCAATATAAGTTTCGATGAATTTGGACGGACGTCGACTCCGCAACAGACAGAGGTTTGCCAAGCGATTTTTAACAAGTTGTTGGAGAATAATTGGCTTTCCGAGAATACAATGCAGCAGGTCTGTTGTGTTGGGGTTGTTTATTAGATTTTGTGATTGATTATGAATTTTGCGGTTAATGGTGAATTGGTTTGGTACAATGCAGCTTTACTGTGATAAGTGTAGTAAGTTTTTAGCTGATCGGCTTGTTGAGGGTAATTGCCCGACACCAGGGTGTAAGAATGACTCTGCGCGTGGAGATCAGTGTGATGATTGTAGTAAGCTGTTGAATCCGACGGAACTTATTAATCCTAGATGCAAGGTGAATATAGGGTTCTTTATGTATTTTGAATTTAATACACTTATAAACTTATTGGGATACTTGGTATTCCTGCTTAATGTAACGAATTTTGATAAATAGTAATTTTGCATAATTAAATAATTCAGCAAGTTTGTGATATGTATCAACGGAAATTTAGCTGAAAAGTTACCATGGGATTGTTTTTTGGCTACAAATGGTTTTAAACGATTGGGTTAGTGGCATTCTTTCTGGACTAGTTCAAGTTCTGAGTTTATAGGGCTCTTTCAGAAAAGTTAACGTGTGATCAGTATTTATGATTTTTCGTTCCCTAGTGATGGTCTTTGTTTTAAGGATGGATTTTGAGGGTTTTGTGTTTTCTTTTCTACTATTCAAGAGAGCCGAACTTTGGAAAATTATAATATTTTAGAAAACTCGATTTTTTTATATTACATTCCCCCCATTTTGTTCTGCAAATAGGTCTGCTCAACCAGCCCTCGAATCCGTGATACGGACCACTTGTTTCTTGAACTTCCTTTGTTGGAACCTAAACTGCGAGAGTACATCAACAAAATGTCAGTGGAAGGCGGGTGGAGTCAGAATGCGATTCATGCAACAAATGCTTGGCTTAAAGAAGGATTGAGACAACGTTGTATTACAAGAGATTTAAAATGGGGTGTTCCTGTCCCTCTTGAGAAATTCAAAGAAAAGGTAAAAAAGAAATATCTTATATTTCTGAATAGTGGCAGTAGCAAGCCGATATTTCATGTATTACGTGGATTAATGTATCTTTATTATTGTTGCTACCACACATTATCTAGGTTTTCTATGTATGGTTTGATGCACCTATCGGATACGTCTCAATTACTAAATGCTACACAGAAGAGTGGGAGAAGTGGTGGAAAAATCCTGAAAATGTCGAGCTATATCAGTTCATGGGCAAGGATAATGTTCCCTTTCACACTGTAAGTGTATTTTATATGCTTCAGTATGCTCTTCATTATATTATTTGTCGAAATATGTAAAATCAGGAACGTAAAATCTTATGCCTTCGCTAAAATATTTGACAATTAATGATTTGGAGATCTATTTGGTATCTTTTTCAAATAATAACTTAAGTGTTTGGTTACTGTTTTGTTTTTATTCTTTCTTCCGAGAATAAAGAAGCTATCATGTAGCTCTTATCATGAGACTTCCTCTATCTTTTACTTTAAAATTGCTCAGTAAGATCTTTTGGTGAGGATTGTACGCTGTTGGCCGTTTGTCCTTTCTAACCTTGAAAACAAATTATTTCAGGTGATGTTTCCTTCTACACTTATTGGGACTGGGGAGAGCTGGACTATGATGAAGACTATTAGTGTTACAGAGTACTTGAATTATGAAGCAGGTTTGTTCAATGTGTTTACTGGTATCTTAGTTATACATGTGGGGTACTGTTTTGACCCTGCTGCATCAGCTAATTATATTTATATTCTGATATTGTGTGTAGGCAAGTTCTCTAAGAGTAAGGGTGTTGGAGTGTTTGGAAATGATGCGAAGGATACAGGCATTCCTGTAGAAGTATGGCGATATTATTTGTTAACAAACAGACCAGAGGTAGGAATTTTTATGCTTTTTTACTCGCTTAATAATGCGAACCTCATTCCTCGTTATGCCAAACTGTTTTCATTCCCCTTCTTTTCTTACTTTAATGGACTTTTATGTCTAGGTATCAGACACATTATTCACATGGGCCGATTTGCAAGCGAAGCTTAACAGTGAATTGCTAAATAATCTTGGCAACTTCATCAACCGTGTCTTGAGCTTTATTGCTAAACCAGGCAAGTTGTTAGCTTGATTTCCTCTGTACATGTCTTGTCCTTCATATATGGTGTTGTGTGAATAACATGTTTTTATTCTCAGCCTTCTATCCTACTAATTATATTCTGTCCTATATTATAAATGTTTGGACAGACTTAGGAGCGGGCAAGGGTTCAGGATACAATTCCATAATTCCTGACTCTCCAGGTGCAGAGTCACATCCCTTAACTAAAGTGTTAGCAGAGAAAATTGGTAACTATGTTGACCAATACGTGGAGGCCATGGAGAAGGTAAGTGATTATACTGGAAGTATATAGATGTTCTGGTTACTTTCTTTATTCTTAGTGGATGTTTCTTTGGCAATTGGAATAGGTCAAGCTAAAGCAGGGATTGAAATTTGCGATGAGCATCTCTGGTGAGGGAAATGCATACCTGCAAGTAAGTTCATAAGCTTGCAGTTCTGGTTTTGGAGTTGCTATATTTGAACGGATGATAATAAAGATATTAACATTAACCAACTTACTCCTATCACTAATGAATACAGGAAAGTCAGTTCTGGAAGCTTTACAAGGAAGACCTACCTTCGTGCTCCATAGTCATGAGAACTTCGGTGGGAGTAGTCTATCTTCTTGCATGCCTCTTAGAACCTTTTATGCCATCATTTTCCATTGAGGCAAGTAAATTTGTATTTTTGCCTGAAAGTTTGTGAAAGAAAGTTACTATTTGTCTATAAAGGATCACTTTTATAAGAGTTCCTTTCAATTTGTTGTTACAGGTACTCAAGCAGCTTAATATGCCTCTTCAACTATCCCTTTCTGATGAAAAGGGGGATGTTGCAAAGGCCAAAACTCCATGGGAGATCATACCTGTTGGTCACAAAATTGGGACCCCTGTGCCATTATTCAAGGAATTGGTAAATATGTTATTCCGCGGTGTTTTTGAATCTCTTTGTTTCTTCACCATTTTGCATGTGGCCTAGTGTTAGCAATATTGCTTGAACATCTGACGCATGTTTTATTTTATGTGTTTTTTAACTTGGTTTGTGATGTGCAGAAAGATGAAGAAGTGGAGTTCTTCAGGAACAAGTTTGCTGGAAGTCAAGCTGACCGTGCAGACCGGGCTGTGAAGGAAGAAGCTGAAGCAAAGAAAGTTACAGAAAAGTTGAAGAACACCAAAATTACAGGTGATTGTTTGTTTGCTATTTCCTTTTTTTACCAGAAAGACAGTGAGTTCGTTACGTGTTATCTTTCATGAAATTTTCCTGAAGGATCGACTCAATTTTCTAAAATGTGTGCACTTTAACCCTCGTGTCATTTTGTAGTCCCACGAGATTTAGCTTTTAATTTTGGATTAGGTGCTAGGCTGTATTCGACGACTAAATTTCCAATTGCAAATAACTAATGCATGGTCTTCCATTTGGATATACATCTAAATAAAGCCTGATGTTTGTTACAATATAATGTATCTCTTACACTCAACTTGTGTGCAGAAAAAGGTGGAAAGAAAGAACGTGCAAGTAAGTCCTCAGGTGAAGCCAAAACTAAGGCTGCTGAACCGGAACTAACAATTAGTAGACTTGATATTCGTGTTGGGGTTATCACGGAAGTTCAGAAGCATCCTGATGCTGACTCTTTGTATGTGGAAAAAATTGATGTCGGTGAAGAACAGCCTAGAACTGTTGTTAGTGGGCTTGTTAAATATATACCTCTTGAGGAGATGCAGGTTATTACTTACCCTTTAGCCACTATCAGCCAATTTTTGAGACAAATAGTACACAATGCACTACATGTATGAATACTATACGTGTAAGGAAAAGTTAAAATGAGAATGCTAAAGAACTTGAGGACAAAAGATTACTCCTGGCCCTGAGATGAAAAAATATAATAATAATAAAATAAAATAAAATAAATCAAAGTCTCAGGTTGAATTCTTTTACATTTGAATGATAATGTAATTAATGTGTTATTTTCATCCCAAGTTATTTAAGTCATTAAAAGAACCCACCCAATATGTGTATAATTAAGAACACACCCTATATTTGTGTATATGTGTATGCTTTAGGAGTTTATCATAATTGTTTCCGTGGGATTGGGTATTGTTGTTGTTGTCCATGGAGGCTAACAGTTCATAATTCTCCTTATTTTATCCTTAGAATCGCAAGGTCTGTGTTCTGTGCAACTTGAAGCCAGCAACCATGAGGGGCATTAAATCACACGCGATGGTTCTTTGTGCTTCTACCAGTGATAAGGTAAGCAATTTATAATATTATAGATACGCACCTACAAGGTGCCACACCATCAAATTTTATAGGCGCATCTCGTTGGTTCATTTCCTTTTAATCTAGATGTGACAAACTCTTCAAATTAGAAGACAAATTCCGATTTTTGGAATTTAGACTTTTCTTATATGTGCTACATTTTGTTAACATTACGGCTATGTTTGGTGAAACTAGAGCTGTATGCAGTAGAAGTTAGCTGTTTGTTTCATAAGAGTGTTAGGTAACGTAGCTATAGATGTACTTATAATGTGTAAAATGATGTAAAAGTATGTTAGAATATAAATGCTATACACTAAACCCTCCAAAACCGGTCGCACCAAACACACCCGTACAACTCCATCTTAGCTTAGCTGTTCTTATATTTTTAACCGAGTTTTTTTTCCCAGCTACAGGACATGATTGCTATCATTTTGCAATGCATAAAACCAAATGTTAAACATCTGTGAGCCTGATTGTATGAACATTATTTCAGGTCGAATTGGTCGAGCCACCCGCAGCTGCTGCTATCGGAGAAAGAGTTACCTTTTCTGGGTTTAATGGCGAGCCTGATGATGTTCTTAACCCTAAGAAGAAGGTTTGGGAAACACTACAAGTGGATCTACATACAGACAAAGATCTTGTAGCCTGCTATAAAGATCTACCATTTACCACTTCTGCAGGTGTTTGCAAGGTTATATCCATATCTGATGGAACAATTCGATAAACATTTGCTGGACTGCACGACATATGTTCTGCCACAGTTTTTTCATCAAACCATTGTGTTTTGTTTACTTTTTTTTGTTCACATATCACATATCTGATGTACCATATAAACCGCACTAGTGTCTGGTGTATTAGCTGATTGGTGCAACAAAGTACCTCTCTTGACAACTTTGTTTATGAAAATTTAGTTTTTAAATTTGTTAACCTGTTACTGTTAAAAAGACATAATTTGCCACGGTACCGGTATGGTAACTCGAATGCTGTCATTATTAATATAATTACTCCTTTAAGATATGAACTTTCTAACCATATTAATCTGTACAGCTACAATGTTATTGTTAAGAGATGTATGAAACAAGAAACTTATTAACTACATGGACATAACCACAATTTTCTATTTCAATGTTGACATCGTGTAGTAGCTCGTTTAATTAAAGTTGAAGCTGCAAATTGGGTAAGGGCCGCGAGAACCCAGGCCCCACTAGCACAAATTATAACATGGGTTCAATCAACTTCGGCCAGCCTTAAACATGCACCACTCCATTATGTTCAATGGAGATCACTAAGACACTAACCTAGATAATGAACCTTCTTAATTGCTCAAAGACCAAGTCCAGGTAAGTGACTTTTAAACTCCCTTCTCTCACAACCAATTTGGGATCAGAATGAGAAAATAGCAAACGTTAACTTAGTTGTCCTTCACTGACGCCATATGGGACGCTGAATGAAACTACACTCTTATTAATTCAGCAAGATCAATTAGATGCATTCTTAGAAAACTTCAAGTAATCATATGTAGAAGGCGTTTATACTGATACTGCAGGGTTATAATTGTGATAGGTACGTGAATACTAATGAATACACGTGGAGGACTTTTAAACTGCAAGGTTTAAAGGTATCATAAAATGTTATCAGTGCAAGTGAACATCACAAGCAAATAAATTTTTCACAAGTATATGTAATTGTAATCTGATTGTTAAACCTGATAATAGGCGGCACATCAAGTTCCTGGACAGAGGTCTTGATAGATACTATATCTCAACATACAAAAATAAAGATTAAGGTTGTAATAGTAGTTGAATAAAATAAAAAAATAAAAAAAAAATCAAATCTTATTAAAACAGACTGCCTCAGGAACAAAATTACAAGTTTCACTCTGAATTGGAGGGGTGAGCCAGGACAAGGTAGTAGTGCAACACAAAGGCAACTCGCAAAGACCCCAATAGCTTCCCAATAGCAAGCTATTGTAATAGGTCTTTCCTCATAAAAAATAAGATTAATATCGAGTGAGCCGATGGCTCACATATCAATACTACACTTGATCTTAGCCAAAAGGCCGAGAAAGGTATGCCTTTTCTCAATCTTGGGCCTCTATGTTTATAGGCAGTCCCCTCCCCCGGTATTCTTCACTCAGCTGATGTGGGATTGTTTTGAGTTTGCTTTAGTTGTTACTTAACTAATAGCTGGTTCTTTTGGAAGATTGGTAGTATAACATTCAATATTGCTCAATCATAAACATTCAACTACTATACTAAAGCATGAATTTCTTCAGAAAATGAGTAAGATAAATGTGGAGCACACTGCATATGGAGATATCGCTAAGGAGCATGGAAATTTCAAACCTCGCATCTATTGGATCAACCATCCGCAGCAGAAAATCGTTATTGGAACTTAAACCCGAGAGGCCCGAGATTCAAAAGTTTATTCTTTCTCCACCAACCTTCAACCTCAACGCAATAAACCTTTGAAAAATATGCAATCCATCATGCACCAGCAAAGCAAAACATTACATGCTTGAAGAGGTAGGACTGGCATAAAGAGGCCCAGTTACAAAATGCAATGTCCGATTCTCGTACAAAGATTCATATTTATCACGTATCCAACTTTGAAGCAAGAAAAACATATAGCATGTATCTTAGTGACTTAGCCAGAAGGCTGAGAGAGATAGGTTGTTGCCGAGTTGAGCTTCACTTCCTGTAGAAAATTTTCTTTAGCAGGAAAATTTGGCTTTTCTGAAATGATCTCATATCTCATTTCTTCCTTTGAAAATTTAGGCGGCTTCAGTTATGTTTAATGGAACTCTTGCAAAATAAAACCAATACAATTTCTATTCCAAACATTGTTGCATCTTTTAACTAATCTTAATGATATTTTTATTTGACTTTTGGTTAATAACAAAAGTTGCGACTTCGACCATGTACTTGCAAATACATTGATTTGAATTATGGTTTATTTATAACAAAGTGATGACATAGTCTAATTTAGCCAAAAAAAAATCGGGTTTAACTAACAACATTGCTATGGTTAACAACCAACTTTTCACATTTTAAGTAAAATATTATACAATGTCCAAACAAAACCACAAAAATCAATTTTAATTTTCTGTTTTTTCTCGAACACATTTAAAATTCAATATTTTCATTGGTTTACAAGCAAAAAAAGTGCAAGTTGTTTCAAGTTATGTATTAATATTAAAATTGTCTTCGGATTAAAAAAATACAGTTAACGACAGTTCTTAGGGAATAGATGGTGTAATATGAAAACTACAGGTGAAGCATTTTAGGGATGTAACTTAAAGGCGTAAAGGAGAAAACCATCAGTTAAAGTCAACTAAACACAATAGACGGGACAAAACCGACATTCAACTAAGCATATTATTATGCGTAAAATGACATGCTATAACAAAGATCATTACAGTAAACATAGTTTTTTGGCAACCAAAGTTAACATTATATGTATTATGAATATTTTAATGAAAATGATTGCCATTCAACATAATCAAACTGCTTACAATATATCCAGTTACCGGTACAAGTGAAAGACCTTCAAACAACTAAACTTCTAAACCACATGTGGAGTATTATTATGTGTGCATCCAAGTTGTGCTGGCAATTGTAGAAACATAGGTTTCTTTGCTTTACACCAACACAGCCTAACAATCTAACATGCATGTTTCATGTCTACATCTTGACTTCTACCAACAGTGAAAAAAACAAAATCAAAAATAAGACAGATTTGATCAGAGCATATTAAGCCCAACGAAATATAAATGAACTCCGTAAGCATGGTTTCATTTTAAACCTCAGTTTATAGAGGAGTATGATCATAAAGGGCATCTTGTATCTTTTTCTCTAGTTCATTTTCATCAATCCATATGGAGCTTTGACGACGCAGTAGTTCATTCTTTTCTTTCTTCTTCTCCATGAACTTCTGCTCTCTCTTTTTGTGATATTCAAGCTTCTCGGCTCTTTCTTTCAACTGCAACAATGAATTTCAGGGAATATCAGGTGTGAATAAATGCCAAATTTACAACTTCAATGTAATTATGACGTGGGATACTACAGTGGAACAGAGTGTAACAAAGATGCATGCCTTACAACCGGAGTCATCACATCAAGAAGTGAGCTTGCTTTTTCACAGCAAAGCACACCAACTAACTGCTTATGTATTGGACGCTCTTTTTGTAACTTTTTTAGTGAAAAAAAATAATAGTAGTCCATACCCTCGTTAAAACAAACCCCACGACCATGGCAGCACATGGCCTAGAAAAGTGTAATGCACTATCAAAGTCGGATCAAAAAGTGTAGATTGGCAGGGACACCTCAACCCTGTGTACCATAATGGTACCCATCAACCCTACCCAGCAAAGGTTTGATGCCTGTGAAATACCTCCACCCAATACCCAACCATGCTACGGAACGGATTCGAACTCGCGTCTTTTGTTGGATCAAGACATCACATGGTTGGGCCCAAGCTTCTAAGGTAGCGGGTGGCCAACTGCGCGCTAGGCAGCTGGTTTGCAGTATCAAAGTTGCTTACAAGGAGCATTCAAAAATCTAAAGAAGCCCAAATGTAACAAACAAGTGGAGCTATTCGTGAAAATGTGATGTTTTGGATCTATCCTCATTGTATTCAAGAACAGTTAAAAGAACTAAAAATTCGAATTAAACTAAGAACCAGCAAAACCCACGCATAATTATCAAGATAGCATCCAAGCATTAGGGTTTCTCTTTGTGGCCGTCGATCCAGCATGCCATAAATGTTTACAAGTTAAAAAGTTGATTCAATTTGAAAAAGATACCCAACTGATGTGCCTACCTTTGATTTTGAGCAACTGCAAACCTCAATAGCGGAGGCTGGTCCAACACAAACTTAGAATGAAATATCATCTAAGTAGTGATTATATAATATCCAGCGGTTACTATTACGGTATGCTACCAATAGAACCTTAAATTTGTAATTCTCTAAGATGACTACAAACAACAATTGGTGTTGATTTAGTAATGTTTATTTAAATGAAATTTTGGAAAATGACTTGATGTATAAACTCCCCGCAAGACAGTAGTTGGAGCATAGGAAATCTGACAATCAAATGATTATCCAGTTGCAATTGTCTATATTGTCTACAGAAGTTACAATTGCCAAAGCCTAACTGAAGAAGTCAGACAAAGAACAAATTATTGTCCTCTGTTGACAGACTCCAACTGATATCTTATGTTCTATAAAAAAATATCATCTGTTCTTACTTCTTAGCTCCATGCAAGTGCACTCGTGAAAGAACAAATCATAGTCCTTTGCTGACAGTAAAAGGAAGACGTTATGAGGATTTCTCCATCATTAACGATACTAATTATACTTTCTTTTTTTTCCCCCTACATAACACTATTACAATGCCTCATCCTAACTGAAAAAAGTCAGAAAGAGAGTTGTATAATGCAAAGAGAAATCATTGTCATTTGCACAAAGACTCCAGCTAATATCTTGTATATTTTAGAAGTTTCTGGTGTTCTTTGTTCTAAAAGAGGCTAACTGGACAGATGTTTGAATTGCCTCAAAAGATCAAGGTTTGAGTTTAAAGTCCCAAGCTAACTCGAATGTGACTTGAATCTATAAACACACATGGTAGTATAATAAATTTCCAATAACTCTTTGTGAATAAAATGGATAAACACAAGTAAATTGAAGTTGTTATTGGAACTTATCCATCACAAAAGACACCTAACGGGTTGGTAAAAAATCTTACAGAGCGAAGTTGTTTTTAGGGATTTGTGAATAAAGGATCCATGTATGAAAGTTGTTTAATGTTTATCTACAAATTCTAGTGTCCTTAAGTAATTATAAATAGTGAAGGGTGTTCATCTACAAATTCCAGTGTCATGACGTAACTGTTTGTCATGACGTAATTATAAATAGCGAGTGGAATTCACATAATTAAAGAAGAGACACATAAACCCTTTAAATTAGGCCCATTCATCTCACCACTTAAGATTATATCACCACCTTGAAATTCTCAGATAAAACACCCCTATAGGACTTGTGGAATTGAAATTGCACAAAGGGTCACTATGGTTCTAATTATCAAACCATGCAAGTCTCAACACCATCACCAGTTTTGAACGCAATATAATCCCTGCAAACAATGATACACTGCATATTTTCCTCCAACCCCATTGTGAGTCATTACATGATTCACTATCCTCCATATGTCATTAAAGATTAAAACCATATTCCAATTGAAAAACTATAACCCCAAAACACCTCGATCTATAGGCAATAATACATATTTCCAATTAAACCTTGGCCTTTTAAGCTCACCGTGACAACAAAGGAAACCTCTTATCAAGAGTTCAATTTCTTGAGAGACACATAGGTGATGATAAAGATCGAAGACGAATACAGTTGTATAAAGCTAGAAAAAAACTATAAATTTGAGCTTGCCAGTTGCCAGCAAAGGGCAATGATTTGTTCTTCCGGTCAGGAACTATATTTTGTGACTATTTCTATTAGGCTTGTGATATTGTAATTATATAATCTTGAAGAACATAAAGTAACTTCCAAATACCTATTTGGATGTTTTGCCACACTGAATACGTAGTCTTTTAGCATGCTCTTTTCTATGCTATAACTAATGTGAGTAAAACTACAACGAACTTATTACTTAAATGTAGATGTGTTGTGTGAGTTGAGTACATGTAGTCATTTTCTAGTAAATGGTGTTTAACTTTTAACACATAAAATTGAGATGGAAGACTTTATATCTCATAGAGACAAAAATTTCAACCCATTAACTTATTAATGGGTTGGTTGATTTTATGTCAAACAATGCAAATAAGAAAGAAACTAGCTAAATGAGTGAACGTCGATGCATACATTCTCCTGAATCATCTTATCCAAACAT
>CP139503.1:128638235-128665776 GCA_021014915.2 Artemisia tridentata subsp. tridentata
AGTAGCCGTGTGTTTGCCATTGTTGGTGATGACTACTCAAATGTTTGTTTCCAAATTTTTTGTTGCAGATCTCTTTTTATTTTCTAACACCAAGGTGCTCTTTTAAGTGGCTTTTGATTTACAACAACAACAGAAAACCCAATCCGCCGGGGCCAAAGAAACCCGGGAGCAGAGAGACGACAAGAAGCAGGAATAGCGGGACGGAGACAGCGACTTTGAGAATGAGAGGAGTCTTGCATTAGTAAAGGAAAGCACCTTTCTTAGTTATTAGTAAGGTTGTAGACTTCTTGTAGTTCTCTTTCCCCTATGTTTATTCTCTATAAGAGATAGAAGCTTTCCCGCTTGCAAGGTTTCGAGCTCCTAGAGATTGAGGAAATGCTCCTTCCGTGAGGGGCCTTTCAACCTATAGGAAGCTCTCTCATCCGCATGTGTGCGCGTGAAAGAGCAAAGGCAGGAGGCCAACCGAGTTAGCATAACAGGCAACACGCAGGCAAAAGAAAGCAGGCAAAACAAGCCAACACATAAACAGAGCATAAACAAAACAAGGGACCCGAAGAAAGGCAAAGAAATAAGGGGGCACGGGCAGAAACACAGGCAAAAAGCACAATAATCAAAGAGCAAAGCACCAAGAAAAGCAGGCAAACCTAAGGGGCAAAACAAAGCAAAGCAGGGCAACGCACGGGGCCTAAAGTTAAGGTAAAGAAACCAAACAAAGCAGGGCAACGCACGGGGCCTAAAGCTAAGGCAAAGCAGCCAAAAAAAAAAAAAAAAAAAAAAAAAAAAAAAAAAAAAAAGCCAAAACCACCTAGACTGATGCACCCCTTAGCCTGAGCTACCCGTATATCCTAATTCTATCTCTCCACGCCTTCCTATCTGAGGTCATGTCCTCGGACAAGAGCAGCTCCTTTAAGTGGCTTTTGATTTGATATCACTAATAGCAATTGTTTCCAACTTTGTGGATTAAGATTTGGGAGTGAGACAAATATGCAGGTTTTATGAATTTTGTGGGACCTACTCCTTTTGTCTTTTTCTATTTTTTTATTTGTTTAGAACGCTGGGTACTCTTGTGCCATAGCTTCAAGAGATGAGATCAATATAGATCTCATATTTGCCATAGAACCAATGGACCAATCATAGTCACTCATTTTTATTTTTCATCTTTTTTTTAAAACAACATATCTTGCAAACGGTAAATCTTCAAGCTACAAAAAAAATACCATCGCGACGAGAATTAAATGATCTTTCTATAGATATGCATTGTTATATACTTTCGACGACTTTTTTTTTTCGACGATTTTTTTTTTTTTTTTTAATTTCCGCCCAGAAAGAATCATATATGATTCGTAAAAATCATATATGATTCCGTACGAATCATATATGATTCGATTTTTACGAATCATATATGATTCGTAAGAATCATATATGATTCGTAAGAATCATATATGATTCGTACGGAATCATATATGATTTGTTAAAATCGAATCATATATGATTCTTACGAATCATATATGATTTTTCTGGACGAAAATTTTGGAAAAAAAAAGTTCATCGAAAAAAAAGTTCGTCGAAAATATATAACAATGCATGTCTATAGAAAGATAATTTAATTCTCGTCGCGATGGTATTTTTTTTGTAGCTTGACGATTTATGGTTTGCGAGATATTTAAGTTTTAAAAAAAGGGTGGAAATTAATTTTTTTATTTTGATAAGAAAAATGAGTGGCTAAGATTGCTTGATGGGTTCTATGGTAAAAGTTGGATCTATAAATAACTTTTGCCCTTGTGCCATAGCTTCAAGCCATGGCAAAAAAAGTGATGCCACGTCAGCAAAAGTCTCTATGGCACCAGAAATCCTATGGTACCACATTCTGGCCGTTACCGTTTGCACCAGAAAATGTGGTGCCGTCGTCCACTTTTTTTTTTTTTTTTTTTTTTTTTTTTTTTTTTTTTTTTTTACTTAATGAAGTTTATTTTAGTTAATATTGTGTATGTTAATGAAGTTTATTTTAGTTAATATTGTGTATGTAAAAAAAAAAAAAAAAAAAAAAAAAAATACACATTACTTAAAAAAAATGCATAAAAATAAAAACCTGGTACATAAACATAGAAATAAAAACCTAGTGCTCGTTGGTTGTATACTTTGACCGGATTCGTGCTTTTTGGGCTTTCACGACCTCCGCGTCGATCGGATCCATCTTGCTTGTATCCATTTGTAGCACTCGCATCTCCTCGGCAATCTTTTGAGATTCATATAAAGTAACTCTCGCGAGTGACTCTCGTTCGAGAGCATCCATCTTTGCCTTGCGGTCTAACTCGTATTGTTGTTGCAGCATTTCTTGAAACATTGTCGGGTTTGAACCGGAACTAGCAGTCGAGTTTGAAGAACGTTGACTCTTAGAAATCTGGTACATGTCATCTGGCCGTGGCAACGCGTCTGCTCCAAAATGCTCGGGGTCCTCATCCGTAACCCGAAGACGATTACGTTTTGCCAAAGTCGAGTCGGGATTTTTCCACTTGTGCTTGTTTTTCAAAAAGTCTCAAGCACTCATGTGTCTAAAGTCGTAACCCGTTATTTTTCTAAACAATACGTGACAACGGGTCATAAAATCTCTATCATTCTCCCCACTCATAACAGCCGTTTCATCCACTACCGTATTCCACTCCTTGACATCTTTATTCATTGGAGTCCACTTTTCCGTTAACATGTTTTTGGATCCTCGTATATTTGAATGAAACACTCCGCCAAAAGATACTCCTCATCTTGGGTCCAAAAAGCTCGAGATCAGGTCGGGACTGCCTCTTCGTCTTCGTTGTTTTTCTTCGTCTTCGTCTTCGTCTTTGTCTTTGTCTTTGTCTTCTTCGCCTTCGTCTTTGTCCTCGTTTTTTTCAACATCGGGGTCGGGACCGCCTCTTCTTCTTCTTCTTCTTCATCTTCGTCTTCGTCTCGTAGATGGAAGGATGCATGGTCCGAATTTGGTTGGGAAGGGGTGGCCTGGTTTTTTTTGTTGTGGTTGAGTAAATTGAGTATATTGTTGTTGTTGTTGCATTTTCCATTGACTAAATAGCATTTGTTCTTCGGGATTCATGTATGGGTTTGTTGGGAAGGTAGGAAAGTAAGACGATTGATTGTATGGATTCGAAGACGAGCCCGAATTGTTGGCCGGATTTGAAGACGAGCCCGTCATTTGGTTCGATGGGTCGTTTAGCATGTTGTTAATCCATGGTGAGTTGAGATTCATTTTGGTTGGAAAAAAATGAGAGAAGTAGAGAATAGTATGTTATATAATATATTGGAAGTGTGTGAAGTATGAAATAATAAGGGGTATTTGTAGGATTTTTAAGGGGTAAAATTTAACTTTTTTTTGGTGTTAATTGGTTCCAAACAGTAATATATCCGTTGCCAAATGTCCCTTTTTTCTTCCCTAACGTTCGAATTAAAAAAAAAAATGGAAAAAAAAAAAAAAAAAAAAAAAAAAAATGGAAAATCCACGGCGTGGGCTGGCCACCATGGCGCCACCCTGGTAACCGTGCGCCATCGGTGGTTTTGGGCTGGTGGCCATGGCGCCACCCACCAGCCAAGCGTACCTCCCACTCTTAGAATTATAAAAGTATAATTTTGAATTAAAATTCATTTATATTTTTATAAATTAAGTATTATTAATTAAATATATTATTTTCTCTCTCATACATTAAATCTAAATCCAAATCCAAATCATAATCCAAATCTAAATCCTAATCCTAAACCCATCTGCAAACCAAACGGACCCTAAGTTTCGACTTTTTTATAAAGCCGAGGTAACATGAACCATCAGTTGGTGGTTCAAAATGTAACACCCCCAAAATCGAGATTTGCGGAAGCATACATATTTGGATGCTACTAAATCGATAATCACAACACAAAGAAATAGAGAACGGATTAAATATCCGTTTTAAAATAGTTTACATTTCCAAAGTTATATTGTCATACATCAAGTTCAATTCAATTAAAATGAAACTCATTTAACAAAGCGGTCCCAAATTCAGAGTTTAACGCATAAGCAAAAACATTTCCTACAAACTTATGACCATTGCCATGCCATGCCATCAGTAAACACATTCTCAAATACCTGAGAAAAACATGCTAAAAGTCAGCTAACGCTAGTGAGTTCATAGGTTTAAAGTAAATAAGCACATATGGACCATAGCAAATAATTCAGCAAACACACTAATTCGGTATGCAAACACTAAGCTCATCCAACCGAAACTAGACAAACAATATGCCAAGCTGGCATAGCAAATAAAGGGTGCCCGCGAGTGTTAATCCCCAGACACTCGGCAAATTCCGATATGGTATACGTTCGCGTTGACAATGCCGAGCCAACCGAACGGGGATGTCACCCCCAATAAATCTATTTATATCACACGCGCTTTCCAGCAGGAATTGACGGTTGATGATAGTGGGCGCAATGGGATTCAGCTAACTTAGGTTTCCGCATACAAGTGTGTATAAAAACAAAGTTCATTTTGCGCCATTAAAACAGTTTTGCATGTTTCTCACCCAAAGGTTTATAAAAGCAGTACGTTTAAAAATGGGGCTATAAACTCACCTTAAAAACAATAGTTGTAGCACACTGTAAATTTCCACTATAATTGTAACTGTTAATCAGATATTAATTACTGTTACTGTTTCTGTTAACCATTTTTATGGGAAAATTTGAAATTTTGTTAATTATATTATTATAACACGAAAACGTTATACGTGATTCACCAAATATCGAGACGAGCTCACACGCGAACCACGAAAACCAAATATACACAAACATAACCAATCGGACCTTAAATAACTTCAGCCCACACAACTAGCCGGTTACTGTTCACCAGGCCCAACCCAACTCCCTTTTTAACTTAATAATTCATTCTTAGCACACACTCGACACACCTAAGCTTGGCTATGTTTTCTCTCGAATTTGAAACACAACACACCTAAGTTTTTGCACCATTCGATTCTCCTCCCACCAAGGAATGAGGATGTCGAATTCCAACTCTTAATCCTAACTCTTGATACGTGAACATGGATCAAAGTAAAACTGTAACCACCGGTAAATTTCCACTTGTATTAATATTCTAACGAGAGAATACTTATCCATTTTCCACGTCTAATTTTTTTTTATTAAACGTTACCAGTTTAACTAATCACAACAACTAACTAATATGACGTAACTCACAATCTTAACAAACGTGTTTACCATGCACACTTCACACTTGCATGGCTAAAAACTAAAATACGTTCATCCAAAAACTCCATATACATGTTGACATGATTTTTCATATATATGCAAATAAAAACCAAACGTCATCTTCCTTTTTGTTCCATTTTTCATCCGCACCTCACATGGGTCGGTTCACAACAAATTGAATATTATCAAGCCACATATAGGTCTTTTACACCTTGTCTTTCATGTGATCGATTACCTTAAGCTCCATGTGGTCTTTTCTCATCCATTTGAATCAAACCAACCAACAAAGCTACATGGTATCCTTTTTAACCATGAAGCTCACATGAACAAGAATGCAACACCTCGTCCCCTATCTTGAGTAATAAGCTAGCTTTCTATAAAGCCTCATTTTTTTTCATTTCATACGTATACACACCTACAAATTCCACACTTCAATATTTTCTAAGTCACTTCCTCCCTCTCTTTTTGGACGACAGCAGCACCAACATAACCACCTCCATCACCATCGAGCACCCCCACCTTCAACCGCCACCATCATCATTACATAACCACCATCCTTCCATCTTTACGGGAGATATACAAGGATCAAGGAGGCTTGTATTTGGGTTTCTCGGAGTTGGTTCTGAATCATGATACCACCACCACCGTATCTCGTTCATCACCTCCCTCCTCCTCTCGATAAATTGTAAGTCGACACAATCGATCCTGTTAATTTCTTGTTATTCTAGAAGTTTATTTATTTAATTTTTGTGGATATTAAAACCGGATTAAAACATTTGGATATTGAATTCGTGTGGCTAAGTATAAATTTAAGTGGTGTTTGTTGATTTATTGTGCTATCAGTCGAGTTAAACTCGAGTGGGTTTCAAGCCGAAACCCATATGGATCTTGTTGAATTTAATATGCTTATTTCATTTTTCATTGATTTTATAAGATGTAGTTATTGAGTTGAATCGTATTTAATATTATGTTGTTGTTAAACATGATAATATGATATGCTTAGCTACTGGTTCGTTTTAGTGTGTCATTGATTTATATGACCCGTATAGGGTTGGGTCGTGATTCGTTACTAGTCACGACATGGATTTGGTTGTTGGATTTTACATGGTTTGGTTATGTCAATCCTGAATCTGTGATGTACTATTTATATGTTGATATTGTTTGCGACTGAAAATAAACCCACCTGGTAAAAATAGTTTATATATATATATATATATATATATATATATATATATATATAAACTGTTTTTACCAGGTGGGTTTATATATATGTTGATACATAATCTGGCGCGGACTGATTCAACGACTCTCCCTGGGCCGTTAGTCGTCTTCTCGAGCCCTGAGTAGACCTGTTCAACAAAGAGAACCCGTTAGGAGTGGACCCGAGGCCGTAGCCCCGGGATCCACCTCCGACGGTCAAGTTAGTATCGGTGCGATATAGGAGATTAGGGTTAGGTTTAGAGTAACCTGTTATGTTGTGTCGTTATGTATCCTCCATCCATGTATTTATAGGGCATGGATTAGGGTTAGGCGTAGAGTAGGCCGCTGTTTGCCGGGCCTGGCCCACTTGTCGTGGGTCAGTCCAGACCATACGTCTACAAGCCCCCCAAGTTTAGTATGACATAGTGCGTGGCTATGTTATGCTAGACTTAAGTCCTGTTCGTGACCGCGTAGGCCCAACCAACTATGACGGCGTGACCATAACGCGCAGCCCAAATGCGACAGTGCGCACTGGGTCTGTGGTGCAGTGCGTGATGACCATGTTGGCGCGCTCTTGTTGGCGCGAATTTGTAGGCGCGTCCTTGTAGGCGCGACCTGAGTAACATTGACATTGCGATTGTGATTGTCTCACAATGGTGAAGGTGGATTCCGTATGCTGCGTCCTGGGTAAGGGCGTGCCTTTGTACCAGTAGCGGTGCAGCATGATGCGACAGAAGACGTACTTCTGTGGCAGAGGTGCGCGCTGTGCGCAGTGGTGCGAACATTACATCCGTCTTTACAACCAACAGAGGACGTCTCCCCTGCGCGGAAGGTGGCGCGAATATTTAAATCCGTCTTTGTACCGGGCTTGCAATACCTCTTACGTACGATCTGCTTCCAAATATACCTGCGTGATGCGTACTCACACAGTGCGTATCCTGGTAGCCCCCCAAGTTTGATGGTGCTACTCGTGTAGGAGCATTAAACTTACTTATTCAAATTCTGAAGAAAAAAAATACTCAATGCAAATATTAGAAGTATATGCTGCGCATCGCAACATATAAAAGATAATGAAATAAAAAATTAGCGCATAGCATATATATAGCACGTAGCATGTAAAATTAACACATAAGAGAAGTAGTAGTGCGAATTACACCTAGCGTGAGGTTTTACAAACTACATAAAAGAAGTAGCACGTAGCTAATCTACGAACGCAGTACGCTCATGATCGTTTTATTTTTATTATAATAAAAACAATGGCGCGGATGGATGTACCATGATCGCGACTAGTAGTTTCAATCGCACGTACAGACGCAGATGGATGTATCGTGACCGCATAGACTCTAACGTTTGTGGATGATCGCAGATGACCACGGCTTTTGTCCAGTGCGCTCATGGCGATTGACTAGCATCGTGGTGCCTGTACATGACAGTGCGCTTATGGCGCCAGTCTGCGAAGATCTCTATACGCACGGCCTAACGCGGGTAGATTTATCGTGACTGCGCTGTTCGCGGCTAAAAGATATAGTAGGTCCGATCGCGCGTACTTAGTGTGTTATAGATAAAATCGTGTTTACCAAATTAAAAGATTTACATAAAATCTTCTTAATATTTAAGAGATATGCACAAAAGATATGCACGAATGATACATAAAATCTTTTCAATTTTTAAAAGATACGTAGTATGCTAAAAGATATGCTAGAAAATAAAGCTTGTCACTTCTTGTCTGCTTGCGTCAAACAAACAAAACAATCAAATCCCTTCTTTTTATGAATATTACGAATATTACGAACATTACGAGAATATTACTTGTTACTGCCTTTTGAAAAAGTCAACAATAGTAGGCAGATGCATCGTACTTTAATAAATATATTAAAGTCAATTGAAGAGGTATGATAAAGTAAGCATGGAGGTTACCGACTTTGTATATGATTTATCAACTACGCAGTTGGTGCAGTTGGTAACCGTAGTCATGAACCACACAGCCGCTTGTCGCGGTGCGATGCGAGAGCACGAAACTTCTCGTGGTCCCACGGATGGCGCCAATCTGTTGATACATAATCTGGCGCGGACTGATTCAACGACTCTCCCTGGGCCGTTAGTCGTCTTCTCGAGCCCTGAGTAGACCTGTTCAACAAAGAGAACCCGTTAGGAGTGGACCCGAGGCCGTAGCCCCGGGATCCACCTCCGACGGTCAAGTTAGTATCGGTGCGATATAGGAGATTAGGGTTAGGTTTAGAGTAACCTGTTATGTTGTGTCGTTATGTATCCTCCATCCATGTATTTATAGGGCATGGATTAGGGTTAGGCGTAGAGTAGGCCGCTGTTTGCCGGGCCTGGCCCACTTGTCGTGGGTCAGTCCAGACCATACGTCTACAATATATATATATATATATATATATATATATATATATATATATATATATATATATATATATATATCTCTACATTATATATAACAGGAGGCGTTACACGTAGATAATGCCACATAAATGCCACCTCAATGCCACATAATCATAAAAATGCCACATAATCATAAACTATGCCACTTGGCCGAACTTATTTAAAAAAATTAGTCCATGGTAGGGTTCGAACCCTGGACAACACTCCCACATCCAACACTCTAACCACTGGAGCAAGAATTTTTTTGATAGGTATTGGAAAACAAAATATATCACTATGATTATGTTTGATTTTGAAAATCCTCAGAGACCAGTTCAACAAATGCATAAAACGTTTCACTGATTCATCATCAAAACCCTAAACTCGATTAACACATAATCAAATCAGTTAACCCTAATCTATCAAGCACCTTATTCGATTCAATGTATACACAATTGATCCAAGGTATGGGTTTGGTTTTTAGTCATTAATTGATTTGTTATTTTATTTGTTTCTTTCATATTTATTTGATTCATTTAAGCGTTTTTATGATTATTCCCGAATTTATACAATGAGTAGTAGGATGCTATGATTATTTTTATTATGTTTTTTTTTTATTGTTTGAATGTTTCTTAATTATCCACGATGGTTTATGATCCTCACTGCCAACAATAATGCCGCCTCAAATGAACCATGGCTTATCTATCCTCACTGCTACATATATCATGGCTTATCCATAATCATAATTGTTGTTTTAAAAGTAGTTCTTACCATTCTAATAGGTGTGATTTATGAATGGTGTCAAGTTTGCATACCACTCCAGCAGTCGTTTGTATACTTACCCGTCGTTTTTGTTTTCAAAAATCATTGGACGCAGGCGTATGTACTGCTTACAGTCTGAGAGGAACAAAAAGAGGGCCATAGATTGTTCTTAGCGATTCGAAACAAGGACGTTCTTATGGTCCTTTGCTGACCCGTGGTGCAGAAACTAAACGTGCAAGATCGATCGAAGTTTAGACTGAAGGTGAGTTACACTAATATCTTTATATCATGTTGGCCTATTTGAGACAGTTGACAAAATGCTAAAGGCTTATATATTCAATGGTTTGACAGTGAGCTTGCTTCTGCCAGACAAAGAATTGAAGAGCTTGAATCATTTGCTGCAACGCGACCAAAAGAGGTATACATTTTTCTGATATTTTTTTTGTTAAATTTTAAATTATGTCGACTAGCAAGTGTTAAGGAACTTTTAGTACTTAATGGCACTTCTTTTTCATCATGGGCCTCTCAAAAGAGAGTAAAATGATATATACAAATGACTTCGATGGAAGGTGCGTGGCATTCTTTGAATCTAATTTTGTGATCACATGCTGTCATGAATATTTTAATTACATTGATTTAATACTTAAATTACTAAAGAAATACACAATTAAGACTTTTATGTACTTATAGATTAATGAACTTGTGAATAAACTACAAATGCAGCTTATACTCAGATCTTCAAAAGAAAGTAAGCGAGTTCCAATTATATGTCCACATAAGATCGAACTATGCAAATAACATGATGGTTTAATTGGTTTGCAGCTGATTGAATGCCATCAAATTTGCTCACTTCATTGGTGTCTACAAGCCCAGCAAGAAGTAATCTTTAAAATTTTATGGATTAATTTTCTAAAAAAAAGGACTTTCAAATCACTCATTAGAATCAGATTTATAAGAGTAAAGAACTTTCAAATCATTCATTGAAATCAGATAATTAAGCTGATGAAGGAAGAGATTGACCTTTTATAGTGGTCAATCGATAGCATGCCTCCAACAGACAATTTGCCTAGGAATGCCATTAGATGTTGAACATCTGAGAACCATGTTTCATCCACCATATCACCAAACACTGGACCTTTGGCACCAACCAAGAATGCTGCTATGGAATATGTGAAAACCACTCTTTTCAGAGATGGAACTTTTGAAGCTGATTTTAGAACATTAAGTGTCCCCTTGACTGCAGGATCTATCAATTGTGCCTAATGCAAAAAATCCAAAAAATAAAGTTTTATGCATTATAATAATCTAAAATCTCAAAGTAATGTGGAAAATTAACATAAAAAGGGAAAAAATGACCTGTGGGTCATCGACTATGAACTGAACAGGAGATGCTGTGTGAAAGACGCATACGTAGCCATTAACTGCAGAGTCGAAAGAACCATCTTCAGCCAAGCTAGCTTCATACAAAGATAGCCTTTCTTTTGCTCCATCTAGAGCAAGTATATGTACATATTGTTAGTGATGGCAAGTATCATATGCAATGTACATAGCAACAATTTTGAAGCTAAACAATATTATATAATGGGGTCAATGTTATTATATATGTAACTGATGGATTATTGGCGTATCTATAATAGTTAAGTTGATATATCCATACTCATGATGTTCCTATAAGACCTGTATTATCTACAGATGTATTGTTCAGTATATTTGATGAATTAAGAAAACAATGGTGAAAGTATATAGAGTCAGCTATTTACTGTGCTAGGGGAAAAAAACTTTTAATTATTGCTTATTTCTTAATTTTCTCTAACTTCCACATATGTAGTTCATGGGGAACCTATTGCATATGATGTTTAGGTTCCTGTATATATTGTTGAGATCTCACCTCAACAAATGAGAGGTAGCCTATGATCCGTGAACCAGGTCTGTCATGACGCGTTTTTGATCTACAGGAATATATGATCAGTTATCTTCTATTGTATTCCTGTAAACTGGTGTAACATAACTTACCATTAATTTCTCCTTTTTTTAGTTGTTATAGAGATACTATTGGTGTTCGTTTTGGGACTTTTTCTTCCATGGATAGCACTCGCAGTAGTCTGTGAGGTTTAATGTAGAAAGTTTAATTAAGAGCCATTTACTGATAGTGTAGTTTGTTTTTAAAACATAAACTGTGTCCATTTATGGATTAACTAAGTACAAGTTCATCGTCTTCAAAATTACCCGTTTAGGAGTACAAGTACATGGGTCGGAATCGCCAAATCTACCTTACACCAGTAAATGACAGCAAAATTGACAAAATTTTGGTTTATCTTCCTATTTTGGTTATTTTTATGAACTTATGTACTTCTAAGTTTCGAGATAATGTTAACCATGTATCTTGACAGGCCAAATCTTACTGATCTGGTGAGTTTTCAGGCACGGCAGGTTGTTATCCCATTTTTTATGATGGTATATTTGCAGACCCAAACCAAATCACCACTGAATAATATCTGCACAACCGTCCATAGCCAAAGGTAATTCCACATTTACATTTTCACATTCCATCATGTACTGATTTTAGCCGGTCATTACTATTACTGCTACACTTTTTTAATGCGAAATTTTAGATAGGAGATGACATATTTAAACGAGCTTTGGAATATCCGGCAAGACAGATGGCTACAAATGCCGGTATTAATGGAAGCGTTGTTCGAGAGAAGGTGTGTCATCCATTATAGCTTCTATTTTGTGGCATATGAATTGACTTAATACCATTCTAGAACAAGAAGTAAAATGGCCAAAAAAAAAGGTCCCATATCTAAAATTTCACGAAGTGTCATATCAATGAGGAATCTTTTTTTAGAATGTTGTTGTGATACTTGTCCTTTTGAATCATCTACTCGAAACATAGAAATTCCTCCACCGTTCCGTCACTGTGAACAACAAAGAAGCTTATCTATTGACAGCAACAGAAGTATGTGGTTTCATATATTTTGGGCCTATGAATTTGTAGAATATTCAAGATGTGATTCGTTTTTGCATGCGCCAAAATGAGTTTGCATTATCAAAATTGGGGTTTAATTAAGTTAGCATGTGATGGGTATGGGTTAATATTTTTTTTATTTGGTGTAGAAGAGGCCACCTGTTACTAAGGCCAATAGAAATAACAAGCTGCAAATGTGGACCGTAATGTGAATGTTGGCCAGAATTTAATTTTATGCTCTAGACATAGAGCCTCATAAAATGTTTATTTCAAATATATAGAGTAATATTATAATAATGTTGTTTTGTAATTAACATAATAACCACTATGTTTTTTTTTGGTTGTAGATTTTTTACTCCGAGTATCATAGCAAGGGTGCGTCGACTATTCGAAGGGTAGCTAGACTTAACATTGGGTTTCAATACCTATCAGCACTCGCGAATGTGGTTAGTGTTTTGTTCGCTGAAAACTTATTTTATACTTTCTTTATTTTGTTCACCTTATTGAGGTTGATTATATGCTTTCTTTATATATGAGTTAATGTTAGGAGTGATCACTTCATTGCCTTCTATTCCTATATTTCATATTTGTAGGACTTTAACCATG
Source organism: Artemisia tridentata subsp. tridentata (assembly GCA_021014915.2). Classification (NCBI taxonomy): domain Eukaryota; kingdom Viridiplantae; phylum Streptophyta; class Magnoliopsida; order Asterales; family Asteraceae; genus Artemisia; species Artemisia tridentata. The sequence goes on from CP139503.1 coordinate 128,651,369, forward strand.
CATTAGGTAAACTAATTGTAACTGTAAATGCAGTGGCGACGTTGATGGAGTGATACGGGTCACATGCTCAAGGTACAATGTAAATAAGATGAAGCTTCCTATCCATGAAAATGAGGTATATAATAAGTAGATTTTTTATACATGGATCACATGATTTAATGACAGAACATACTAACAAACTAATGGATGTAATAAAATGTGAATGTGATCTGACATGCTTGCCTATTGACGATTACCAGGTTCACGTATGTTGTGGAAAGCATGACTGATAACTTAAAGCCCGCTTGAGTTGAGGCAACTGATGGTCGTCAATGTCTTCTTAGATGGTAAGTTGATGCCACTGCTGGTTAAAGGGATTTCGAGAATGCCAAGCCTAATGGTGTTCATGGACTATATGAGCACTGGTTAGTAGAATGTTCAAAAAGGTCAATGTTCCCTTTAACTTGTCAAATGCTTATTTTTATGAACTTATGTACTTCTAAGTTTCTAATTATTAGAGTAAAAAAATTATTGGGTTGGGTACCAGTATAAGAAGGGTTCGTTTCAGATTTTGACGCGTTGGCTATGTCTAGGGTCACAAGTTACAAACCTTTGGCAGTTTCGATGTACGAAAAAAGCGTTAAAGAGTCAAAAGGTATAATGAGCATTGTTTAAAATGAAGTTTTACCAAAAAAAAGAGACGACGATCCTTTTTCTTAAAAAACTAATTGTATTTCTGTTGTTTAATGAAAAGTTTATTACATATGATTTTCTGTAAAGGAAAACACAAAACTATCCATTCTTAGATACCACTAATTTCACATTTGATCTGATTTTATTTTGATTTGTTATTATTTGGTATAGTTTCTTTTTTACCTTTTGATCAAAATGTCCAATGCCCTTTTAACTATTTGTGCATATTTTATAATAGCTACTTCTATGAAACAATCTAGAAGGGTGTTCCTAAATTCTTACATCGTGTTGATACGGCTGTTAAGAACATTGGGATCAATGAAAGTGTTCCATACAAGGCCCCTCTCATTCAGTTCTCTACATGGATGGGTGGTGAGCGTGATGGTATGTTCTCTAAATAACTCAAATTTAAGTTATTTTTTACACTTCAAAGCAATGTCTTTAGAAAAAACTAAAGATTTTATTAATTTTTCTATAATATTTTTTTGGTATAAAATGCAGTTAACCAAGGGTGGAATGATAGCAGCCAACATGTAGAAACAGCATACTAACCAAAACAGAAACACGTAATATGCTTCCCTTCAATAATATAGTAATTTAGACTCACATGAAGCAAGGGAGTATATACATACGATGATCATATATTTCATAACATGAACATCGTAAAAGATTTTGATATTCTTACCATGAATATATTTAATGTTGTAGTACTTGCCTCAGAACTTTTAATCTGATGTGATATATCGATTAGTTTTTATATTTGATTTGTGATATATGTTAGCACAATACAATACATTAAATGTAGTTATAAAATTATAGAAGTACAAAGGGTTTTTGAAAAAGTTATCCCCTGCTCTTAATCCCTTATAAGACCCGAATTAATTGTACATCATATTTCAACCCTTCTATCATAGGTTCATAGATACGGGGGCTGAAATGGTTTCGACAGTAAATGTGCATCCAAATGCCTTACTATGCAAGTGGATACGTAATATGTAACGAATTATGTCATATAATATCGGTTCTTAACGCTTAGACGGTGAGGAACCACTTGAGATTAAAGTTATCAGGAAGTGGATATCGTTTGGCACAATAAACAAATATATTTTTATCAATTGTTTAAGCTAAGAAAGAGACGAATTCGAGCACTTAGTCTATATTTGATGCCCAATAAATCTGTTGCCTGTAAGCTTAAACACATGTAAAATAAGCACCCCCTTATATTTTTGTTAAACACCCCCTTACCTTAGTAAGCAGCTAATAGCTTATGAAGAATAAGCTTATAAGTTGTTGAAGATTGTTTTGGATTAGTAGACTATAAGAATAAGCTGATAAGCTAAGGTTTTTGGATTAGGTTAGGTTATAAAAATAAGTAAAATAAGCTTATAAACCTAAATCCCTCCTAGATGAGCTTACCAAAATACCCTCAATAAGGTCGTAGGCCCAACCTTATTAACACATGTAAAAACTAGAACAAGTTTATTTTTGCTAATAAGCTAAAACGAAACACGTAGTAAGTAGACTTTGAAGAGGAACCAATCACAAGGCAATTTTGAATTTACTATTGGTTTGTATTTGCTTTTAGTTGTGTTTTACGTAGCTATCATGCATATTTCTTTTCATGTGGAGCTTCACAAGATTGAAATTGTAACTAATATGATTTAATCACTTCACGTTTGGCTGAATTGTTATTTAATAAAGTAATGCTCATGAATTTAAGATTCAATGCTTATATGGTGTTTTTGCTTCTTTTATCGGAATTTATAGTTGCCTTTTTAAAATGTTAAGATAAATCATCACCATTACAAATCAGTTTATAAAATTTCAGTACTTAATGACCATGTTTAGCATTCTTATTTCAGTTGGCAGGATTTGGTACAAGTGGGTCACTTGATGGCCAACAAAGATTGGTATGTCATCCGCAATGGTTGCAAGAGACCAGACACTATTCTTTCAAAGGAGGAATGGTCCTGTTTCGACACAAGATAAAGTTGCGGAGATTCATTCATATTAAATTGCATGTAATATGAGTACTAAACATACTTGCGCGGTGTGTCATTAAGATTAAACTTTGATGTAAATTTACATAAATTTACTTTGAATTTTTTAATTGTTCTATAAATCTTGATGTTCATTTATTTACATTTTTATGCATTCAAATATAAAAACTGATAAGTTTATATCTTATTATGTCCACTTTTTGCAACCATTCTTTAAAACCCTTCTTACGCTATACAAACATATGTCAACGATAATTATAAGTCATGCCCGCCCGTTGGGCGGGCTTTGACAACTAGTATATATATATATATATATATATATATATATATATATATATATATATATATATATATATATATATATATATGTTGATATTTGTTAATGTGTTATACATGAAAATTAGTTGACTGTTATTAATTATTAAAAAAATTGACAAATAAGAATTTTCAATGTGCTTATTTTATTCACTTTTGAGACAATTGCATATTGTTTGTCAGGGAAGAAAACTCATCACTGAAGAGACAGGCATACATGTGGGGATTTTTGTGTTTACTTTTATTAATAGTTGTTTTTGAGCACACCGCATCAAGCAATTGTATACTGTTTTGGAAGTCCGACCGATGGGCGGGAATCTGTTATAAATATCAGTTGAAGTACCCAAATCAAGCGATGAATGAAGTATATTTAAATGAAGAAAAGTTAAAATAGCTAAAAGTGTCCAATGTTTCACTTCTATAAAGGAATATGATATTTTGGACTTTCATAAATAAATATAATACAAACTGGCGGGTTAAGGAAAGAATTAAAATTATTTGCACATACATGTTATAACCGTAAAATAGTTCTAAGGGTGTCACAAAGGTTCTGAATGGTTTGTTGTTCCTGAGTTACTTGTGGTTCTTGCAGTAGTATCTGTACATATCACTTGTGATTTTTTTTACATCAATAATCATTACAATCCAATCGATGAAAGCTACCATCCTTAAGTATCGTATGGTGAAGGCAAACCAAATATAATAATTCTCTTAACGTAGCTATAATTAATAACTATAAATGCCTAATGGAAGCCTACATAAAAAATGTAATAGCAAAGGACTTTCAATTAGGGTTTGTGTTATTGGCTTATTATGATACCGAACCTATTACTTTCATTTTGCTATCTCTACATCGCATTCTAGGAAGTAAGAAAAAATAAAAATATTTGACAAATTCTAATTATTTAAAAGTACACAGATAAATTGACAAAATAGACAAATTTGACTGGTATACTGATAATTTAACTCCTGAATAACAGGAAAATTAGAAGCAGAATCTGTTTATCTAAAAAAATTTAATCTGTTCCAACATGCAAATACAAATGCTCCTTAATATAAGGCAGATTGCCAATTCAATTGAAGTGGATCGAAACACAATCACACTGATTGTCTGCGTTCTAAAATAAAGAAAGACCCAGCGCACTGATCTCTTTAGGTGATTTTCCCATCGACCCACGGGAGCATTTCTAAAAAGGGTGGTGAATCTACTTTATGGTTTCATTTAAACTCCATATATGAAAGAACTAAATGAAGAACATACCTTTGCTCTTAAATATGAGACTGCCAACTTCTACTGTTGTCTAGTTTTCGTTTGTGCAACTTTCCCAGCCTTTGACACTTTACCAAAAGCTCCATTCAACCAAGTTGCCCCACCAGTCACATACCTAAACAAATCCTTACCAAACCATCAAAAGATTACGAAACTCACAATTGCTATTGCATAACAATTAAAAAAAATAACAGGATGCTTACCTTCAGATTCTAAAAGGAAACTACTTTTTCCTCACCAAGATGCAAGAAAAGTTAAATGTGCATCTGCGCAGAAAAGCAAACAAAAAATGAAGGAAAAATAACAACAGAATTAACACCTAAGAGGGTGTTTAAATGCATATCTAGTTAAAATCGGCTTTTAAATGCTTGTTTTACAACCTGAAATAGTATGAAGCAGTATTTCACGTTTATTTGAGCTTTCCAATTCAGTAGCTTTTGTTTGCGTCAGAAACAGCCCCTTCTCCAATACAACTATAAGAAACGCTGCAAGTAACCAAGTAGCATATTTAAACACAATAAATAAATAAATAATTTCCAAGCAGCCGCAAACACCCCTAATGCAACCTAAATCAAACCGACATCCGAAAATTCAACATAAAGTAAATAAAAACAAACCTTTCAAGAAGCATTGGACTGTCTTGTAATTCTCTCCAATTTTTTATGGTATTCCTTGTATCCTTACGTTGACGGTAACACACTGGATCCTGTTGCTGCAAACTTGTATCATTTGAAGAAATTGGAAACACCAAGAACTCCCAACTATGCTTCTAGAATGGCAAGTCCATGACATCCACTACAAAACGGATTCAAACATATATAGATAAATGAGAAAAGATAAGTAATTCAAGGGATCTACTATAAGGAGACTATCACAAAACCTACCTGAATGTGGAAAAAACATATCGAAGTGGCGCAATTCAAGTGGCAGTGAGTCCTATACGGGTATATTGCTACTTATGATTGTTCAGCTGCATGCACGCGCGCGCGTACGCACACGCACATATATATATATATATATATATATATATATATATATATATATATATATATATATATATATATAGTGAGACTTTCATGCGAGAACCATCTTATCTGCGAGAACTGACAGAACCACAAAAAACATTCATGTACGCCTTCAATAATTGTATTTTTTGCACATATGTTCTAAAAACAACATATATGTTTTAAAAAAAACATGGTTGTTCTAAAGAATTTGATAAGAAATTGGAAATACAAAATTTTTCTTTGAAGGTGTGCATGTATGTTCTTATAAGGCGTGCAATGACAATATTGCGGCCGTGTGTAAGGTTTTTGTGAAAAAAAGGATGAGTTCATGATGATATTGAAGAACATAGGTAGATACTTACGATTATTGAAGATTTGCATGTATTTTTATTTTATTTTAAAAGGCGTGCATGTATGTTTTTGGTGGTTCTGTCAGTTCTCGCAGATAAGATGGTTCTCGCAAGAAAGTCTCCCTATATTAATATATATATATATATATATATATATATATATATATATATATATATATATATATATATATGAGTAAATTGCATTTTTGGTCCCTGTGGTTTGGCCAAATTGCAGATTTGGTCCCCAACTTTTCGAAATTGCACCAGAGGTCCCCATTTTCAAGTTTTCGTTGCATTTTTGGTCCCTGGCCTCAGTCAAAAGACAGAAATACCCCTGTCCTTTTCTTTTAATATATTCCTTTTCAGTTTTTAACACAAATGGTCCTTGTGTTGCGCAAGGCTTTACAAATTTAGTCCTTTTTTTTCACAAATAGTCCTTCTTACACAAAATCGTCCTTGTGTTGCGCAAGACTTACACAAATGGTCCTTGAGTCCGTTTTTCTTCCGTTTTCGTCCGTTTTTCTTACGTTTTTTCCGTTTTGGTCCGTTTTTATTCCGTTTTTGTCCGTTTTTCTTACGTTTTTGTCCGTTTTTCTTACGTTTTTTACGTTTTCGTCCGTTATTCTTACGTTTTTTCCGTTTTTCATACGTTTTTTGTCCGTTTTTCTTACGTTTTTTCCGTTTTTTTGTCAGTTTTTATCCGTTATTCTTACGTTTTTTCAGTTTTCATACGTTTTTGTCAGTTTTTCTTACGTTTTTTTTTCCGTTTTTGTCCGTTTTTTATCCGTTTTTTGTCCGTTTTTCTTACATTTTTACGTTTTCGTACGTTATTTTTACGTTTTTGTCTGTTTTTCTTAAGTTTTTTCCGTTTTTCTTACGTTTTTTACGTTTTCGTCCGTTATTCTTACGTTTTTTCCGTTTTTGTCCATTTTTCTTACGTTTTTTCCGTTTTTGTCAGTTTTTATCCGTTATTCTTACGTTTTTTTCAGTTTTCATACGTTTTTGTCAGTTTTTCTTACGCTTTTTCCGTTTTTGTCCGTTTTTATCCGTTTTTGTTACGTTTTTTACGTTTTCGTCCGTTATTCTTACGTTTTTTTCCGTTTTTATCGTTTTTGTTCATTTTCCTTACGTTTTTTTTTACCTTTTCTTCCGTTTTCTTTTTTTTGTCCGAATTTTTTATTTAGTCCAAATTTTTGTCCGATTTTTTTTTGACCAAATCTTTTAAAAAAAATAAATTAAATTAAAAAATTAAAAAAAAAATCAAAATTTTTGTCCGATTTTTTTTTTCTTTTTTGTCCGAAATTTTTTTAATTTTTTTATTTTTTAATTTTATTTATTTTTTTTTAAAATTTGGTCAAAAAAAATCGGACAAAAAATTTGGACTATATAAAAAATTCGTACAAAACAAAGAAAACGGAAAAAAAAGGTACAAAAACGTAAAGAAAATGAACAAAAACGATTAGTAAGAATAACGACGAAAACTAAAAAACGTAAGAAAACGGACAAGGATAAAAACGTAAAATAACGACGAAGGTAAAAAACGTAAGAAAAACGGACAAAAACGGATAAAACGTAGAAAAACGGAAAAAACGTAAGAAAAACGAGACAAAAAACGTAGAAAACTGAAAAAACGTAAGAATAACGGATAAAAACTGACAAAAAACGAAAAACGTAAGAAAAACGGACAAAAACGGAAAAAAAAAACGTAAGAATAACGGACGAAAACGTAAAAAACGTAAGAAAAACGGAAAAAACGTAAGAAAAACAGACAAAAACGTAAGAATAACGGACGAAAACGTAAAAAACATAAGAAAAACGGACAAAAACGGATAAAAACGGACAAAAACGGAAAAAAACGTAAGAAAAACTGACAAAAACGTATGAAAACTGAAAAAACGTAAGAATAACGGATAAAAACTGACAAAAACGGAAAAAACGTAAGAAAAACGGACAAAAACGTATGAAAACGGAAAAAACGTAAGAATAACGGACGAAAACGTAAGAAAAACGGACAAAAACGTAAGAAAAACGGACAAAAACGGATAAAAACGGATAAAAACGGACCAAAACGGAAAAAACGTAAGAAAAACGGACGAAAACGGAAGAAAAACGGACTCAAGGACCATTTGTGTAAGTCTTGCGCAACACAAGGACGATTTTGTGTAAGAAGGACCATTTGTGAAAAAAAATGACTAAATTTGTAAAGCCTTGCGCAACACAAGGACCATTTGTGTTAAAAACTGAAAAGGAATATATTAAAAGAAAAGGACAGGGGTATTTCTGTCTTTTGACTGAGGCCAGGGACCAAAAATGCAACGAAAACTTGAAAATGGGGACCTCTGGTGCAATTTCGAAAAGTTGGGGACCAAATCTGCAATTTGGCCAAACCACAGGGACCAAAAATGCAATTTACTCTATATATATATATATATATATATATATAGGGTAAAGTTAAAATAAAAAGACAAATATCTATACACTACGTAAAAAGATTTGTTTTTTTCAAAAAAATTTGCGAAAAAATCCATAAAAATTACACAAGATCGGGAATGTTGGTGCATAAAACTTTTATGAAAGAAGTTTTTCTAATTTTGAGTTTTTATACGTTTTTTTTAATGCACAAAAAATTTTGATGCACAAAATTTTTAACTTGTTTTAGTTAGATGCGCAATGTTATTTTGATGAAAAAAGTCAAAAGAAGCTGGGTGCAAAAATGAATTTTTGATGCACAAAAAAAACGATTTAATGCACAAACGTATTTTTTCAAAAAAAAATTTCATAAAAAGTATCATCTTTTAGAAAAACTTCCTTCACAACTTTTTCATGCACCAACATTCCCGATATCGTGGAAAAAGTATCTACTATGTGCTGAAGGGAATGTTAGGTATCATCTTTCTTCAATTATGATTAATGAAGCACATTATCCAAAATTTTAGGTACGTTGGTTATAAAAGAATTGTTCAAAAACACTGATGAGCCTTGTCACAATACAACATTTTATATCAATCAAAACTCTTACCAACATTACATAGACGGGTGTTTAATCATGAACATATATAAATAAGTCTGGTAATGAAAATTAATGACGGAATTTCAGTTGAAAACGTATCCTGAAGATAGTACGGAGCTGTGACAATCATCAATATTAGTATAGGAAGGCCTACTAATAAAAATGAAGTTTCTGCTTCATCAACCTCTGCTATACCAAAGGCATTAATACCGTTTCAAATTTAATTTTATGTCAACTGGTGAAGCCTAACAGGTTTTATATTTCTCATCCTTCAAAAGATTTTAGCTAGCTTATGGTTCATTAGAAAAGGTCGGCTATCAAATGTGTCATCTTTTCACAAGAAATATCACCACATATGAACGAAATATAAAAAAAATGTTGAGCAAACCTCATCACAACTCCCAATGTAAGAGTCATCCACAGCTTTCATGTATGACCTTGCTGCCTTTCTTTCTACAACCTGCATATGGACACTAAAAGTTAGATTCAATCCGTTCATTATCATTTTTATAATATGGCTTCAAAATGCAGTCATTTTGTTTACTGGAAAAGTAAGATAATAATAGGCTTCGAGTATATCAGTAGTTCTCTAACCTTTTCATACTTTTTCAATATCTTCAAGAACGCAAGGAGATTTACATAACTGTTCCATTCATAAACAAAATGAAAATCAGTCATGTTTCCATCCCATATGCTATTGCACAATAAAAGATCAATATAAATTAACAAATATCATTATCCGTTTAACACCTGAAATGCTTCAGAAGATGAAGTTTGCGATAAAATTCAACAAAGACAACTTTCAGCCGTCCTTCTGCTTCTTCTAGCTCCGCCTTTTTAAACCGTAAATCCTTGTCCTTCGAATCATTAAGAACACTCTGATGGTTGACATCAGGTCTTCAAGGGTATTGTTCAACCTCACTCGATCAAGGATATCCAAAGGATCTAATTCATATTTATGAGAATTAGCCCTTATACTGCACACAAAAGAACTAAAATGGGAACTAAACTCACCTTGTCCATGATTATTAGTTCTGTCAACATTTACATTTGAATCTGTATGTCTGTTCTCTGCAATATATAAATTCAAATACAATTTCATATCTGGAAAGATAATTACGCAACGTACTCATTATTATATGCATAAGGAACATACCTAATGGATCTATTCTGCTTGGAGAGTTAACTTTCGGGGATCCTGTCGAGCTACTGTCCTTATACACGTTTATCTGAGAACGACTATTACTTGAATCCGGTTGTTCCACCTTGATCCGCAACGCTATTAAAGCATCCATCTGCTTATTTAACGAAGCAGCCTCCTCAATCACTTCCTCTACCTTGTTCCTATAAAAAATATTCACCTTATTAAGCTCTTCATCGAGCCTCTCAAATTCTTGAGTTGGCATGAGTAAATTGGTGTTGTATTCTTCTCTATTATAATCTCTTTGAACGGTTTCGACAGCTATAACTTGGTTCTCGATATCATCCTCTTTAGTCTCATCAAAGCTTTTTCGCATGTCGAGGCCACTAAAGGGTCTGAGTAATAATGACTTCTGCTGTGAAGTTTTCGCTGGTGTTGAAGGGCCTTTGCTTTGTTTGAATTCTCGAACTTCTTGTAATACTCTCTTTAGTCCATTATTGTCCAGGTAGGCTTCGATCTATTCGGGTACCTTTTGTTTCTTAAACTCCTTTCCAAACTTCATGGTCGAGTATTAGTCTCACTTTAAGTCTTTTCTCCTAATAGAAAAAGAGACGACCTTCAAATTATTGATCAACAGTTCCACGCTAACAAATGAATCTTAACCAAGTTGTACAGATCAAATCACAGAATCACATAAATCACATAATGTAAGTATAAAAACGCTGAGTACTTACGTTTAAAGGCTGAAATTATGAGTACTACTACTTCCGTAATCGTGAATAAGAAAGCATATTAGATAGCAATATGAATATGCATGTGAACTGTTTTAGCTATGACTGGCACTATTATCATGTTGTCGAAGTCGTCTCATCAAAATTAAAACTGCTACTAATTAATTACTAAACGTTCACTTAAGTACATATCCTTGCCTCTCAATCAATTCCAAATTAAAAAGAAATCGACGTGTTTGGTAATGACAAAACTCATTACCCAATACAAACCCAATATAACATAGTTTCAACATCAGAAAACTTGAATGGATCCGTAAAATATTTTAAAGCTTGTTGTGGTAACATAAGGAATTTTAAGAGACATGTCTGATAAATGATCTATGAGAGTGCCATTAGACATGAACTCATAAACCAATATCTTGGTTGCAAGTTCGCGTCACAAACTTAATGGATTGACATAATGAAAGTAGATTTTACCTGCTCGCCTTCCTCATCACAGAATCCAAGCACAGAAACCAAATTTCTATGATGTAATCGTGATAACAACTCTATTTCGGTAAGAAACTCTTTTTCGCCCTGTAGTGATCCCTCCTGTGCCCGTTTAATGGCGACAACCATCCCATCAGTAAATACACCCTTGTATACTTTTCCATATCCACCTTGCCCAATTTCACTACCAACATCAAAATTATGTGTAACATGTTTCATTTCTTCATAAGTGAAGCTTTTCACTCCTTCAATTTTAAGGGAGGCCCCCGAAATTATAAAATATATTTAGATCCACAATCAGATATGGTATAGTAGTATACTGCCTGAAGTTGCATTTTTAAGGTCAACTCAATTAAATTTGAACTTCACATTCATACTAATTCTAAATTTCCAAATCACAATTGATTAATATGATAATAGAGTAGTTCACACTGGGGTACTGTTGATGCTCAATGCATGACATAAATCATATGAATTTGAAGCTTGACGAGCGATAATCCACAAGTTTACTTACTGTGACGTTTACTTGAAATTCCATGGTACTTTTTTTGGTGGAACCTTAAGATATAAAGTGAAACGAACGCTGAGAATAAGACCGCACCGACAATAGCACCTACCACAATGCCTGCCACTGCACCCTTGTTTATCCCAGAGGAGGAGGATGTGGGAGGGGGGATAACTGCGATTACAAATTAATAATAAAAAACAATATAAGTGAATTGTTGCGGACCATACCTTTGGTGCATTAGCAGTAGTTCAACTGAATGACTTTACAACCTGCAAAAAAACACATCAAGGATTGACATAATGAAAGTAGAATTTACCTGCTCGCCTTCCTCATCACAGAATCCAAGCAGAGAAACCAAATTTCTATGATGTATTCGCGATAACAACTCTATTTCGGTAAGAAACTCTTTTTCGCCCTGTAGTGATCCCTCCTGTGCCCGTTTAATGGCGACAACTGTCCCATCAGTAAATACACCCTTGTATACTTTTCCATATCCACCTTGCCCAATTTCACTACCAACATCAAAATTATGTGTTGCATGTTTCATTTCTTCATAAGTGAAGCTTTTCACTCCTTCAATTTTAAGGGAGGCCCCCGAAATTATAAAATATATTTAGATCCACAATCAGATATGGTATAGTAGTATACTGCCTGAAGTTGCATTTTTAAGGTCAACTCAATTAAATTTGAACTTCACATTCATACTAATTCTAAATTTCCAAATCACAATTGATTAATATGATAATAGAGTAGTTCACACTGGGGTACTGTTGATGCTCAATGCATGACATAAATCATATGAATTTGAAGCTTGACGAGCGATAATCCACAAGTTTACTTACTGTGACGTTTACTTGAAATTCCATGGTACTTTTTTTGGTGGAACCTTAAGATATAAAGTGAAACGAACGCTGAGAATAAGACCGCACCGACAATAGCACCTACCACAATGCCTGCCACTGCACCCTTGTTTATCCCAGAGGAGGAGGATGTGGGAGGGGGGATAACTGCGATTACAAATTAATAATAAAAAACAATATAAGTGAATTGTTGCGGACCATACCTTTGGTGCATTAGCAGTAGTTCAACTGAATGACTTTACAACCTGCAAAAAAACACATCAAGGATTGACATAATGAAAGTAGAATTTACCTGCTCGCCTTCCTCATCACAGAATCCAAGCAGAGAAACCAAATTTCTTTGATGTATTCGCGATAACAACTCTATTTCGGTAAGAAACTCTTTTTCGCCCTGTAGTGATCCCTCCTGTGCCCGTTTAATGGCGACAACTGTCCCATCAGTAAATACACCCTTGTATACTTTTCCATATCCACCTGGCCCAATTTCACTACCAACATCAAAATTATGTGTTGCATGTTTCATTCCTTCATAAGTGAAGCTTTTCACTCCTTCAATTTTAAGGGAGGCCCTCGAAACTGTAAAATATATTTAGATCCACAATCAGATATGGTATAGTAGTATACTGCCTGAAGTTGCACTTTTAAGGTCAACTCAATTAAATTTGAATTTCACATTCATACTAATTCTAAATTTCCAAAACACAATTGATTAATATGATAATAGAATAGTTTACACTGGGGTGTTGTTGATGCTCAATACATGACATAAATCATATGAATTTGAAGCTTGACGAGTGATAATCCACAAGTTTACTTACTGTGATATTTTCTTGAAATTACATGGTACTTTTTCCGGTGGAACCTTAAGATCTAAAGTGAAACGAACACTGAGAATAAGACCGCACCGACAATAGCACCTACCACAATACCTGCCACTGCACCCTTGCTTATCCCAGAGGAGGAGGATGTGGGAGGGGGGATAACTGCGATTACAAAAATTATTAATAAAAAACAATATAAGTGAATTGTTGCGGACCATACCTTTGGTGTATTAGCAGTAGTTCCATAGTTTATGATTAGCGTTTTGTGATAGGATAAAACTAATGAGTTTGATCATCTAATAATTTATTTTCATAAAAACAAAGAGTAGTGAAAAATACCTTTCAATTTAGAACAGATTTAGTGGCTTTGTGATCATAGGTGCACGTACTTTGAGTTGAACAACCTACAAAAAATAAATGAAACAACAACAAAACAGGATAAAATTAATGAGTTTGATCAATAACTTCTGTGATTGTGGTGGAAGTACGTGGCTTGGAAAAGTTTATTAACTTCTGGGTTTGTAGTGGAAGTACGTGGCTTTGATTATGTTTCTAACAAACCGTAAATTATTATTTAATTGTGTTAACTTCAACATATTAGGGTTTTCAGAAAAAAGAGAGAGAGATAGAGAGAATCGACTTGTGGAACTGATATTAGGGTTCTGAATGAATGAATCCGGCTATATTGTGCATAATGTGGATTAGCAAAAATCATTAATTGCATATGTTTATAGATTGCATTATTAATTTTGATTTGCAAATTATATCACAACTATTGTAATGCTCCAATGGTTGAGGTGTTTGTTTATTTGAGCCTACCATCCAAGGTTCGAATCCTGCAGTGGTCAAATTTTTTAAATATTTCCGAATTTTAAGTCTTCTAAACATTGAGGTGGCATAGTTTATGATTATGTGGCATTGAGGTGGCATTTATGTGGCATTATCTACGTGTAACGCCTCCTGTTATATATATATATATATATATTCTAGCTTATGTGAATGCGATATATGCTATTGGTTATTGAATGAAAATAGGAGTTCTTGTCAACCTTAGTTTTGTATATATTGTCAACTGATCATGAACTATGATTTGGCAAGTGGTTTAGTTCAAAGATTACTTTGTGTGGCTGCATATTTTGAAGATATCCTATATTCCAATCTAGCAAGTGGTATGGTCTTTGTTTTTTTTTAAAAAATGGGCACCTCTCAATCAGCATCATAGAGGAAACGGTAT